>MU006791.1:39022-224522 GCA_010093635.1 Massarina eburnea CBS 473.64 | reverse complement strand
AAGGCCTAAGGAAGGGCACAGGTAAGAGGAGTTAGAGGACTAATTTATTATTTTTCTTAGAACTAAATACTAATTAATTTATTTTATTTAACTATTTAAGGCGGGAAGAAGTAGAGGGATCCCTATTAGACCCCTTATTAGACAAGATAAGGCCTATAGAACTCTACTAAGGAACCTAGCACTAGACACTAATAGAACCTATAGGAGGAAGGCTTAAGTAGCAGGACTTTTACTCTTAGCGCGGCGTTTTGCACGATCTAACCTATCTCTAGAAAGAGACTTAGCTAGAAGACGCTTCTATACAGGACGAGAGGTAACTAAAGGAGTAAGCGTAGCAGGAGTAGGCAGAACTAATACTATAGCAGCTAGAGGAACACTAGTAGAACCCTCTAACTTATAGGTAAACTTCTAAAGCAAATCCTTAGTAGTTAGCTCTTAAGCAGGTTCCTGTTAAGGCTCCTAATAAATTCCTAGTTTACCCCTAGAACGCTTTAACTCCTGTTCTGTAATAACTCTTACTAACTTAGCAACCTCCTAAGTAAACTATCTACTATTATTAATGTACTTTCTAAGAGTAACGTTAGCTAATTAGACTTCCTCTGCAATATAATCTAGGCAGCTTTCTAAGCTAGTAATATAGGCGTTATGTTTATCTAACTGCATAGAGATTAGCTATGTAAAAGGAATAGAGAAGAAAGGAAGTACTTACCTTTCTATACTTTATAAGGAGGTTTTACTTAAGAAACCCCTGTATAGCCTAGAGAGACTCTAAAGTAGCTTAAGTAGTGTCTAAGGAAGCCTTGTAATAGTCTATCTTATTTAGAGGCGTTATAGAAGCTACTAAACTAAGATACTTCTTAGTATCTATTATAGGGAACTCCTTTAAGTAGCGCTTAATTAGAGGAAGGCACACACAGAGTAATTCCTTAAGTTCCTCTGCATTTCTGTCCTTGTAGGCCTTAAGGATTACTGCAAGCTCCTTAGAATAGAGTTAAGGCTCTAGAGAATACAGTTAGTAGAAGTTAGAAGGAACTAGAGGAAGATACTTATAGGAACGATACGTAACTTAGTTATAAGCATAAGCTGCGTAAGTAGTCTTGTAGGACTAAACAAAAATACTGCATATACTCTCTTCTTTAATAATAAGACCTTCTACATAAGTAATGTAGAAGACCTGTTATTCCTTACTATAAGCATAGGCAAGAGAAGGTAGTAAGTATAGTAGGAGAACATTAATAGCATTATTGTTATTATCTTCCTTCTCTTGCTCTAGAGACGCCTTAGAAGTTAGCTCTTAAATATTAACTACCTGTTCCTCTTTAATAGATTACTGTGCTAGAATGCTCCTAGAAGCTCTTAAAGACGACGCAACAGCACTTCTAGAAGCCCTTAAAGATAACGCTACAGCCTAAATAACTAGAGCCTTCTATTAAGCCCTAGCAGATAGGTAAGCAGGAAGCTGGCTAGAAGAACCCCCCTAGGAGGGGGCAACAGAAGTCGCTGGAGCAGGAATTAACTAGATAGATGCCTAGGCAGCTATAGCTAGAGTAACACTACAAGCAGGAGCTAGCAGAACTAGGGTTAACCTAGGACGCAGATTAAAGATTTAAGGATCTTAAAACCCTAGACTAGCCCTAGATTCCCTAGGGAAATACTCTCTACTAGAAGCCTAAGCCTTCTTATCCTAGGCATCTATGTAGCGCATGTACTAATTAACTAGACTAGTAAGGAAGTAACGCAGATCTAAAGGTTCCTGCTTTACTATTATATTAATAATAATAACCTGTAAGCACTAAGAAAGGAAGAACCTACAGAACTATATCCTAGGTAGGAAGAACAACTAACAGGAGTCCTAAAGTAACTATACAGATTATTATACTAATTATACTAGCTGTACTACTTAAGATAATGTAGAGCAAACTAGGAACTAGAACCTAGGTAGGCATACTAAGAAGTATGCGCACTAGACGCTAGCGCAGGAGCTATAGCAGGAGCTGTAGGAGCTAGAGCTATAGGAGCTAGAGCCTAGATAGGAGCAGAAGGCGCCGTAGGAGGCGCGAAACTAGACTACTTAACCTAATAAGAGGAACCTAACCTAGTTAGAGTATCCTTACTACTATAGTAAGAAGGCGTCTAAGGCTAGTAAACTAGCGTCTGCAGCTAGCGCGGCTAACGTAGGGTCTTAGAGAGAGGGGCATAGTACTTAAAGACCTTTAGAGGTATCCTAGAGGCTTAAATAGAGGCTGTAATAGAGTTAGATAGAAGTTATATAGAGGAGTAAAGAAAGAAGGTTATAGAATTTAGGTTGTCTAGATAGGCGCTATAAGCTTAGACCCCGCAATCTATTTACTAAACTAAACGCCTAGGGAGTAACTAGCTCTTACCTAGAGAACTAGTAAGCAAATTAGGTTAGCACGCGATAGGTAGTAAAGGCAGTAGATAGAGAAAAAGGAACAGCTAGAGAAAAGGAACTTACCTAGAGGCAGTATATAGTATACGGAACCCCTATAACAAATAAAAAAGGAGAGGGGGAGGAAGAGGGTAATGTAAGAGGATAGACCCTATAACCCTTAGGCACAGCCCTTAGAGCCTGCTAAGGAAGTCTGCTAAAGTCTGCTAAAGAAGCCTGCTAAGGAACCTACCTAGAACTAGCCTAGGACTAGTATATAAACTCTCTATAGCACTTCCTGTAGACTCTATTAAATTCATCTTATCTTTAAAATAATATCTACCCTTAGGGTTAGTTCTCTTACACTCTCTCTCTCTATATATATATATATTATATAAAACTACACTATATAATACTATATAATACTAAGAGTACTTAAAACCTCTAATAATACTATAATAAATTTAGTAGCGTTAAAGAGCGTTACCTATAATAAGCTAACCCTTAGTATATTCTTATACTTCTCTATTATCTAGTATAAGTATAACTACTCTAACTTATAGATAGATATATAGAAAGATACCTAAACTGCCTCTAACGCAAAGTTATAATAGAAATAGGTTAGCTATCCTCCTTGCAAATACACTCGTGCTACTATTAGAATTAAGGTCTTTGCTACTTAGCTAATTTAGTTAACGTAGTACTTAAAGGTTAACTGTACTCTATTAGCTCTATTAGCCCTATTATTACCTAGTACTCAAGTCTGTTAGCGCCTGCTCTACTAGACTCTGCGGGATTAAGCTTACCTTACCTTAATATAATACACACACACACACACACACACACATACACACACACAATACAAAGTTACATATAAAACTTTCTACATTCTACTCCCCCCACGTTAAGAAATCCAACTACTCAGCACCTAGAAGTAGCATACAGCCGCCTACCACGCCTCAATCCCACCCACCCGCCTACTAAGCAAGCAAGCGAGCCAGCGAACGAGCGAGCGAGTAAGCCCCATATATACCCATACCATAACTAATCCCAACCTTTTCCCATCCAATCCAATCCAAAAAAATAATGCCATCCGACCCAATCCTATCTAGCGTCTAGAGAGGAGGAGACGGTATAAATCCCAGCGGGGGAGGTGTTCAACACATACACCACACCAGTCGCAGAACACCAAGAGCAAGCAAGCAAGCAAGCAAGCAAGCAGACGCGATGCTAACCACGCCACGCCACGCCACGCCAACCCGCCCCACCCAAGACATATACCATCAATATTCCCAATCAGCCCGGATCCGATGCGAGCGATTTCCCAACCCATGTACGACACCCCCCATCCTATCATAGATAGATGGACAGATTGGACAGAGACCGGCAGCGCCAACCCAACCCAAGCAGTGAACGAGTTCCCATAAGTGCCAGCCTCATTACGCCTTAGCCCAATCATGTAATTTTCCGCCCACCAGCACCGAACCCGTTCGTTAGACCAAGCTGCGCTGCACTCACTGCATGGGGGATATCAAAAAAAAAAAAAAAAAAAAAAAAAAGGAGGAAAAGATTCTCTGGAAAACCCAAAATAAACGCAAGTCGCTTTTACACAAGGATAAACCAACGTGGAAAAGAGAAGAAGGAAAAGAAAAGAAAAAACGTGTAAAAGCGACCTCTTTGCATCAAACCCAAAACTTGTACTGAGGGAAAAGGGGGAGGGGGGCCCAGCTACGCCGACGAAGGCCTAACTAGCTAGGCATCCGAAGTGAATCGCAGGGGCGAAAAAAACGGCCGTTTTGAAAAGCAGGAAGCTTACAAAAGCGGGGGAAAATCCCGATATTCCGAACCGGGAGGTTGAACCAAGGGGTCAATTAAACCGAATATCGAGAGTGATGTGTGCCATTTTTACACGGCAACAGCATCAGTAGCAGGTGCACGACCACCTCCTACAAGCTCGAGGATCTTGCTCGCAACGGCGGCAGGGTAGCCGCGGGACAGACCCTCATTGACGACGGCCATGGCGGAGGTACGGTCCTCGACGGCCATATAAGCACGTGTCATAGCCTCATAGGTGCTAGGCTCACGCTTGCTCTCCCGGACGGCTCCGTAGATGCTCTTGGCCTTGTCGATGTTGTGCACCAGAGCCCAGCCATGAATAAGAGAGTTGGCGATATACGGAGTCATGTCGACATTGCGGGCACGCATGTCTTGAAGGACGGCCTCAGTGTCGGCGATCTGGTGGTTAGCGACCATGGCTTCGAAGAGAGCTTGGTAGAGGCAGGCTTGAGGACGGATGCGTGTGTCGGCAAGAACGTCATCGAAAAGCTTGCGAGCGCCTTCCATGTCGTGAAGGACACAACCCTTGGCGTGGATGAGAGACGAGTAGTGGACAGCCTCGGGGATGGCACCGGCGCGACGGATCTGCTCAAGTACCTTTTCCGCTGCTTCCATGTCGACCGGCTCAAGCGTGGCGTAGGTGTCGATGAGGAGCTTGTAGGTGTGCGTGGTAGGTTCAATACGCTTGGAACGCATGCGCTCGTAGTACGCAAGGACCTTGCTACGGTCACGCTTCGTGGTCAGGAAGAACTGCATCATGCTGTGGTAGGGCGCAGGGCGGGGCTTGTAGTTGGGCATGTTCTCCATCTCCTCAAACAGCTCCTCGGCAAACTTCTCGTCACTGACACGGCAAAGGGCGTTGACGATGGTGCCGTACGTTACGCTTGTCGGGCGGATACCAAGGTTGCGCATCTCGGAGAAGTAGAAGAGGCAGTCGTCGATGCGGCGCGCCTTTCCAAGCTTACCAATGAGAGCGTTGTAGAGGAACGACGAGGGCTCGACACCTTCGGCTTTGGCGCGGAGGAAGATCTTGACAGCTTCGGTAGCCTCATCGAACGTCTTGGTAGACTCCTTGAGCGTAGTGATGTAAAGACCGAAAGTGTTGGCCGTAGGAGCAGCGCCCATGTCAAGCAGATCCTGATGGTACTGGGCCGCGAGATCGCGACGACCGACAGTAAGACAGGCAGCGACCATGGCATCCAAGATGGTGACCCAACCGTATCGAACGATGCGGTATTGGGGCAGAAGCGGCACATCTTGCTTGGCGAGGTTGAAAATGTCATGAGCGAGGTTCAGACGCTCCTCCTTCGCCGCGGCGGTGATGAGCTTGGCGTAGGTGAAGAATCGCGGATGACGACCTGCACGGCGCATGTTCTTAAACTTCATCAAAGCCTCGTTGAGATGCGAGGCTGGCCGGCCGTGCGTCTTCTCAAGCAACTCGGTGATCACAACAGAGCCCTTGTTATCGGTGGACGCCGCATAAGGGTCGTACGAATCCTCGAATGTGGGAGCCGCCGGCGCTGGCTGTTGCACCGGGTAAGCTACATAAGACGCCGGAGAGTAGATTGGCTCCGATGCCGGATGCTTGTAGCTGTACCAGCGGTGCTGGAGATCTCCACGATCAAGCTTTACCAAAACCTTCTCAACCAAACCGGATGTCGTCTTGTTCACTGGCGCGCCTGTCGATGTAATAACTTCGAGTAAGTGGGAAAATCGGGCGGCGTGAGCAATATCGACTTCAGTAGAGTTGATAATAATTCCGGACTGAACTTGCATCAGGAGAGTAATGTCTTCGAAGCTGAGCTGGGCAACAGCTTCGGGACCCATACCCGCGAGGAGGTGATGGGCAACAGGGGTGACGAGGCCACCGTTTTCAATCATAGTCCACATGAGCTCCATGCTAGCACGTGGTGGGAGGATGATGCCTCGCTTCATCATGAAGTGTCCCAGAACCTCGATGGATTCGTCGATACGCTCGACGACCTCCATCTTGGCCTCGTTAGAGGCAGATTGGGAATCCCGAATGCGAGCAAACATCTGGCGACCTTGGCGAAGACCGCGCTCAGATTGACCGCTACCTATCAAAGCGATAGCGTGCATTGTGGTAGGTTCGATGAAATCAGGCTTGGTGGGCGAAAGCTCGAGCATCCGCCAGAAGATATCTGCGGCTTCGATGCTACCATTGCGAATGTGCATAGCGGCCATGGCCATGACGGGTCGGGACAGGTCCATCTCAGCTGGCAGAGCATCGAAAGCCTCGGTGGCAATCGCGATCGCGTTGCTGTCAGCAGCTTTGATGCAGATAGCCGTCATGGCAAGTTGGTGTGCTTGTGGACCCAGGCTACCGGAAGCGTGGGCCAAAGCTTCGTGAAAGTGTCCCCTCTTCAACCATTCAGGTACAAGTGCCTTTAGGCTGACGATGTCGCGGACTGAGCTAACATCCTGAGAGGACGTAAGGTTGGCTTCAATCTTGGAGAGGAACTTGGAACCACCTTCGAAGCGGTCGCAGATGGCGTAGGCTTTGATCAGTGCAGCGTAGACGTCGTTGTCCTTTCGGATCAGCGCAATCTTGCCAGCATCATGCGAAATGGCGAGAGCCTTGTATTCGTCGTAGCACTCAACCGCGCTCTTCAAGTCGCCAGACTTGCCGAAGGCGTGGATCATGGGCACAAACATGTCCGCGGCGGGAATCACGTTTTGCTTCTCCATGTGGGCAAAAATGCGGACCATATCATCCACACGGTCACTCTCGGCACATGCAGTCACCAAAATCCGATAGGTCTTTTCGGCGAAAGTACGACCGGACTGGACCTTGATGGCGGCATCGAAAAGGCGGACGGCCACGGTGAGCGAGCTGTCCTCGGAAAGGATCTCGTAATCGGTCTCGTGGGAGCTCAACATGAACCTGCCTTGCTCTTCCATCCCACCGTAACGCATTCGCTTTTCTTCCAGACCCTGCTTCATGGATACGACCTCCAGAGATCGCTTGGAGAGAAGTTCAATCAGTGTGGTATAGGTGGCAGTATCGGGGGTGACGCGGCGGCGGAGCATATCGGAGTAGACATCGAGTGCCTTGGGAACGACCTGATGCTTCGTCTTAGGGAGGTTGATGGCTGCCGAGAGGAGCGCATTGTAGGCCGGAACTGACGGCTTGACGCCAGAGCGGAGCATCGACTCGAAGATGGCGGGAATTTCTTCATAGTTCTTGTCGCCGGCCAGCTTCTCAAGCTGGGCAATATGTGCGTCGACATCCGCGAGGGGGCTCGGGGCGAGCGTGGAGCCTCCGTGGCTCAGTACAGAGTCCGCGAGGGTGTCTGAGACGGTGGCGGGTGATACGGATCGCGATCGCCCCTCTTCGATGTCCGACAACTCTTGCTCCACGCGCGCCACAGCAGCACCATGCTCGGCCTCGATCTTAGCCTTCTCTTGCGCAATTGCCTCGTTGACCTGAGAGAGCGCAATCTGCTCCACGCCCGCGTCACCGATAGCCTTTCCGAACTCCTCCAACTGGCTGCTACTGTATGCGCGACTGACACTTCGCGGCGTCGGGATGGTCTCCGCGTCCTCTTCAGGCTCCTCCACAGCAACATTGTTGTCCTTTGCCGGCGATTGAGGCTTCCACTCAATGAGCTTGCGGAATTGGAATTGCGACCAATCGTTGTCTTCTATGGAGCGCGTCTTCTGCCACGCGGCATAGTACGCAGCTAGACCGGCGTCATGGTTGTCCGAGGCATGCAGCGCCTTGATGGCACTCGCGGTGGATGTGGAGGCAAAAGCTAGCTGCTGGTTCTGCTTTGCGCCGGGTTTGCGGAAGCGGTCATGCTTGAAGGTGGCGCTGTTTTGACTGACGCCAGCTACCAGACTCTGAGCATATCCGTGGTTAAAGCCTTTCGCAAGACTCTGACGCGCGAGATTGATGCCTTTAAAGTTAAAGACCATTTAGGAGATTGAGGCGCCCTTCAGGTTGGAAGGGTGAGACTGCGTAACGATCAGCACAGTGTCGCGACGGTAGGCCAGTTGCGCAAGGAGGCAATTGGAAGAAGAAAAACGACTCACTATAATTCTCGGGGCGCGACGGGTGTGCAGGTTCATTTGACGACCGATGCCGTCAAAGAACGCGCTGTGGAGGGGTATAGAGAAAGTAGGTAAGAGAAGGGAGAGTGGCAGTGAACTGGGGAGTAAACACAAGACAGGAAGGGCAGAGTGACCTAGAGGTACAGGAAACAATGGACGGCTACGCTCGGACACGAGAAAGCAAAAAAGAAGCGGCTCGAAGGCAAACGAAGGCGTCACCGATTGCAAAATAATAGTGAGCTCGAGTCACAAGCTGTCACGACCGTCACGACGAAAGAAAATCGGCTTGTGTCGTGCGCTAGCACCAGTAAGGCATCCTCAGCCCCTATGCTCGGGACGACCGGAGAGCCCTAAGGTCGGGAAGCGGAGCACGTAAACTGTCCGTAGGGCCGATGACTCACTGCAATTCGCCGGCGGGAGGGTTTTGCAGACACGCTTTCACCCATCCGGGTTGGCCGACGCGACGGCGAGGCCACATGACGGGGAGAAGAACACGCTGTCGCCTCCCTTGCAGCGAATTTTGAAGTCTCGACAACTGAAAGTGCGCAGAACAATAATGTTTCGCCTAGGTACGCGAGTAGCCTCGGAGGTGTGCGCTGGCACCTCTGTACAGCTCTCTGCAAGCGGAATTCGTATTGATTAATCATCACTCGCTTCCGTCTTTGTGGCCGCCAGACCTTTACAGACTAGCGCGACACTGCCGCGTTGGTAAGACGGCGTCGGAGACATCGGCGATAGTACCATAGCGTGCGCACATGCGCTCCCAGACGGGCACATTTCCTCACGCCAAACCCACCCCCCGCTGCCAGCACGAGTCAACCATCATCCCACCAGTTGTCCGCCCTGGCGATCACTCGCGAAGAACTTCAAATTGCCACCCCAACGATGGCCTCCAAGCCCGATTTCACTCCGCAGGCCGTGTCTGCGCCCGGAAAAGTCTTCTTAGCAGGCGGCTACCTTGTCCTTGATCGAGCGTACACGGCCCTCGTTTTTGGTCTCGATGCGCGCATTCATGTCCATGTCGAGCCTATTCAGACGAAGAGCGGGGTGACGCTGAGCGAAGTTATCGTGAAGAGTCCGCAGTTCAGAGGCGCCGTGTGGGAGTATGGGTATAGACTGACCGAGGGTGATGGGGGAATTGCGGTGCATCCATTAAGAGCGTACGTTTCTTCTACTTCCATTTCTATATATCCCCGTCTATGTTCGGTAGCTTTGGTGTATCAAACACCATCGTCGTCAGGACACGATGGCCATTACGCAATCCCGACACTTTCTTTTGTACACCTCTTCTCTAGTCTCCCTACTTCTGAATACTGTTAAAAAAACCTTCTATTCGCCTTCATATTCATCATTCCCATGTCACTTATCCTTCGCCACCCCAAACACCCAACACAGTAAACAAAAACTCACATCCCTCACAGCTCCCACGACACCCCCCTCTCCAAAAACCCCTTCATCGAAACCGCCCTATCCTACGCCCTATCCTACATATCGACCCTCCTCCCCAGCAGCTCCATCCCCCCAACGCAAATCTCCATCCTAGCCTCACAAGCCTACTACTCGAACCCAGGCAAACCACCCAGCACCACCTCCACCTCCCCCTTCCTCAACTTCGACGTATCCCTCTCCTCAGCCCACAAAACCGGTCTCGGCTCCTCCGCAGCCCTCGTAACCGCCTTCACAGCCTCGGTACTATCGTACTACCTCCCCCGCAGCCTCTTCGACATGACTACACCGCAAAGCCAAGAAATCCTCCACAACCTCGCGCAAGCCTCGCACTGCGCGGCCCAGGGGAAAGTCGGCTCGGGTTTCGACATCGCGAGCGCCGTCTACGGATCCTGTTTCTACCGCCGCTTCACTCCGTCGCTACTCTCCAGCCTCCCCGCCCCGGCCACGGCGGGCTTCGCTCCCAAACTCAAAGCGCTCGTCGAAAACACGGATGCGGTATGGGACACCGAGATCCGCAAAGCCGCTATCGAGATGCCCAAGGGCTTGCGTCTGGTCATGTGCGATGTAGACTGCGGGAGCGAGACGCCGGGCATGGTGAAAAAGGTGTTGAAGTGGAGGGAGGAGAATCAAGCTCTCGCGGACAAGATATGGGGAGATTTGCAAAAGGGTAACGAGGACTTGGCGAAAGAGATTACGCGCATTGCTACTTCGGGCTCGGGGGACAGTGGACACAAGTATGCGAAGCTGAGGGAACAGTTTACGAAGAATCGGGCCTTGATTAGGCAGATGAGTAAGGAGTCAGGCGTGCCGATTGAGCCACCGCAGCAGACTGCCCTGTTGGATGCGTGCTCAAAGGTTCCGGGTGTAATTGGTGGTGTGGTGCCTGGGGCGGGAGGGTATGATGCTATTGTGCTGCTGTTGGAGGACAAGGAGGATGTGATTGGGGAGTTGAAAAAGCTGCTGGATGGGTGGAAGGACGATGGCAAAGGGGAAGATGGCGTAAAGATTGGCAAGGTGGGCATCCTGGGGGTAAGAGAAGACATGGTGGGTGTGAGGAAAGAAGACCCGGCCCTTTACAAAGAGTGGATCACCTTATGATTGAGCGCAATCCAACAAAGGTCGACGGAATGCTCCTATAAAATGCCAAATGATGGATCACACAATGTCCGTTCGACGTGCTTGATACAGGCGTGATTCACTCCGGCCCCTTCACAAATACGCATATCCATCGTTTTCATTATCGCATGATTGTGGTATGAACTTTTTGATTCATATTGATCTTGACATGGACGCCATCCCAATTCCGTAGAAGATCGCCCCGTTTCCGCCCACCGCATCACCAGCCCTCCCCTCCTTTTAAGCTGGTATAAGGGTACATTGGTGAGCGCTAGCTGAGAAAGCCCCGGCAATGCAATGCATCAAGTGAGAGAAAGGAAACACCGCGCACACCCATTTATGCCTTGACGGCATACTTTCGCTGCGGGAAGTGGATGTCCTTCTTCTTCTGCTTCTCGGTGACGAGCGAAGCCTCGTGCTTGGTGAGTCGTCGGCGGATGGCGCGGGTCTTCTTGGGTCGGAGGTCGAGGGGAGTGTACCTATCGCATGTTAGCACGAGCCCCAAATCTTCCAAAGTTCGGTCTGGGTACGCACTTCTTGCCCTTGTAGAAGAGACGGAGCTGCGCCCTCTGGTTGGCGTTTATGACGGTGAGGACACGAGCGATACCCTTGCGGACATCATGGATGCGGTTGAGCTTCGTTGAGCCGCCGGTGACCTTGCTAGTCCTGAGCTGAATCAACTCGCTTCAATCGGTCAGCACTTCGTTCCGTGTATTGTGTATGCCTCGGGCAACGCACGTCTTCAGCTCCTGCAACTGCGTGTTGAGGTCCTCCTTGTTCTTGTTCCACAGCTGGGCGGTCTTCTACGGCGGTTGTGAGTATTCATTCGGCGGTGCGACGGGTTTCAGCGCGGGTACGTACCACCTTGGTAGCGGACTGCAATCATTGAGTTAGCAATCATTCTTTGAGTGCAGCGATAGCGACAGGAGAATTTGCGGAGGTGCAGGGCAACAATCGCGGCCCCTCCACAAACCGTCAAACACGACGTCTGCAGCGGGCGCGAAGCCTGTGAATTGAAAACAACAGAGACAACGTACCATCTTGACTATGTTGTTAGTAGGACCGGGTGTGTTGATCGAGGCTATCGCGTGTCGTGATCTTTTCGAGAGTTCGAGCCGAGCAGATTGTGGGCAGGGAACATGGTTAATCCGGCCCGGGCTTGGCAGTCGCAACACCAACACATGGATCCGGCATATGGATCCAGAACATGGTCATATGGCATTCCAACTTCCTATCTTCATAGTAGTGGTAATTACAATCAACATCGCACATTTCATCCTTTCTTTGAATGACTTCATGTGTCCTCTTGAGCTGGCGTCCACAATCTATGTTGAATAGCGCTCAGCAACTGTTCAGCATGAACCTTCCCAATCTATTGATCATCTTGATTGTCTTGCATATATGATTTGACTGTAGACTTGTCGAAATGCATCCTAGTCTATCACACCCTCACTCAAACCGTAACCTTTCCTGCGCCACACGCACGCCACAGCAGGGTCCAAGCTTCAGGGCATTGCGTTGCGGTGCAGGTGCGACGGAGGATCGGATCACCAGTCCAGCTGCGTACTTCCACGACTTCACATACCCACACAAACCGCTATGTCGTCGACCGGAGGAGGATGGGCACAACTGCGCCAACAAGCGCGCTCATTAGAGACTCAGGTTCGCCATACCCCCGCCTCCATCAGAGTTGCCGATCTACAGCCATCTAACTAGGGATACAGACAGAGACGCTCTTCCACACCTACTCACAATACGCATCCTCGTCCAACATACCGACAAAAGCATCCGAAGACGAATTAAGAACAGAAGTCCAGCTACAAGAGATCCTCGAAAAGGTATCCTCTTCTACCTGTCCTCTCCCCGCAGCCTAGCTGACATGGCCGTCTAGAGAGATGCCCTTGTATCCCAACTCGCGCGCCTCCTCGACTCCGAATCCGCACATAATTCGTCCGCCGTAAAACAAAACAACCTCGCCCGCCACCGCGAAATCCTCTCGGACCACCGCCGCGAACTCTTGCGCCTCAAGTCCACTATCACAGATGCCCGCAACAAAGCCAACCTGCTCTCCAACGTGCGCTCCGACATCGACGCTTACCGGTCCGCCAACCCCGCTGCCGCGGAGGCGGAGTACATGTTGGAGGAGCGCGGGCGCATTGACAGGTCGCACGATATGGCGGACAATGTGTTGAGCCAGGCGTATGCTGTGAACGACAATTTCAGGACGCAGAGAGAGATGATAGGGAATGTGCAGAGGAGGATTGTGGGCGCTGCGAGCCAGGTCCCGGGGATTAACGGGTTGATTGGAAGGATTGGGGCGAAGAAGAGGAGGGATGGCATTATTCTGGGCAGTTTTATGGCCTTCTGCTTTTTGATATTGCTTTGGTTTCGGTGATTGAAGGGCGTTTTTGTGCGAGATGGTCGGTCTGCAATATCACTGTTTGGCGTACTGGGAGCGAGTGAGGATATCCATTTGGGGCCCATGTTACGATTATGCGGGAGTAGCCTCTGGTCCATCTTTCCTGTTGTACAACTATTTATGCATCATATCCCTTGACGGGAGTCTTTGTGTCACACATCTATCCTGCATCGTACATGCTTCGCTCTCGTCTACTTGAAGGCAACAGGTACAGGTATCGGCATAGCCTTCTCCTTTGCAGCCCCCGCTCCCTCGTTCGTATTCTTCGTCTGAGGTTGTATCCTTGTCTTGGTCGCGCCCGTCGTTGCCTCGTCAATCAACCTCGCGAACCCTTTTGTCAAATCCTCCGCCTCTGTGCCCTCCGCATTGGCACTCCCGGCCCAGCGAATTTTACAATCCTCATCCACGAGATACACATATCCAACCCTCCCATTCAACAATCCAATAGTCTCTCTTATCCTCTCACCCACACCCCTCTTAACGACGAAGTACCTCCCCCAGTCCTCTTTCCTCTTCTTCAATCGCAGACTCCACTGGAAGAGCGAGATAATCCAGCCCTTGAGAAGATTCTCCTCGATGTTGATGTCCACCATTTGCGCCGCATCCGGATACTTGGCCAGCACTTCATGCAACCCCGCATTCGCATCCTTACTCGTAAACGTCTGTACCTGCGACGCTCCCCACTCCGAACTATACACATTGACCACACTGACCCTCCCCTTTAGCACATTTGTCGTATCCGCATCCTTCTCCACCAACGTATCCCCATGGAAGTTGGGAAAGTACATGGCTGCCTCTTTCTTGAAGATCCTCGCATTCGCCATGAACGTCTTCCCACTCCTGTACTTCCTGATATTCTTGAAGTCGCGGAAGTAGTTCGTGCCCCATTTCTCCACCAGATCGACGCGCTTCGCGAGGTTTCGTTCCGACATGGTCATCCCGCTGTAGTTCTTTTTGGCGACTTTCTCTCGGCCGGTGTTTTGGCCTGGTTGCGGGGGCTCTTGGAAGCCGATTGGGCGACCGAGCGGTCTAGGAACAAATGTTTCGTCATCGGTGGGTTTTTGCGGATTCGGTCGGGGAGGTTGAGAGGGGGTAGCGGGAAGGCGGAGGAGCGGTGCGGTGGTGAAGGCTCGGGTTGGGATACGGTTTTGTGGACGGAGGATGGCGCGGGTTTGGCAGCGCAGGCATGCAGAGGTCGGGTTGAGAAATATACGCGCCATTGGCGATGCTATCCGGGGTTGGAGCATCTTGTGGTCGTGTGGAATGTTCAGATGCACGACAGGAAGTTGCGATGCAGGTTGAGGGTTATGTCATCATGCTTGGCAGTCCGTCTGACCTCCATGGATTCTTGCCTTCTAGAGTACCAGTTGATAAGATTATCAACAAGTCCCTTAACTAATTTTGTTCCCTCACGCTTATGGTGATATTTCTCAACGCTCAATAGTAGAGTGAGTTTCTACTTCTATATAATTCATCCACGATCCGCTTTCGAAAGCTCCCATCATGTATGCAACACATTAGAAATGCATATTAATTCGAAATTTGCATGCCAACATCGTACCACACCATAGATACTTCCTCATCCTTGCTTTGTTCTATAATAAATAGATAGTCCAGCGTTGAAACCAGAAGGAATCCGAAGAATTGCATACCTTCCATGCTAAGCTGACCTGAGTTAGCACCCACATTTAGCGCCTTCTTACATATAGAAAGTAACCTGGGGAAGGTCTAGGCGTCTTTCCTCCGCTACACAGCAACATCTTTGAATTGCAAGCAGAGTCGAAACTATTACGTGATATCTCACGAACAGCTGAGTGGCTCCTCATTCCGCATCGCGCGCTGTGCGTTCCGGCAGCCTAACCGTTCGAGCAGTCACTTGTAGATCTTTCCGCCCTGAACCAGGCAAACAGCAAGCGCAGCATACCGCGAACCATACAAACAGCAACGGCCTCACACTTCACATCCGCATTCACGGATTTATGGCCGTTATATTCACTGATCATATGCGGCTGACACAGGCACGCAAACCGGCTTCCCCACATGATTGCCGAATACCTTGATGGCTCATTGGTCCATCATGGTATCGGTCCAAGTATATAGTCCAGCCTCTAGAGATTCCGAGCCAGAAATCGAGTCAACTGTTGTCGCTCCTGATCTTAACCCGCAACTTCTTCACCGACGCCGCCTAACGTTCTTGCCAACGGGTGCGCTATCTGGGTAACGTGTCCAGGGGTTTCCCGATTACACCGCCCTTTCAACCTCAAATATCAATCGTCGATTCTACACCTCTTACCATCTCACATCTCTCATTCACATCTTTCATTAAAGTCTCATCGATACGCCCTCAGAATGGCCTGTCTGAACAGACCAAGGCTCATCGATCCGTCTTTCCCGCCCGAGTTGCTTCTCAAGACTATTGAATATCTGCCTTTCGACAATGGAGCCATTATCAGCGCCCTGTCTAACACACATCCCCTTCTCAGGTCACTGGTTCATGAGTATGAGCGCTCGATGACCCAGAACTACATTCGACGCGAGCTTCCGCATGCGCCTAGCGACTTTCCCTGTGAACCGACGGAAAGGGGGTATACCTGGCTTCAAGAATGTATCAAGAAATATGATGTGGTAGACGAGACGATGGCGAGATTGACGTCGGACCAGAACTGCTTTGCGTTGTACAAACATAACACGGCGGTCGTGTACACGGGCATGCTGCTTCTTTATCATGTCGCTTCGATAGGTAAGTCGTTCTCATGATATCCTCACATTTGACTCCCTCGCATCTGACGCACAAGCAGAGCCTCACGCTGCTAAACTGGACTTCCTCAAGTCGCTCCCGCTGGACCCCTTGACAGCCATCTATCTCGCAGTACACAACTCTACGCTTACAGCGCGGTACCACAGCTACGATAGCATCCTCCATCAGAAGATCTACGGCCGTTTCATGGACGCAAACACCCTCTCGCTCCGCTCTGGTACGTAACTCGGAAACAAATGAGCTTCATTTGTGACTTGTGAATGATTTGCTGTCGAGAACGGCGCGCATTTGTAGCCCCGCTCGGTGAGCTTTGCTGACTCCCTGTTCTAGACATCGAATTCGCATTCTCAGAAGGCTGTCTTCACCTTGGCCCCTCGTTCATCCACGCCATGCTGTACGCGCCTGCAACCGCCGAACCTACGTTGCTTAACCTGTACCATGATCACGTGATCAACGACTGGGACGTGAGTACGTTTGATGAGATGCAAGTAAAGCCACCAGTCACCCAAGGCCCACTCCGAAACCCTGGAGAGGAGGCGAGGAGCGCGTGGACGATTATGCTAGAGCGGATGAGCGAGCTCGTCAAGTGCCCCTTGGAGGAGGTTCGGAGCAGAATTGGTACGTAAACTCATTGACTCTTGGATTGCGTTTTGCTGACTTTGTATTCGGAATAGAGGAGGACTGCGACGATATAGGTCATAGCCTGACGTTCTTGAACCTCGCGGGAAGGAGGCGATTGATGGAGGGTAAGGACCTGGAGTATGTAGATTGATATTGATGGATGATGTTGCATTTATTCATTCATCTGCGTAGCGATATAAGTACGTCGAGGATATATATGCCATCAAGATATATAAACATAATCACAAACACAAACTCCCCCATCCCCCCCTCACCAAACCCCCACAACCTACTCCGCTCCCCCATCCCTCTCCCTAACAACCCCACTCTCAAACCCCAACCCAGCCCGAACCCTCACACTCCCATAAACAGCCGTACTATCCAACCTCCTCCCCCTCCCCTCCCTCTCCCCCCACTCCCTCGCCTCCCCCATCGCCCTCAAACAAAGCTCCCCAACCTCCAACCCCACCCCATGTTCCCGCGCAACACCAACCCCATGCCCAACATCCTTGATCCCCAACTCCAACCCCGAACTCGGCGCCTCCCCCAGAGCAGGACAATACGCACCCTCAACCATGCGCCGCGACACCGCATGCGCATAAGCGCCGAAATTCTGCTCAATCAACGTATCTAGAAGGCCTGCGGGAAGTCCGGTTTTCTCGCCGAGTACGTGCGCTTCTGAGACCGTGTAGTGCAGTGATGCGGTTATGTAGTTGGACGCTGTTTTTAGGACTTGTGCTTGTTGCGGGGATGGCCCGGCTTCGAGCACTTTGCGTGCTAGAATGCCCGTGAGGAAGGGGCTTATGGCGGTTATGGCGGATGCGGGGCCGGCGACGGCGATGAGGAGGGTGCCGGAGCGGGCGCTGGGGGTGGAGCCGAATACTGGGGCGGCGATGTAGGTGTGGTTTGCGGAGGTTACTTGGGTTGTTAGGGTGGAGGTGGTGGTGGGGTGGAGGGTTGTTGTGTCGACGAGGATTTTGTGGGGGGTTGTGGTGGTGGTGGTGGTGAGGATGGTGGTTATGGTTGCTGTGACGGTGGCGTCGTCGCTGAGCTTTTTTTTTGGGGGGGGTTTTGTCAGTAGGTGTAATAGGTGTGGTGGTTGGAGGGGTTTTCGTACTGAGATGAAGATTATGTCCGAGTTTTGGACTACTTCTTCGACTGTTGCACAGGCTATGGCGCCGAGGGGTTTCAGTGTGTCGCCGCGGGAGAGCGTGCGGTTTGTGTAGTGGAGAGGGGGGAGGTTGTGGGCTTTTAGGTGGGTTTGGAGATTGGTGCACATTGCGAGGCCCATGGATCCTAGGCCTATCCATCCTAGGCGCGGGGATGTGGTCGGGGATGTCATGTCGATTGATACTGTTGTATTTTTGTGATCTCGAGTTTTTGGATACTACTACGAGGATACAGTGTTTGCGGGTGCTACCTGGTTCGTCGGGGTACTGCGATTGCTTATGTTTCTATTCCTAACTGAATGTTCAGTATATATGACAGTGTGGTTCCTATACAACAAATATAAGAATATTTTTACCCACCATACAGTATGTATATCTCCCTTCAAATAAAACTTTCAAATCTCTCACGAACTGAGCACTTTTGACGGAGTCTGATGGCGGCTGGAACGCCGTGGTAGTGGAGTGGAAGACTGATAATCCCCGGTACCCCGCTTAAGTATTTAGGTCTTACATTCGTTGAGTCATTATCCTATCACAAGATCAGATTCTCTAACCATAACTAGCACAAGTCTCGGAAGCGAAGAGGGATTTCTTATCTAGATGCAAGACATATACGCACTGGGATCAACTTAGTATCAAGATATTTTAGACAATTGACAAGAAGCACTTGCATACACTAATTTTCCGCGTCAACATTTCTCTACATACGTATCCAGATGCCTAAAAGCACGTTACTCTCTCTACCCGCCCCCAAACTCACCCCTCCTTCCCCTTAACAACATAGCGAAAAGCGTTATTATACCAAACCCCATACTCCTCATCAATAAACTCCGGCGTAGGCATCAAACCCCTCCACCTATTCTCCCCAACGCCAACCAAGAACCTCGCCCCAAAAGCCTTCATCCTCTCCTCCTCATGCTCAGCCTCCTGCCGATTATACGTCGTAAACAGGGCCGGCACATCCTCCCCGATCAAGAACTCAATCGTCGGCGCCCAATCCGTCACCGAATCGTCGCCATCTGCCCACCCGCTATTAAACAAGACGACTAAATCCGGTTTCTCGAACTCCGCTATCTTCGCATAGTCGTGGTACAGACCCTTGTACACAGCGATCGAGCGTGTCCGTCCATCGGCTTTACACGCAGGACAGCAATCCACCGACGTCTTAGGGATGAGCGGGGAATCGCTTCCGGCCATGAGGGACGGGCCAATGGCAGTGATATGAAGGCTTCGAACGGAGGGAATAAGGTGGAGAATCTCCTCGAAATTGCCCATGGCGACGAGTTCACGCCCCGTGGCGCCTACGAGGTGGATGTTGATATTCTCCGCATCGCAGGCAATGTCCTCGAGGGCCGAGACAACGGTAAGCGGCATGGAGAGATTGTCCGTCGCACACAGCAAGAACATCCTCATCCGCCTCCCCTCCACCTCACCCGCCGTCGACCCTTCCACCAAGCCCCCGAAATCCGGCCTAATGACGCCCTTGATCTGCGGCTTGTCGGAAACATGGACGTAGTAATCGTGCCAGTTGCCGCATTCGGACAGCAGCTTCCTCGTGTTGCGCGGGAACTGCGTGCACGTGATCGGCGACGCTTTCCCCGTGTCCTCGAAGAAAGCGGTGCGGAAGTTTTCGATTTCGCCGTAGTTCTTGTACGTGGCGCAGACTGAGGCCGGGTGCGTGGTGCTGGAGGAGGGACACTCGCTGCAGGTGAAGACTAGACGGCATGTTGGACACCGTTTCAGGGCGATGTTGCGATTGGTGAGTTGGACTGCTGTGCGTCGGCATGACGAGCAGTATGCTTGTGCCCTAGGAAACAGATGTTAGTACTCGATCCGTATACAAAATTACGATTGTGATGGGGCATGGTAGACTGACTGGACTGTATACCGCAAAGCCTCATCTCTTGGGGCTGCGTTCCTAATAATACGCACAGTTTGCAACTACCAAGACATTAACATGCATCCATCCATCCATCCCTCCCTCCCTCCCTCCATCCTTCTCCATCCCCACTCCCCCAAAAAATCTCCCCACTCGATGATCCACTTACCAAATACTCGCTATACTCCTTCCACGTCCTCGTGCTCTGATACTGCTGCTCCTCCACCTCGTTAATCGTCTTGAAAATCTTGCAATGGTTCTTGTGGATCAGCCCCCAGTCCAGCTTCTGGCAAGCCTTGGAGCAGTAATACGCGCGTTTACATCCTCCGCATTTGAGGATGTTGGTCGCGGGTCCGAAGCACCGGAAACAGAGGTAGCCGCGGATTGCCCCGACTGGAAGGGAGGGTACATCCGGGTTGCCGGACGATGCTATGCGCTCGCGTTCTTTGCATTTGGCGGGCATGGTGGCGGTGCTGGCATTGTGGGTGCTGGCTGGCTGCTCTAGGTGGGATATGTGAAGGTGAAATACGTAGCGAGTCCATTAGTCAGCACATCTCTCTGTCTTCATGGACGTTAGCTCGTTTATTTCTGGCCGATTCTACCACATATCTACAAGTCATTCGCTATGCTATTCGTCCAAGAGTTGAAAAGCCTTTGCTATCGACTTGTTTATCGTATAACTACAACAATAACTGCATTATGGGTATCTCTAGACTAGTTCCTCCCTGTTCTGATCTAACCCCATTGCACTCCATTTCCCGCACAACTCCAAAGCAAGACACTGCGTCTATAACACTAGCTCGAAAGCCCGACAGCAGCTCCATCGACCGGAAAGCAAAGGTTGGCCACCCACACTGCATCGTACATACGAACCTCAGATCCCCGAGATGATCTTGCTCACGTACTTGAGCTCCCACTCTTTCGGGTCCGCCCCCACAAACCTCGCGTTGCAGCGCTCAGTGAGCAGATCGCCAGTAACACTGATATTCTCGTACCACTCACGAGCAGCGTCAGACCCCCACATGACGAGCATGCCATCGGGTCCGCTTGCCTGCGGCTTCGGGGGCACGCTGCGCATCTTGAGGACCATGAGCAGGATGTCGCTGAAACGCTCGCCCTGTTGAGAGTAGTATGCGGGTTGCTTGTCGAAGGGCCATTTGGGGTGACGGGCGGCCGTTTGGAGAGTCCCGTCAGGCGGGAGGGACTGGAGGGCTTGAGCAATGTCACCTTCGGTTGAAGTTTGGTGATGTAGCGGTTGGGTTCGTGCGTGGTCACCGGGAGTTGGTGTCTGGTCTTCTTCCCACGTACGGAACAGCCAGCACATGCGCTCTACGCAGGATAGTAGGACGACGGCAATTATGAATGTCTCAAAAGGACTAGCCTGTTGACGTGCGAGTAAGCGCTTCTCGAGGCCATGCATGACGATGCGTGCTAGGCTCGCCGCGCGTTTCTCCGTGGCACCCATGAGTTGCATCTTGATAAGCTCGTACGAGGTATTGTTGGCAGCAGACGTGATCGGGCTACGGTTGATGGTTTCCAGATCGGAGGATGTCAGTATTGACGGCGCCAAAGCGGGGCTCAGGGATGGATTCGAAAAGAAATGCCACTCCATATCTGGAGAGGTGAGTATTCGCGTGAGGTTCCACAGCTCCAGCACTTTCATGAGTAGATTATCTGCATTGTCAGACTTTACACTAAGAGCGGTGTTGATGGTGGCTTTCATGAATGCAGACGTTTCAGACTCCCAGAATGCATCATTGATTTTCTTGATGTAGAGGTCCACTTTGCCACTGATATCATCGTCGCTATCGATGATTTCGAGTTGAGTTGGGGAGAGCGAGGCAAGAATTGAGGGGTCGATCTCTTGACCATGGAGCTGAGATTGACACTTTAGCGGCGTGAATGTTGCGAATATTCCGGAATCAGGGTAATGGGTAGCTTCAATCCGGCCCGGCATCTGGTTGAGCCGTATCTGGTTCTTTGCTTGACTGACGGCATGGAAACCCAGGACACCGAAGAGGCCCGCGGAGTACAGATTGAATTCCTCAGCTATGCGTGTGCGAATGCATGGCTGTTTCCACAGCCGTGCTCTCTCCACACTATGACAGGCAACGCAAGGGTCACCTCCAGAACAAGGCTTCTTCAGCATCCGACACCTAATGCAGGCACCCCGCTTGCGCACTTCCTGGACCTCTTTGCGCCGCGAGTTGGTGAATCGACCCCGGACCTTTGGCTTTGAGGGCTTCTGGTCTACACTGAAATCGGTCGTGAAGTGTGTCTGGGTATGCGGGTTCATGGCTATGGGCCGTGGGAGCGTCGAGGACTTTGCGCCCATGTCGTTTGGTAGCATATGTTCCTTCTGTTCATGATCTACATGGTCGGGAAGGAGCGGGTCTAGCGAATTCGACCTGAAATTGCGAAACGAAGTTAGCAAAGATCATCCAACATGGTCCCGGCATGTCGTCAAACGCTACCAGCATATTGTCTCAGTGCGCTGTGGTTAGGAGGTACTCACCACTGTCTAGCCTGTGAGTGAAAGAACTTGTCAGAGCCACTCCCGGCATTCGGCATGTTGAGTTCCGGCTCCATAGTGAGGCCTCCGTGGGTCATTGGCATCAGCTCGTTGGCTTGCGACGCAGCCATGACCAGCGAGGAAGGTGCCATTTGCGCCATCGATGCAGACGGGCCCAAGGGCAAACCGCCCATATGTGGCGAGTCCGTGGGAGAGTGCTGAAGTTGACCGTTGAACTGGTATATTGACGGCAGCGAAGGCACACCGGAGACGTCCAGACTCTGCGAGAGAGTCCCGAGGTCTTCATGGGGCCCGTCGTCCACGAGGAACTCGAAGTCGTGGTGGTTTCCTCCATCATGTGCATGCGGTGATTGCTGCAACTGCACCTTTTGCTGTTGATGTTGCTGCTGCTGCTGCTGCTGCTGCGCCGGCGCGCGCTTGTCCGAGAGATCGAGATGTCGGCGGGAGACTTCAGCGAGCGTCTCGAGCGCCGAGAGTTCCTGCTTGGACGGCGCAAAGGGCAGGTTCATCGTCTGGGCATGCTGGAACTGCCCGTTCGCGGGATGCGAGAGAGCGGGCAGGCCCAGGTCTGAGAAGTCATGCTGCTGCTGTTGGGCGCGCGCACGGTCGTGATGAGGCAATGCAGGACATTTTTTGATCAGATGGTTTATGAGACTGTCCGCCCGTCCCTTGGGGAACTACCAGAAAAAACATAAGCCTCGTCTTCCAGCACACTGCCTTTCGCCCGATGTCGCCATAGCAGAAAAAAGAAGAAGAAGCGGTAAGGTGCAGAACTCACATTCTCTCCGCACGACTTGCAGGTGTGCTGGTAGCGATTGCTCGCATCTTCGAGCTTGGAACCGCGCTCAAAGTACTCCAGGATGAGCGGGTTTGGGCGACGGCCCATTGTCTCGGTCAGGCGTCGACTGTGCGATTGCGGGTTTGGTGTTGTGGTGGGGTGGCAGAACGGAATATCAGACTCACCGCCTTCGACTTTCCGAAGTTCTTCGACGGGCTCGGCGCGGCGCCGTTGCGGCCCCGTAAAACCCCACTAGAGGATGAATCGACGGCCGCCCTCTGTTATTATGTAAGTCGCAGAGCTGACTACATCGTGGTCTAGTTCTACACCCCAATGTCGGACCTTCTCATGAGTGGGTATGACAACGCCGAGGACGCTTCTTCGTCGGCTAAACCGCGCGTGGACAACGTATTGTCCCTTTTGGGAATCGTATCACGGGAGTGCGGATGGAAGGCAAGCCGTATGACTTATCCACGCCACACCACTGGTGGTATCTATGCTCCCCTGCCATCTCCCCTTCTCACTGTACCCGCCATGATGGTCACTACAACCCAAGGTATACTGGCCCTCGTCGGCGGCTACCTTGTCCTCTGCAAAGCCCTCCGTTACAGGCGCCGCAACGCCCAACATGCAAAATTCCCATACAAAAACCCCGAGGACTTCTCCAAGATGACTGCCGAGGACGCCTTTGAAATCGTGCGATATGTAATGTCTCTCGAGTTCCCCTTCACGGGGACCAAGGCCCTAGAGTTCGCCTTATTCAGGTACACGAATTTGTTCGGTCTTTCTTTCATAATAGGGCACTGACGGCCATTTCCTCCTCCCAGGACCTATGGCATTCCTACCATATCCAAGCTCCTCGCCCAGACCCAGCAACTCTCTACCCCACAGTATGCCGCCCGCCGCTACGCCGACACGGGCATCCTCATCGGCGAGTTCCTCGCTCAGTCACCGACTTCGGAGCGCGCGAACGCTGCCCTCGCCCGCCTGAACTTCCTACACGGCAGGTACCAGAAGGCAGGTAAGATAAGCAACGATGATCTGCTATACACACTCGCACTCTTCGTACTGGAGGTCGAGAGGTGGATACGCCTATACGAATGGCGGAGCCTGACTCCCATGGAGATTTGTGCTTTGTAAGTTGACGCTCCAACTCTAGAAAATAAACATAGAGACAACGAAACTGATAGATCCATGTAGTGGCACACACTGGAAATCCATCGGCGACGCCATGGGCATCCAATACGACGACCTCGCCCACGGCCCGTCCTCCTTCACATCAGGCTACGAATTCTTCCAAGACATACAATCCTGGGCCCAAACCTACGAGGAGAAACACATGGTACCGGACCCCTACAACCGCCAGCTCGCCAACGAAACAGTGCGCATCCTGACCGCCAACGTCCCGAATGCGCTCATGCCGCAGGCCGAGAAATTGGTCGTCTCGCTCATGTACCCCCGGCTCCGCGCCGCTATGCTCTACGATGCCCCCGCTCCCATCTACACACACCTCACCGAGTTCGCCCTCAACGCCAGGAAGTTTGTGCTCAGGCATTTGACGCTGCCGCGCCCGGAGTGCTTGCGGTTCCGCCTTGTGAGCGAGGACAAGGATCCCGTGACGGGAAGGTATCAACGTTTGGTGTATAGTATGGAACCTTGGTACGTCTTCCTCCTTTCCTCCTTTTCTTTCTTGTATTTGTCTATCCCATCGTCGTGTGAAAGAGAGCAAGGACTGTTCTGATTCCTGGCCATTTTAGGTACGTCCCCGCAGATGGCTGGAATTGGCTTTCCCCGTTGGAATGGTTCCGCTGGGCTACTGGCCGTGCGGTCCCCAACGGAAAGCAGTACAAGCCTACCGGGTTCAAGATCTCCGAGATCGGTCCGGCGAAAATGGAGGGGAAGGGAATTGAGGAGTGTTCCGAAGAGTTCAATCGCTTGATGAGCGCACCGCGGGGTGCATGTCCATTTGCTTTCAAGTGATTGGCCATGCATACATGTATGATCACGAGTAAGAAAACACGCGTATGAAAATGTTGTGAGATGTTCGTCATCATATGTCGTAGCTATCACCTACAGCGGCAAGGCCCCGTGGAAGGGGCAAGCCATACCATACCCCAAAGGCCCCATAGTCCGCAGATTATACCCCGCAGACCAAACCCGAGCAATCCAAATTCGCCGGTTGATGTTTACAGTGAAGCGCAGACGTCTCCCAAGCCATGTAGCAACTATGAACAGACCATCTAGGCAACCTCCTCAATCTTCTTCGCTCCTGCCGCATCTGCCGCATCTGCCTGGTCATCGCCCTCCAGCGCAGGCATGTCATCGTCGTCGTCTTCCTCGTCGCTGTCCTCGCCCTCGCCCATGCCGGGGATGCCTCCCATGCCGGGTAGACCGCCTGCACCCTGGGCCGCGCCGAGCTTGGAGAAGTCGATACCGCCGAAGCCACCGTCGCCACCGTCGCCGCCGGCACCACCCATCGGGTTCATCTTGGACATGTAGTCCTCATCCTCGGGAGCCTCGTCCTGCTCGTCCTCGTCGACCCACTGCATCACGTTAGCCCAGTCCTTGTCCCATGCCCATCGTCTATTTTCCTGTATAGCCTACCTTGTCGAAGTTTGTCTTCAGGAAGTGCATCTTCTTGTTGTCTTTGAGCAGCCTCGGCCAGAACTCCTCCTTGAGCTCCTTCTTGCGCAGCACCAGCTCGAAGTCGCGACCCGTGTGGTGGATCTTGGACTCCTCCGGGTCGATCTCTGCGAAGAACTCGAGCTCGACGGCGTATGTGACCTTTTTCGACGTTGACGTGCCCTTGAAGGTGAGTTTTGTGGGCGTCAGGTCGAGCTGCTTGTCTGCTTCGGGTACGTCGGCGGCCACGATGGTGAGGAAGATGTAGTTCTTCTCGGCCTCGGTGGTGGACGAGCGCTGCGCCCAAGTGACTGCGGTGCGTTAGCCATGCTCGTCGAAGATAAATTCGGCCCCGCAAATGCTGAAAAGGCAGAGATTGCGGGGACAGCTTGGTCTGCCCGCGTCCAGCGCTTCTGGTGTCTTGTGTACACGAGAGCAGATGGCAGTCGCACGCCGCAGCGAATGCGACGCGTTGCAGAGACTGGAGCTTCGAGCTAGCAAGTGGCAGCTTACCTTCAGGCGTGACGGTAGACATGACGGCAGAGAGTGATGTAGTTCCGGGAGGGTTGAGAGGAGTGTGCTGGGGACACGAGTGAAATCGAATTAGTTCGTGTGTGGGTTGCAGGTCGAGTTTGATCTTGGGAGATTGAGTGACGGCGAAGAAATGGGAGTGGCTCTGGGGGGGTCGACTAGCGTAGAAAGCAATAGAAGCGGCATGGAAGAACTCAGCCCCGCAGCAGCAACCTGAATCTTCTACGCTTGCTGTGGATAGCAAACTTGAGCGACTATGCGGGGGCCGGAAATACACAGTGTCTCAATTGATGTCTTGCACCATGTTTCGCGGAGAGACTTTTTGCTTGGACGTGCTGTTTCATGGCTGCTCAGATGCCTAGACGTGCAGGGCGGGCTGCCCCGCGAACGTCACCAGGGCCCGAGCGCGACGGGCGGTCTACTCCAGCCAGGCGCCTCCATCGCCTTGGGCCCGACGCGCCGACTCCTTTTCCTTCCCAGCGAACACGCAGCGCAAGTCATAGTCACAACCTCCACCATGGAGACGATCCGCGGGCTGCTGTGGAAGCCGACGCCAGAAGAGCAGGCTAGTCTCAACTGCCTCAACAGCCATACCATGCCCGCAATCTAACACGTACCAGAAGCGCAAATGCAACGCCCTCGTCCGCCAGAATGTGCGCAAGCTCGACCGCGATATCCAACTGCTCAAGCAGACGGAGCAGAAGACCAAGAACTTCATCCTGCAATCCTCGAAACGCGCGCAGCGCAACCCCTCCATGGCGAAGCAAGCCAACCAAGACGTGCGCACCTTCGCGCGGGAGCTGATCCGCGTGCGGAAACAGAGCTCGCGACTGCACACCAGCAAAGCACAGCTCCAGAGTGTCCAGATGCAGGTCAACGAGGCCTTTTCGGTGCGCAAGATCGAAGGCAGCATAAGGGCGTCGACGGGCATAATGAAGGACGTGAACTCGCTCGTGCGGTTACCGGAGCTGACGGGGACGATGCGGGACCTCTCCTCCGAGCTCATGAAGGCGGGCATTATCGAGGAGATGGTGGGCGATATGCTGCCCGACGACGAGATGCTGGAGGGCGAGGACGAGGAGGCAGACGGAGAGGTGGACAAGGTGCTGTCGGAGATCCTGAAGGACAAGCTACCGGCCAGCAAGACACAGGAGGAGATACTACCGGAGGCGCCCGAGGCAGAACCCGAAGAGGAGAACCAGGAAGAGCTGCTGGCACAGATGCGGGGGCGGCTGGAGGCTCTCAAGAGCTGAGGACGTGCCGAACGACACCTGGGTCTAGGCGTTTCATCTACTTGTACTATAGTATTCTACTTGCCGCCCTGGTTGAAGTTCATACTATACCCACCCGACTGCTCGTCCTTCGCAAACTGAAAGTTGTCTGTGCTGAGTCCAAAGGGATTCAGTATCCCGTTACCCAGTTGCTTCAGCTTTCCCATCATCTCTGCCACCTCGGCGTTTTTCACTTCGTCTAACTTCGGAGGCAGTTCCCTCAGTGCAGTATGTACAGCCTTCTGATCTAGACTGGACAACTGATGCGGCGGCTTAGACAGCGCTTGATAATCCTCCAACGAGCCCTGCAACGACGACCATCCGCCAGCTTCCCGTCTCGCCTTTGCGCGCCTCAACAGCGCTTTCGTCCGTAATTTGTGCACATCGTTCACCGTCTTCCCCGTCCGCGTAAGCGCCGCTATCCTGACCTCGGTCGCATCGTCGACTTCTCCTACCACGCCGCCACCATCGCCATCCTTCCCTGCCGTCTCAGCTGGCGGATCAATGCGATCCAGAGCCTCTAGCGCCTGCGTTGCGGACTCCACCGCCTGTTTCCATTCCTGGAGCCTCAAGTGGCAGGCTGCGATGTTGGAGCGGAGCACAGCAATGTCATATTCGACATATGCGGGGCATACAGCAAGGGCTTTTTCGTAGCCCTGGATTGCGGAAGAGTAGTCGCCGGATGTGAAGGTCTTGTTTGCGTGCGCTTTTTCGGTCTGAGATTCGGCGAGCAGTTGCGATTCTTCGTCTGGGGAGAAGATGGGGGATGTGGAGTCTTCGGAGGAGGCGGTAGGATTCGCGACGGCCTTTTCTTCTTGCGACATTTTGGGGCGTCGGAGGATGTTGGTGCAGAAGTGTGTTGATAGTGTGGTTGAGTGGGTGTATTATTTCGGTGTGACGTGCCTCTGCAGGGTAGGTAAGAGCTAAAGTCCAACAGGGAAGGCGCGGGGCAGCGTGGGGTAGCATTCACCGAGCTTGGCTTTTGTATACACCATACTTCGCTCTCATATCTCACATCCCTTTCTCTCACCAAATCGCCAATATGGGCACCCAAAAGTACGTCACTTTGGCTAACCCTACATGGGTCAGACCCTAACATCTCAAAGTACTCTCCCGCCCGTTCGCGCCGCCCTCTTCGACATGGACGGTCTCCTGATCGATTCCGAAGATCTCTACACGATATGCACAAACACGCTACTCGAACGCTACAACCGTCCCTCCCTCCCATGGTCTATAAAAGCCCAACTGCAAGGACGACCTGGTCCACAAGCCGGCCAGATCTTCCACAATTGGGCTCAATTACCCATACCCACCGAACAATTCCTCAAGGAGCAATCAGAGCTACAACGGGAACTGTTTCCGACCACAAAGCCCTTGCCCGGCGTCCCGCAATTGCTGGAGGGTCTGAAACAGCGGGGTGTGCATATGGCGCTCGCGACGAGCAGCCACAAGGGAAATTATGAGTTGAAGAGCTCGCATTTGCCGGATTTGTTCAAGTACTTCCAGGACGAGCACAAGGTTCTCGGCGACGACCCGCGGATACCGGCTGGACGCGGCAAACCGGCGCCGGATATCTACCTCCTTGCTCTCAGCACGCTGAACAAGACTCTCGAAGCCCAAGGTCTGCCGCCGCTACAGCCGGAAGAGTGTCTAGTCTTCGAGGATAGTGTGCCGGGTGTGGAAGCGGGAAGGCGGGCTGGTATGCAGACCGTTTGGTGCCCGCACCCTGGTTTGCTGGAGGAGTACAATGGGAGAGAGAAGGAGGTGCTGGCAGGATTGACGGGAGAGCATAAGGAGGACGAGGAGCAGCAGTTGCAGCATACGGAGGTGGAGGTCAAGGAGGGTAAGCGGAAGGTGGGCATGCCTGGGGAGCTTGATGACGGGTGGGCGAAACTGTTGAAGACATTGGAAGAGTTCCCGTATGAGGTTTTCGGCATCAAAAGTCCTGCGAAATAGTAGGGCCTTTCATGGTCCTCGAACAAATACCCAAAATAACGACATATACAAAACCCTAGCTGTACATAAAATAAATCGCTCTTATACGCAGATATATTGAGTTTCGGAAAACAAAGACTTTAGATGATGGAGTCCTGCTGCTACTTGAAAATGACCACTACAGAGTTACGGCCCAATCAGAGCCCCTCACTAGCGGCCACTCAGACCCACAATTTTACCAATTGAAGGTTTGCCTAACCATGACTCCCACCATCGTTTGCACTGTACGACGATATCTATCCCAACGAAATATGCCCGTTCCAACTGAAAAGGCAAAACAACTACATTTTACCCTGCCCCTAATATAAGATGCCCGACTACCTGGTCAGGCTAGTGCAGATGCACGAGAGCTTCCGCAAAGCAGAACTTCAAGCTCTAGCTGACGTGGCTGGTATAAAAATCGAGTTTGTCAGGTATGACGAAGATGTGAGTTGGGTTACTACCTGGAATCATTTTCATATGTTTCCTTCAGCTAACACTAGCAGTCGCCTTTCTGCATCATTCGTCTTCCCTCAGACTCTGCTGCCAAAACCGTCATATCCCGCGGTATTCTCTCTCAGGGCATCTATGAACTGTGGGGTCAGGGATCCACATATGATGAACTCCACGCATCCGTAAAAGAGATATCGCAGCCAAGATGGAAAAAGTACGAGCAAACGCCTTTCAGATTCACATTAGACGGCTACCGCGGTACTAAATCCCAAGCCGAGCAACGCACCGTAATTGAATCTTTCTCCTACCTAAATTTTCAAGGCCCGATCCGTATGCGGGATGCCGATGCGACTTTCCGCGTCTTTGAGGACTACGACACCCACGCACTTACGCCCAAGTACTTGTACCTGGGACGTTTTGTTGCAAGTTCTGGTCGCGATGCAAAGACTACGTATGATCTCAAGAAGAGGCACTATATCAGCACGACTTCCATGGACGCGGAACTTGCACTTCTGACGGCGAATATCGCGCTTGCAGCTCCGGGGAAGCTATTTTATGATCCGTTCATGGGAACTGGTGGCTTTCCACTCGCCTGTTCTCATTTCGGCACCATCGTGTGCGGCAGTGATATCGATGGCCGTAGTATCCGGGGTACTGGTGGGAGTGCTCGAAAGGGCCAAACGGGTAAAATGGACGTCAATGGCAACTTCAAGCAATACGGCCTAGAGTCTAGATATCTCGGTGCTTTCATTTCGGATCTCACAAACACTCCTCTGCGTATCTTGCAACACAGCAACATGGCCGGAGATGGCTACCTAGACGGCATAGTCTGCGACCCACCATACGGTATCCGCGAAGGTCTCAAAGTACTCGGATCTCGCGAGAAGCTGAATGTAGAGGAACGAGAAACTCACTTGAACCGGTTTCAAGAATCGACCTACATTCCCCCGAAGCGACCCTACTCATTCACTGCTATCCTGGACGACATACTAGCTTTTGCTGCGGCAACGCTTGTCGAAGAGGGGAGGCTTAGCATGTGGATGCCGACGGCAAACGACGAGGACATTGAGCTGGCAATTCCGACACATCCTTGCCTCGAGATTGTGTCTGTTTGCGTGCAGCCGTTCAACAAGTGGTCGCGACGATTGTTGACGTATCGAAGACTCTCTGGCTCACAGATTCCCCCTGGCGCATTGGATATGGTGAAGAAGGAATATGAAAAAGGTGTCAAGGCAGATGATTTGAACGACTTTCGGAGAAAGTACTTTCAGGGTTTCAAGGAATTCGAGAGGCTGCGTCAAGAAACGGATACTCCCGAGAAGTTGGACGACACCAAGGGCATCAGTGGGAAATGGAGAGAGAAATCTACCAGTGGTTGAAGAGGTACCATGTTTCCCGGAATTTCCCGTCGACGTTTTTCCCCTTCGCAGTCATTATTGGCGGAATTACATACCGTACAATATTGGAGATCAGCAACTATCCCCATGATCCCCACACAGGTACCCCGCAACCGTCAACGTCTCTCGGAAAACCCCTCCCTTCCCATAGTCACGCCTTACGCCATGCTTACTCTGACAAACAATGCCGGAGATGCGACCAAACTGCGTTGATGTCTTTGCGGCCTATAAATCTCTATTTACTTGCATCCGACGAGGTACACCAGTTAATTCGCCTGGTATTCCTATCCCTGCATCAACGTCATCAGACACCGGTTTCTGCAGCTAATGCAGCTTCCAAGCTCCGACTCCCCTCACATAGTGTATACGAACGCCATGGCATCGGAGCCATGGCGGATGGGGATGGTTGCTCGGTGGTTTATAGCACGAATGTGAGGAGGGGAGGACGAGCACCGCGTGGCAGGCCAAGGTAGTTGCATAGCAATATAAAGTCTCAATGGATCACTGGTTGGAAAATGCACTCCTCGCTACAATTGTTTATGGGGCAAGACATCATGACGATGCGTTCGTTGTTACTAGGCTCACTGGCCCTAGCCAGTGTGTCTGCGGTCGATATCTCAGTTGCAAGCTCAGGAGGGAACACTACTTCCAAGATTCCCTTTGGATTGATGCACGAGGTAATCCTAGCCCTGAGATATATATCTCTTCTTCTAATAACACCCAGGACATCAACAACGCTGGTGACGGCGGCATCTACGCAGAGCTCATCCGCAACCGCGCTTTCCAAGGCAGTTCACGATATCCCGTCTCCACCTCCCACTGGACACCTATCAACGGCGCGGCACTCTCGATCGCGAAACTCAGCACCCCACTCTCCCAAGCCCTCCCCTCAAATCTGCATGTCACGCCGGGAAACTCTTCAAACTCCTCATCCGGCACCATTGGCTTCGCAAACGACGGGTTCTGGGGCTTCGATGTGCGGAAGCAGGAGTACAAAGGCTCATTCTACGTTTTCGGGGCCTACGAGGGGAAGTTCACCGCATCACTCCAATCTGCACTCACAAACGAGACGTTTGGAAGTGTAGACATCCCAAGCGAGAGTTCAAACAGTGAATGGATACAGCACAACTTCACACTCGTACCCACCAAAGACGCTCCCAACAGCAACAACACCTTCGCCCTAACCTTTTCATCCTCGGGCCTCACCAGCACTGCTCTAGACTTCAATCTCATCTCGCTCTTCCCCCCGACCTACAAGAACCGCACCAACGGCCTCCGTCCCGACATCGCCGAGGCCCTGGTAGGTTTGAATCCAAAGTTCCTCCGCTTCCCGGGCGGCAATGCGCTCGAGGGCCCGGATTTGAAGAATCCGTGGAGATGGAACGAGACGATTGGGCCGCTGAAGGATAGACCGGGAAGGCCCGGGACGTGGGGGTATCAGACTAGTGATGGATTGGGGCTGGTCGAGTATTTTGAATGGTGTGATGATATGGAGTTGGAACCTAGTAAGCTTTTCTTTCTTCTTCTCCCGAGTGATTGACTATGTGATGGGTTTGAGATACAGCACAGGAAGAAGAAGTGAAAAAACATACTCACAACCACCCCAGTCCTAGCCATCCACTCCGGCCTCGCCCTCGACGGCGCCTACATCAGCGAGCTGGCACTAACCCCCTGGATCCAAGACGCCCTCAACGAACTCGAATTCGTGCTCGGCCCCGCAACCACGCCCTACGGCCGTCTCCGCGCCTCCCTCGGCCACCCCACCCCCTGGGCCCTCAAATACGTCGAAATCGGCAACGAGGACTGGCTCGCCGGCGCCCCCTCAGCCTACGACGCCTACCGCAACTACCGCTTCCCACTCTTCCGATCCGCAATCGAGGCCGCGTACCCGGATATCCAGATCATTGCTTCCCCCTCGGTTTTCGATAACATGACGATCCCCGTGGGTGTGGTGGGGGATTACCATCCGTATCGCGAACCCGATGCGTTTTATAACGAGTTTGGAAAGTTCGACAATTTGACGACGGAGAATTTGACGCTGGTGGGCGAGTTTGCTAGTGTGCATACGAATGGGGGTGCGGGGTGGGATGCGGATTTACATCCTTTTCCTTGGTAAGTATATACACTACTCTTCCTCCCTTTTCAGACCCCAACTAACCTCCCCCTCCCACACAGGTGGATCGGCAGCATCGGCGAAGCCATCTTCATGATCGCCACCACCCGCGCCTCCCCCACCATAATCGGCGCCACCTACGCGCCCATCCTCCGCAACATGAACCGCTGGCAATGGAGTTCCTGCATCCTAGAATTCTCGGCCTCCAAAACCACCCTCAGTACCTCGTGGTACGTCTTCAACCTCATCGCTCGCACTGACATTACTGCTACTCTCCCCACCACGCCCTCGGGGAACACTTCGTCGCTGTTCTTTGTGGCGGGCGAGACGGCGGATGGTGCAAGGGTGTTTAAGGCTGCGAATTATAATACTACGGATTCGGTGGATACGCCTGTTAGGGTGGGGTTTGAGGGCGTGGAGGGGGGGAGGAAGGGGACGTTGACGGTTTTGACGGGGAAGGAGGGGCCGTGGGGGTTTAATGATCCGGCTGTAGGGAATAATGTTGTGGTGGAGAGGGTGACGGATTTGGTTGCTGGGGAGGGGGGCGTTTTTGAGTGGGTGATGCCCGAGTTGAGTGTGGCTGAGTTGGTTGTTGGGGGGGAGGGGAAGAGGAGGAGGAGAGGGGTGGGTTATGACGCTTATTCTCGAATATGTGCCTGACAAGTTCCAATTCATGCATAGCGCCGAGTTAACACAAATTACAACATTATCATCATCATCTACACCCTAAAAATCCAGTCTTGCCAGTTAGAAATGGTAGAGTGGATTACCTTTTACATTTATGCAGTTAATAGCATAGATAGATTCAATAAAGGATTGCAGTACGAGATAACTTCTTAGTACAAACTTCCATAAGATTAGCATAATCAAAATTCCAAAGCGTACAAGAATAAATAACTGAAAAAATAAAGACAAGACAAGATAAGACAAGACAAGACTACATATATTTCCCTATAAATAATAGTCTAACAGTACATTAACCTCTATACTTAGTATAGTATAGTATAGTATAGTACAGTAAACACTACACTACACTAACTACTCTCTACTCCTTCCTCCCTACTCCTTTAAATCCTCTATAAACTCCCCACTCCCCACTCTACCCCCCCTCCCCCCTTAATTCCACTAATCTACATAACCCCTCAACCCGCGTCAAGCAAACCCTTTCCATGCAAGCAAGCAAGCAAATTTCCGCATTTCCGCGATTCTTCCGATTCCTTTGCCCTATCTATCTAGTACAACACTACAAATATAGCTAGACTAGAATAGAAAACCTAATTTAACTTAACTTAACCTAACCCAACTCAACAACAACATTAGAAGAAGAAGAAAAAAAAGAATCAATACATCTATCGAATCATCTTACTTTTAATCTAATCACACTCCCTGAACAAGTATATATGTACCCAGTGCCAACCAACCCAGCAAACAAATCCTATAAACCTAACCCGAACCAAGCCAAGCCAAGCCAAGCCAGTATACCATGTCGACCCAACGCTCAATCAACAACGAACACCACGCTACTCTTCGACAAGAAGAAGAAGAAGAGGAAGAGGAAGAAAAAGGAGGAGTGGGAGGGGGAAGGGGGGACAGCAAAAAGGAAAAAAAAACAACAACACAACACAACACACCATAACTATCCTACACCAACCAACCCCAAACCCCAAACCCAAAAAAAAAAACCCCCATACCAAACACCAACCAGCTAATCGCCACCAGAAACCGGTGAGCGGAGGGGGTATGTATGTACTTTTCGCGAACCATCCCACCATCCCACCATCCCGAAACACCCAAACCAATAGAGAGAAAGTAAAGAGAAAAAAGAAGAAAAAAGGAGGATAAAACCCCCCATAAAACCCCCACCACACCCTCCAATACTCCCAATAACAAACCTATTTATTTACCGCCTCAACTGAACAATCACTGCACCTTCCTCCCCGGCGTCCTTCGAGACCTCGACTTATACCCCCCCGGACCCAACCGCCTAACACCATCAATCGTCCCCACCGACCCATCAAACGTCTCTTTCCCCAACGTGATAATTTTAACCGCATTACCAAACCCCACCGCCACGCTCCTCTTCCCCAGCTTCGCGATGGGTCCCGCAGCCGCGACGAAGAGCTGTTCGTCGAGAAAAGGCTGCTCGGCCACATCTTCGACGTCGGACGCGAGAGGTCGGGAGCGGAAGTCGCCGGTCGAGGAGAGGGTCCAGGCTTCCCAGCCTTCTGTGTCGGTTGGCGAGAAAGGTTGGAGGCTGAAAGCGGCGCTGGCTCCTGGCGTGTTGTTCTTTGCGGCGCGCTGCTTGAGGGCCCATGCTAGGGCTGAAGGCTCTGGCTCGATTGGGTTGGCTCCTGATGTCGTCGAGGATGGCGTGGGTGAGGGGTTGTGTTTCCTGATGCCGACCACACTGAGGACGCCTGTAGACTCCCAAACTCCCGCCGGCTCGACGAAATGTATTGCTTCTTTGGCGTATGCGAGCCCTCGACATTTGTTGGAATCGTTGTCCGAAGGCTTTCCGAGACAAATCAAGGGTGTCGCGGAATCGTCGTGCATGAAAGTTTGCATGATCATATGATCGGTATCCTCCTCGGTGTAGGCGACAGATAGGGCGTGTACAGCTGGGGCTCCACAGGTGCATTTCCGGCGTGCCGAATGCATGATGCGGAAAGAGTGAGGTTCGATGTGTCCAACTTGGAAGGCGTGGATCAGACCACGGCTGCTGAAGTCGATAACTTCAGCCTCTTCGTCGCGAAGGGCAACGATCAGTCCGAGCGCGGGTACAGTTTCGATGCACCTGATCTTGGACGGATTGCTACCAGGCGGTGGGCCTGGATCGAGACCTGCTACCACCTCCGCAGTTCCATCGCCGTCTTCATTGAGTGGAAGAATATGTACCTCTCCATGCTGGCTGACAAAGACCAAATCCACCTCGCCGTTTGGGCAATTGTAGAGTGCGCAGCAAATTATGGGAACAGGACATATGCGCCTCGTGTTGTGCACGCCGCCGTATGTTTCGTACTCGGTCAAGTAGCCATCTGGGGTGACGATTAGAAGCGTGAACAGGTCGCGGTCCTCTCCTGGTATTGTTGCAAAGGTGAATAAGATTGGCACTTGCCCACGCATGTCCACAGCCTGGAGAGACGAGAACCGAGATGCCGTCAAGCTCCAGAGTCCGACCAACCCGCCATCGGTGCACAACGCAAGCAGGTTCCCACTCTCGTCCAGCGCGCACGATGTAATGGGCCACAGCTTGGGCTTCATAACTGCCGTCTGTAGCGTGGACCGAGTAAATCCGTCTTTTCCGTGCAGCCACAGCGACGTGGTCCTGTCGAGGGAAACGCCAACGACATGACCTTTAGGCGAGGACGCAAGGCGAACAATATCTAAAGTCTGAGATGTAGGCAGTGTTTTGATTGTGAACAGTGAGTCTTCGTCCTCTTCGCCCACGCCTTCGGGGAGGCCAGTCCACAGAAGATAGTTTATGAGCAACGTGGTTCCGGCAATCAAAGACACAACGATCAATGCGGCTGGAAAGGCATGATCTCGGGTAAAACGCTGGAGACCCTCGGCAAGCGAGGCTGACTTGCGTGATGTATATCGGCCAGCCGCCCCTTTCATTACCACCAATAGTGGGTCATAGATCCGAGCTGTGAAGCTCTGAGCATCGGGCTTGATGAAGCCCAAGAGCTCTCTAGCCGTGCTGTAGTCCTGAAGCCGCAGCCAATCAGCGGGTGAGCGGGCCTGGTTGATCGGAGGACGGTTCGATAGAGACGTCTCTTTTGGCTTCGGCCGTCTTTTGAACAATCGCTTCTTGACACTATGAAGGGACATCTCACCGTGCTCGGTGTCGAAGAAATGCCAGTTGATTGCGAGAATGATGGACATGATGGCAACGGTTCCGACAAACCTGGTGCTGAAAGGCAGCGTTCCTTGTCGCAACGCGGAAAACCAGGATTGGCGCTCTGGTCGGCCTGACTTTGAAGCTTGCCGCATATCCACCCGGTTGAGTGAATCTGACAGCTCCAAGCGCTGAACATCGACACTGAGAACGGCGAGAAAGAAGGTGAGATGGAACACCAAATCGAGGACAAGTGTCACGGCGGCGAAGACGCAAAAGTCGGCAACCCAAGGGGTGACAACGCGTGAACAAAGCCATATTAGAATGAGGTTCTGGCCCGCCACTGCGACAGAAAGGTGGCCAACCTGCCCAATTGCATTTCCTATACGTTGTTGGGGCGGCATCTCAGGCGGGGTCTCGAGGACAACATTGATCAGGCGGAAGCTGCTGCCCGTTAGCGTGCTTTACGGAAACGTCGGAGAGCTGCAATGCGTACATGTTTGAAAGACCAAAACAGAAAACGACGGCTGGAAACCACGGGCGTGGGATGCGTCCCAGGTCGACGCCAAGGCAGGTGCACACTGTGAAACTACCAACAACGCATATTGTCATCTGGAGCAAAGTCAGCGGAAGACGGGTAGATTCTGTGCGATGCTCACCTTGGCGCAAATCGTGACCAATAGGCCGAACCAGCTCTTGATTGCGCGGAGTTGCTTCATCCTCCAGATGACGTAGGCTGCTGTGACCATGTACGAGGCAGCTAAGACCAGGTCATCGTACAGGGTCATTGGCTTGAAGCGGAATTCGTAGAGCCGGCTCCTGGAAACCTGGCCGTCTTTTGGAAACAGTGACCATTCTGGAGATAGCTGGTGTGCGAGCTGTTGAGCTCTTGCGTCCCACGTGGCACCAAGACCTGCAGCGGTGTAGTCCAACAGGGTGATGACCAAGGCGTCGGCCGAGCGCAGCTTGGTGTTTGCAAAGGCCTTGCCCGCAAAGACGGAGCTCGGCAGCAGCGTGAGATTGAGCGCAGACTTGACGGCCGTGCGGGCGTTGATGGTCTCGAGGAGGTCCTGGTCCGCATCGAGGGCGTCGAGCGAGCAGTCCCAGTACATCAACGGCGAATGGAACCCCCAGTCTTCGCCGTCCCGCGTCGCATGGCAGCCGCCATCATCGTGGGCAGTTGCTTGGGTCTCGGCGAAGCCGTCCCCGATGAGGGCGCGCTGGACATGCAGGCCTTCGCGCAGCACACGGCGGTCAATTGCGTGCATGTAGTCGCCGTGAACCCACACCTGGTGCACCTCGACGTCGACAGGCCGCTCGCCCTCTAGCTCGGTGGTCGAGATCCATACGTTCTTGGGCAGGTTGCGCAGGCCGGCGGCGGGGCTGTCGTGCTGAAAGACGGCGGGATAGCACAGTAACACCGACACAATGATGGTCAGCAGGAGCGACAGCTGCCAATGGCGGGCCGTGGCGGTCCCATGGGCCTGGAAAGCTCTCCGCACGGGGTGGGCCGGTGATAACTGGGGTGGTTCGGTGGTACTGCGAGAGCTTCAGCGGCGCTCGTCCATGGCATTATTGATATTGATGCATCGCGACGGGTACGGCACGGGCACGGGCACGGGACGGAACTCACCCACGCAGCGGATAGAGCAGGTACCAGATCATCCGGAGAGCATGTCACGGCTGCCCTCTCTCACGCTCTCTCACTCTCACTCTCACTCTCTCGCTCTCTCGCTCTCTCGCTCTCTCGCTCTCACACTCTCTCTCCCTTTCTTACTCTCTCTCTTGCTCTTTCACTCTCTTTCTTCGTTCTCTCTTTCTGTCTTCGCCGCGCTCTCTTGCGCGCACTTCACGATGCGGGTTCCGGAGCAGCTATAACGACGGCAGACCTGGACTTGCGACGGCCCAAGAGGAGAAAGGCGAGGGGCGGCGGGCGGGCGGGTCGATCATCGGTCGGAGCAGGAGGCGGCGGCGCGACGGGCATCTAGCAGAAGGCGTGGGGGAGCGTCAGGGCGGGCGCGGACGGGCGGGCGGGCGCGCGGGCTGGTGAGGCGGCGGCAGGACGGCGAAGTGGGTGGGCTGCGGGCTGCATTCCAAGCTGTGTGTCTTTTGGGCGGTGCGTGGCTTTTGGAGGGCGCCGCGCAAACCACGGTGCCAGATCGCCAAGCGCCTGAGGCCGCTGGTGTGCAGATCCATGTCTCGCATCCCCCAGAGACCGTAGACGTAACAGGTTTGGACACGCACTACTTTCGCCGAGCTCACTGTCACTGTGTCACCGGGGGTCCCGGGGCGGCGCGCTGCCCATTATTAGACTATTGTCAGATATACGAGTGTGGACGATGACATCACGCAGGGATCACGAAGCGATGTGGCGGATGTTTACTTTGACTACAGTACATTCCCATCGACCACGACCACCGAAAGCCTCGTGTCAAGTCAGCTGCCACATTTACGGCATGCAGGGACGGTACAACGACGACCACGAGCACGAAGCTGCCGTCATCATGCCTCGGGGGCCCGCAATTGGCGACGCCTGTGCCATTGTAAACCCATCCGCAAGCGATTGCTAGACCTCACTTCGCAGCAGCCTGGCTAAAATGATTCGGTGGCGTTTTCCACCGTGTGTGACCAAGTGAACAGGCCCTCATGTGCCCTCCATGTCTTCATCCTCCTCGTCCTCGTCCTCGTCCTCCCCTGCATCCTCCCATCCCTCCTCGTCCTCTTCGCCCGTCGATGGCCCCAGGATACCGTTGAGCTCCTTGAGCAATTCTTCCGCGTGGTCCTTGAGCCGCTCGTCTTCCCATTCGAGCACCGTGTACAACTTGACGCAATTCTCGAGCCAGTCACGGCTGGTACGCATCAGTGACGTCGCCGTGCCAGTCTCCCGTGCTTTTTGCTTTTCCGCTAGGAGATGCAAGCACCAGCCTCCCAGATACCAAGCATCGACGCTACCGTCATTCTCGCCAATCAGCCTCTCCAACACCTCTATGGCCTCGTCCTCCATCCCGGCCTCCATCAGCAAGCGAGATAAGCTTATGCGCGTCGAGTAGTCGGGCACCTTCGTGTCGTCTGGATCGACGTCCTTCCACAGACTTATACTCCGTGTGAGTGCTGACTTTGCGTCGTCGACGCGTACTTGCGAGAGTCGTATTGACGCAAGAGTTTGCAACGGTTCGGGGCTTTCGGGCGCGACAAGTAGCGCTTCAGTGACTGCGGCCTCGCATCTGCTTTCGGCCTCTTCCTCCCACGAAAGGTCGGTCATGTACACTTCAGCGATACCGCACAGTGCTGTCGCAATCTTTTGCTTCTTCTCTTCAAGTGCCTCTGTGATCTCAGTCTTCTTCGCCAGCTTGCCCTCCAGCCCGTCGACCTCGCGCTTGAGCACTTCCACGCCTTTCTCGAACCACTGCACACTCTCCGCACCCCCCTCCTCATTAAGCTGAGCTAGCCATAAGAACTTCTCGGCGCCATCATTCTCGCCTTCCTGGTCCAGTGCAATGGCAGCTTGAAAGGCCTCTCGCGCAGAATCTATGTCTCCCAGCTCAACGTTGATCTCGCCGAGCAGGTTCAGTGCGGGCAGGACGGCCAATGTCGGTTCCGAAGTGGGCTGAAGCAGGTTTAATGCTCTTCGTGCGGCTACGAGTGCGTCTTCCGGTTGCGATTCTTGAAGGAAAGTCGCGGCCTGTATCAGCAGGGCTTCGGGCGAGACTTTTGGCTTCTTGGGAGTGCCGTCTTTCGCATTCTTCGCGTTCTTCGACTTTTGTCGGCGGTCTTGCGGTTTTGGCTTTCCCATGGTGGGCTTTTAATTATGCCACGGCTTGGCGAGTGTGACTGAAGTGAGTGCAGAAAGATGGGCTGGTGGATGCGACCAAAAATTCGAAGAATTCGCGCACGGGCCTCTGACGTGGGGAAGGACGGCCCCGCCAACGCCAAAGATCATGCACGTATTATTGCGCTTGAACCTCCTCCACCACCCAGAATCGCCAAAATGGGTATCGAAGAGCAGAAAGAGGAGCGCGAAGTGCTCGACTCCATCTTTCCGGAAGAGATCAACGGCACGCACTCTCTTCCCTAACTGCATACATCTGCTAATCCCACGCAGACATTTCCGACACCGAGTTCCGAATATCAATACAGATCGAAGTCACAAACGAGGAAGATGACGACTCGGAAGCACGTACGCTCCCCCCGAAACCCCCATGCACCGTAATCGCCAGTACTAAAGCTCCGCAGCGACCATCATCCTCAATGTGCGCTACTCGCCCAACTACCCCGACGAAGCCCCCGACCTCGACATAACGCAACCGCCGAACCAGCCAAAACATGCCTTCCTCGACATCCAAGAAGACAAAACGGTACTACTGTCCTCGCTCTCCGAGACCATCACCGACAACCTAGGCATGCAAATGATCTTCACGCTCGTCACGACGCTCAAAGACAGCGCCGAACTGCTCGTCTCGGAGCGGCAGAACGCCAAGCAAGCGCTTGTGGAGGTCGAGGCGCAGAAGGTTGCGGAAGAGGAGAATAGAAAGTTCCAGGGCGAGGCGGTGACGAGGGAGAGCTTTTTGAAGTGGAGGGAGGAGTTTAGGGCGGAGCTGGCTGAGGAAAAGAGGAGGAAAGAGGAGGCGGAGCTCGACGATAAGAAGAAGAGCGCGAAGAAGGAGGAGAAGAAGTTGACGGGCAAGGAGCTGTGGCAACAAGGTCTGGCCGGCAAGGGTGATATAGAGGATGAGGGAGAGGATGCGCTAGAGGGGATGGACAAGTTAAAAATAGGTTCAACAGCATGAACGAACGAATATACCCAGTCACACTGCCAAATGTCGAATGTGGAAAGAGTATGTGATTATGTTAGCCAGCGAGACTTTATGGGATTCCTCTTCCTTCCCCTAACAACTGTCTGACCCTCCTTGATCGCCAACCTCGTCTCCTCCTCCACGATCCGCGTCATGCGTCGCGCAGTAGCCATATCATTCGCCATCATAGCGTTGTGCTCCGCATTATTCTCATCAAGAACCTTCCGCATCGAATCCACCCACCGCATTTCCCTGCTCCTGCTCCCCATCAGTTCCACGCCGAATTCCCGTTCCAGCAGCTCGTCCCATTCGTCTTCCTGTCTACCCAGCGGAATCCAGTAGTTGCTCAATAGAACGCGGTCGTGAAACAATTTGATCCGCTTCTTCAGCTTCTGCCTAATGATGTAGCTCAGGGCCGGAGGTTGCGGCTTCGTGAAGCGCAAAAACGGCACACTAGACGCGGAAGCAAGGATGGGGACGTGGCGCCGACCCGACACTTTTGCGTACGGGCGAACATTCAGCACCGCTCTTTCTGGCGGCGGAAAGGTGAATATTTTCTTCGCTGGGTCGGGCGGGGGCGGCGGCCGCCGCACTGGAGGCGCTCGCTTGAGGCCTGGCGGGAGAGTGGAGATGAGAGATGTGAGAGAGTTCAGGCTCGTCGTGTCTCCGGTCTTGGTGCCGTCGAGTCGATGGAGCACTTCGTAACCCGCTCGGAATACGTGGGCGAGCTGCTGGGTGCTTTGCAGCTTTCGGTTTCGTCGGAATTTGTTGCGGATGGCGTTGCGCAGCGAGGTGCGGTCATCGGTCGGGAGTGGTGCGGAGGAGCATTGTGAAAGCAGCGCTCTGTACAGAGCAATCGCTGCGAATGCAAAATTAGCAATGGTAGTGATAACACGGCGGGGAGATTACCCGTCAGCCGATGCGGCGTGTACTTCTTAGGCGGGAGGAATCGTGGCATGCATGGGTCCCTCGGTGGTGGTGGTCTTGAGATTTGCGACGCGAGATGCGCATCCTAAAATCGCGGACACTGAATGGCGTACAGGTCACGTGTAGATCTCCCATATTGTACATGAATGGGTCCATGCATCAATGATCCATGTCTACGATCCGATAAGAAGAGCAGAGACAGTGCGTCATCTTCATTGTAGTAATTGTAGAATAATTCGATTTGTCTGCGCTCTAGTTCCCACCCAACCCGACCGTAACTCCACCCAATGCACTGCATACTTCATACGCTAGCCAGACATCAAAGTCGTGTACGTTCAGAAGCCCGCATATATCCTATGGCTCGGTCTAAGGACTCTGGATTTGGATCTGAGGATGGATCGCCCTGCTAGTACGTCGTACCCTCGGGCGGCTGTGGGAGCTTCTTGTGCTGCGGGAGGGCCATGTATCTATAGGAATCAGCAATCATTCCACCGCGCTGTTCGCGACACGCACCTCCTCAACTCGATTAGGATTGTCTCCATGGTGAAATCTCGCTTCCATTGCACGAGGCACGGCAGCTTCGTCGGGTCGACATTTCCGTTCCGCTGGTCCACACAGGGCAGATTGATCTTTGTGATGAATGCGATCTCCGGAGGGATGTCGGGGTAATCGGGGCCGCAGTGGATCTTGACGCTGTAGATACGGTTCTCATGGACGCTCTTCAGAGGGTCAGTGGATGGCCAACATAGATCAGATCAGGGGAACGCATACGTGAGGCGGACCAAGGATAGTGCCGTTCCAGTCCGACATTAGCAGATCGTCACCATTGTCGAGACCGTACGAGCATGCCTCTATCACGATGTGAGTCGGGAGCCTATCAAGCGGCTTTCTCGGAATCCATACCGGCACCTAGTCCCTTCTCGCCCTTCTCCAGCTCCTCGAGCAATCGGAAATTACGCGGCACCTTTGCACCCATGTTGACAGTTGCAAGATGAGACTTGCACGCGATAGTTGGAAGGCTGAGGAAAGTGGGCTGTACCCCGCTATCGACGAGACACGCGATTTGAGAGGGTTGTCACGAGTGAGAGATGAATGGGTGAGTGGTAGCGATGTCTTTTGGTGCTACACGTTGGCAAGAAGAGAGTCGTGGGTGAGACGGGCTGTGTTTGTGGCTTTCAGTTCATTGCGCTGGACAAGCTGGTCGTGTGTACACGGCCGTCATGAAAGCTTGGCGCTCGGGCCGGCGGCGGCGATCCACGCCGGAGGTCGCTCGGTTCATTGTTGCTCCGGCCTCCGTATCAGTCGACACTCGTGACAGCTTGCCTTTCACTGTCCAGTATGGAAACATAACCCCACATATACCCTCCTTGGGAGCCGCCTGATCCCCGTGATTCTTAATTGTGCACAGCGCCGATGCCACGTCTCCGACCCGAAGGATGACAGCACAGATTCTGGCGGCTGAGTTGGGAAACCTCATTCAAGACTCGAAGCGCAAGAACACGGAGCTGAGAAGTGCCGCCGACAAAGCCCTTCAAGATCTAAAGTCACTCCCCGTCACTTCCGAGGCTCAACTTTCTGCAGGCAGGTCTTTGGTTTCGAAACCGGTGTGCGTTGCTGACCGGTCCAGACCTCTCCAGACGGCCACATTTTATCACCCCGTTCCTCATTGCCTGCAGCACTCACAATGCCAAATTCAGCTCGACAGGTGTATCGTGTCTGCAGAGGCTTGGAGTTTCTCGCGCCCTGCCAAGGGAGCGGTTGACAGAAGTGCTAGATGCGTTCAAGGAATGTGTAAGCTTGAGTAGGTAGTCAGCTCTATCATCAATCAGTATCGCCCCTAACCAATTCAGGCCACGAAGTGCAGCTTAAGATTCTACAATCGCTTCCATCCCTAGTCCAGAATTATCCTGCCGAAATTCGCAGTGATCTGCTGTCCACTGTCTTGCAGATCTCGTCATCGTTGCAAAATGTGAAGAACTTCGCCGTCAGCAACACGGCGGCCGCTACGCTGCAGCAACTTGTGATTACTGTTTTCGACAGAGTCACGGCAGAAGACGGTACATCTCCAAAACGAAGCATGCTGTATGCTTACTAACCCCTTGGCCAGACAAGTTGCTTGAGATCCCCACCATCACCGAAGTCCAGGGCGGCGATGGCCCTATCTCAGTCAGGCCGGCAGCACATGATGCCTACAAGGTCAGAACACTCTTCTCATGTCTGACGCCATACTAAAGCGGGTAGGTTTTTAATGATCTTAGTCTTCTCATCACAGGAGAAAAACCTGCATTCATTCGATTCTCCTCGATACCCACCACTTCCACGCTGGAAGTGATTGAGTCTGTTTTGTCGAACCATGGCAAGATCATGACTACCCATGCAGAGCAGGTCCATCTTCTACGGTCCTTACTCATGCCGACTATCATTAGCTCCCTTTCCGAGCGACTGTCCTTTCCAACCACGCTACGAATCATCCGGATTCTGAACCTGATCATTCGAAACCATCTCAACATCATGCCTTCTGAATGTGAAATAGCCCTCGGTTTGCTAAACCACATGCTCGACCCGGAAGCATCGACACTGTGGAAACGAGCGCTTTGTCTCGAGGTGTTTAGAGGAATTTATTCAGACCCACGTCTCTTACTCCAGATATATTCCCACTATGACAGGCAAGAAGGCAAGAAAGACATCTTTGGAGACAATTTAGCTTCCTTTGTGCGCCTATCTACGGAAAAGCCAGCACTCATTGGACTCGGCCAGCAATCCACTCTACCCATGCGTTCTGACAAGGACAGTTCGTCAGAGCAAGCGGTCGCCGAGGCGGATGCGCTTGCTGGGGTCATTAGCGGGCCTGTGACGGAGACGAGCAGTACCGTCCACGCTGCAGGTATAAGCAGTCAGTGGAGTACCATGAAAACCGCGTGCATCGAACATCTCGACAAGTCCGAGCCACCCCACTTGCCGGAAACGTACGTGTATAGTTTAGTACTGACTTGCATCACGAACGTTTCCGAGAGTCTAGCCAAGTTCGTTTTGCCCCTAACTGTGCACCATGAAAGTAAAAGGAAGAAGAACAAGGGGGAGGAAGCGTCGAAGCCCGATTCAGAGCCAGTATCCGCACCAGCACGTCCCAATGTGTTGTCTCGAACCCAGTCGTTCAGGAAGAAGACGATCCCTATCAACCCTCTCGACCTTGAGGAACATCCAAACTATGAATACATACAAACATCGGCAACACTCGTCATGGAGTGCTGGCCCGCGGTTCTTGCTACCTGTTCGACATTCCTCAATGCCGCTCTCGATGCCGACTACTATCGTGCTCTGGTTAGAGCTATTCAGAAATTCACGCAGGTTGCAGGCTTGCTAAGACTGCCTACGCCCCGTGACGCGTTTCTTACTACGATGGGCAAAGCGGCGGTACCATCAAGCATGTTACTTGCGAACGTTGCGTCGCCAAAGTCACCTCCTGCAGATTATTCCGCCGCATTCTCAAACGCAAAGGCATTGCTCAGCGTCGATAGTTTTGTAAGCCAGACGTCATCAATTTCAGAAAAGAATCAACGTCCTGCTCGTGACGCAGGCTTACCGGCACTGGGTCCCCGCAACCTGCTTTGCCTTCGAGCGCTACTCAATCTAGCAATCGCGTTGGGCCCAACCCTCCAGACGGCATGGTCTATCGTCTTCGAAACATTACAAGTGGCGGACCTTGTGATGGCAATATCAAACCAAGGTGCGGTTCGAGCGCCCAGTGGCCCTGTGACTCGCCCGGAAGCGGATACCTCCTCGGAAAAGGTGGAAGCGGAAACATCGGCTGTCCAGGCAGCTGCTCGAAGGCTGTTTGAAAGCACTGTGGACTTTCCCAATGAATCATTCGCGGAAGTGCTTCAAGCATTGTGTGCATTGATTCATGACAGCAACGGCACGATTAGCGGTGATCGGACACCTACCAATGGCAATCGACACAAGGTGCTACGTCAGCGTCGTCTAGGAAGCGTCTCAGGCATATCGTTGAAGACGGAAGGAAATTCGCGGGATTCTGCCTTTGCGCTGAATAAGATCGGAGAACTCGCTGCGATCAATGAAGAACGGCTCGCTCACTTTGACCCATCTGACAGCGGCTGGGATACTTTGATCACTGAGCTTGTCGGCTTCTCTGCAGACGTTCGCAAAGCACCGCCGGCCAGACTGCTATCAGCTGATATATTAGCCCGGACAGTCAAAGAAATAGCAGAGTTGTCTGTGTCTGACGACGAGCGCGAAGAGGTCCAGGCCCGTATCATTTCGGCTCTACGGGCACAAATATCAGCCCTGCACCAAGACGATAGAAATAACGAGGAATTTTACAACGATACCGACATTCGCATACATCAAATCGCGCTCGAGGCCCTCCAGAGTGTAATCGAGAAGTGCGGCGAATCCTTGATCGCTGGGTGGGTCTCTGTCTTCGACTGCCTGCTGAGTGTATTCACCCAGAGTTCACTTGCCGATCGCGACAGTTCGACCTCCGTCAAGCCTAATGGGCAGGTAATCGGAATAGATGATTCAATTGAGGTGATATCGAAATCGCTGGCGCGGACAGCATTCGCCACGGTTCAGCTTGTCTGCTCCGACTTCCTCGGCGCAGTTCCCAACACTTCTCTTGCGACACTTCTCGAGCTCCTGCAGAACTTCTCCTCCCAGCAGGACGATTTGAACATGTCGCTCACAGTAAGTATCTGTTACCACAAGATCAACCTCCATCGCTTATGACCTCTAGGCTGTAACGTTTTTCTGGAACGTTTCAGACTTCCTACATGCGCGTAGTGACCTCTCGCAACTCCCGGATATACTTGGAAATGTCGAAAAACTTGAAGATGTGCGAAGGGCAGTCAAATCAAAGTCTCAAGAGGGCAATATATCGGCACTGTGGCTTCAGGTTCCATTGAATCTTTCTGTCATCACGACCGATCGGCGTGCAGAGCTCCGGAATACATCTATCCAGACTATACAGAGAATTTTCGAAAACTACGTTGACCAGCTGTCATCGATCTCATGGATGCTGTGCTTGCGCACGGTGCTTTTCGGCATGGTGGAGGCGAATCTCGCTGTCCAGAAGAGCATACATGGCGAAGGACGACCTTCCCCCGAGGACTTGGCAGCATGGAACGATACAACCAAGACAGTCCTGGACTCCGTCAGTAATCTCATCTCGATGTACATGGACAAGATCGAAGATGCTTCTAGGCTCGGGGAGGCATGGTCCGATCTCCTAGACTACTTCCAACAATACTTTCTGTGCGGTTCACATGCACTTGGGGCATCCGTCTTCGACACCATTACCAAAGTCCTGTCCCGGATAGAAGACCCCCAAATGATAGGCTCGGACCCTCTTCTTAAGACCGCCACAGTCTGGAAAGAATACTTCAATCATCGGGATGCTTGGAAAAGAAATGAGGAAAAGAATCAAGACGCCTTTGTAGCATACGCTCAAGCGTTCAAAGCGATTTACAGATTGGCCGATCGATCACTTGATGCTAAAGACGTCACACACATGCTCGGCAACATCGAAGCGTGCATAGCAGAGTCCGACGAGGTCCCCTACTCTTCTGACCTCGATACCATGACGGATCTACAGAAACTTGGAATCGAGTGCTTCTCCATAGTTCGCTCCGATGGTCCAGGTCTCCCCGAATTCATTATACGAACGCTAAGCAGTTTTGTCGTTTTGCCATATTCCTTGCCAGATGGTGGTATTGGAAGACGGGGTCCTACGTTTGTAGCACTGTCTAAAGCAGCCATGAGCTCTCTGAAAGACGTCACGATCAAACACGTTGCGGACGAAGCCATCTACACCAGCGGCGCATTCCTCGCCACCGTGCAGAGCCTCGAGAAACCGATACGAGAGAAGTATGTATGGCAGCGCGAAGGCAAAGCGCCTGCGATATGGCAAAAAGCCACGACCACCGCTCTTGACATTCTCGGTCCCAGCCTCACCGTCATCGACAAATTGAAAGCCGACAAGTTCAAAGGCGACGACTTGCACAAAGTCTGGGAATACATTGTCAAGATGGCGAGCGGCATCACCCACGCCCAAGTATCCTCCCTCTCATCCCTCGCATTTCTCAAAAAGGACGAAAAGTTCGACATCGACGCCTTCACCAAACTCCGCACCCTCATCACCCTATCCCTCGGCTCTCCCTCCCTCCCAGATGCCCTCCGCCGCACCTACACACGCACCCTCTTCGAAACCTCCGTCCTGCACGACCCCTCCCCGGGCGAGATTCCCGACCTCGCATCCGCACCCCTAGAAGCCCTGTACAAAATCCGCCTCGGCCGCACCGACGACCCCGAACCCACGCTCCGCTCCGAAATGTCTTACGTCTGCACAACCGAACTCTTCACCCTCCTCTCCGCCCACCCTAACACTTCCCCCGAACGCGTAAAGTTGGCCCAAGCAGTCGCGCCCTACCTCATCCTCCGCGCCGCGCTGCCGCTCCGGGCTTATATCGCGGATCACCCGCTCCGAGGTCGCTTGCCGCAGCCAGAGTCCCAGAGACGCGAATTGTTGTTTATATTAGGGGAGTTGGGGGCTTTGGAAAGTGTGCCGGAGGCGATTCCGGAGGCGCCGGGTGTGAGGAGCGAGGGGAAGAAACATTTGCATCGCTTGTATCCGTTACTTGTTAGCGCTGTCAAGGTGGCGAGGGGGGATGGGGACGTTTTTGACGCGTTGGTTGCGTTGGCGGATGTGGTGGGTGCGGAGTTTGGGGTGTTGGATGATGAGTGATGGGATAGGGTAGGATTGTAGTTTGTTTATACTATACTGAAAATAGGATCTTTTTTCTTTAGTAGTAGCTTTTTTCTCTAAGATGCTAGCTAGCTAGTTTAGTTGTAAGAATGTAGATGTATATTGCAGTGTAAATGAATCGCTTTAATAGTATAGTGTAATGCGAGAGAGCTAAACTAGAGAGAGAGAGAGGTAATTATAATTGTAGTTGTATTTGTCTCTCTCTATCCTTATTAGAAGATATAACTATTACTTGTACATGTACATATTTATCTTTCTAGACCTTACTTAAAATTAATAGTAGGAAGCGATTAACTGTACCTCGTCTCGTATACTCTCTCCCTCTTACTAAGTTACTAATCTCTGTCTCTCTCCCCTTCTAACATACACACACACACACACACACATACTCTCTCTCTCTCTCTCTCTCTCGCTGCGGTGGCGAAAGAACGGATATAGACGCGTAACTAAATAACTAATTGGCTTACAAACCATTTAATGACATTTTACTTTACACGCTGTTCGTGATAAAGAGATTAAAAGGAAGTGCAAACGGATTAGCGTGCGAACGGATTAGCGTACAAACAAACACATAAATAAATAAATAGAAGAAAAAGTATAAACAAATTAGTACACAAATAAATAAGCGTGTAAATAAACGATTAAGTGTACAAACAAATCTATAAATAAACACTAAAAAAAAAGGTATAAATAAATTAGTACACAAACGAACAAGCGTGCAAACAAACAAACAAGCGTATAAACAAAAAGATAAATAAATAAAACACATAGAAAAAAAAACCTGCAAATGAACAAGCGTATAAATAAACAACCCCCTAAACAAACACACATGGAAAAAGAAAACTACAAACGAACAAGCGCATAAACAAACTAGCAAATAACCACGCAAACGCCTAAGAAACGCGTAACAAACGTACATAACATCAACACATATACCTCCAAGAGAAAAAAAAAACCCTAAGTAATACGACTATAAATTACCTCCCTCTACTTCTACTGTAAATGCTAAAAAACTAAAGGGCCCGAGTACATTCCATTCCAATCCAAACCAAACCAGCTCAATTCAGCGCGTAGCGTAGCCTATACCTCTTACTCACAACCCACGAAAACCGAGACCTACACCCAATACTACGGTTCCCCATAGCACAATACACCAACCCCCCTACCACTACCTCCCCACGCCCCTCTTAACCGCCCTCATCCCCCCCAACGTCCCCCCCACGCCCTCCCTCCTCCCCACCTCCCCCACAATCATCCTCACGAAATCCCTACTAACCCAATAACTACTATGCGCGCCCAACATGGTCAAATACTGTATCTCCAACGGCCCCCCGCCATAGCGGAGGTAGAAGTCGATTTGCCCGTTGTCGTTGAGTAAGTAAGCGCGCTTCTCGGCGATTTCCTCGCGGGAGAAGTTGTGAGTTTCGAGCTCGACGTTGGAGGGGAGGCGGAGGGTTTTGTTGGGGCGGTTGGGTGAGGTGGTGGAATTGGAAGGGGAGGAGGAGGAGGAGGATTTGGAACGGAAAGGGTTCGCAAAGGCGAAGAGGGAGGATGTGGCGGAGGGGATGATGGCGGGTTTGAGATTCGCTGCGTATTGCACGTCTACGGCGGCGTTGAGCCGGTAAGCGACAGGGTCGTATCCGTTGACGATATTGTACACGTTATCGACAGCGATGCAACCAAACGTACCCCTCTCACCGGCGACGCCGTGCGTGGCGTAAGAGTCCGCGCCGGGTTTCTCTTTGTCGCGGCGGGGGAGGAGTGTGGCTTTGCGCAGCAGGAGGAAGAAACCTACTGGACTGCCGCAGACGAAGAGCGACTTGGTGTTGAAGATGAAGTGGTCTTTTGGGATGTCGGGTTCCGGGTACGAAGGGTCGCCGAGGGTAGGGTCGACCGTGGTGGGTTGGTCCGACAGGATGTCCATGGCCATGACGGAGCCGAGGGAGTGTGCGATGATGTGGATGCGCCCGTTTTCCGAGAACCCCGGGTTGTTCTGGCACCAGAGACGGTAGATGCGGTTTGCTTCGTTGATGCATGCGGAGACCATTTTGGGATGGTGTTCGGGGGACAGGTAGTAGGGCACGTCGAGCATGACGTCCGAGACGATGCCGCGGACCGAGGGCAGCGTGTCCGGTGTTATGTCCTTGAGCGTGTATTTGTTGACTGATGGGTCTTCTTCGTCCGAGGAGTTGGTGGCGATGTTCGTAGGGTCGTCTTCCATGGACATGCCTATGCGCCAGTTGACGGGAAGGACCATAATCCCGCCCATGTCACTTCTCAGACCCCGCTTGACTTCGTTCGCCCCCAACTCGACATTTACTTCCCGTCTAAATGCATTGATCGCGTGCGTGAAATGGAACGTCTCCATGCGCTCTGAGAGCTTCTGACCGATTCCGTGAATTACGAGAACCAAGTCCGTGACCTGCGGCCTCTCTGACTTTGCGAGTGCGGGATCGGACTTTTGTCTTCGATGCGGAGGGGCACCGCCCTGTGACGAAGACACGCCTTCATTCGCCATCTGAGCCATGGGCGTTTTCTTGGTCGGGTGTAACTTATCCCATATCGCCTGGTCGAAACCACGCACCACATGGATGCCGATGGGTCGGTTCTTGCGGATGTAGTTGGCAAGCGGCCGTCTGCCGTAGTACGCTGAGGGTTGGAGGGATGGCCGTAAAATATATGCATCCTTCTCGTTCGAATATATCACCCCTGCGGTCCTGTACAGATTCTTGCGTCCACTGTGCCCATACTCTGCGTCTCCGGCAGCCTTGTTATCAGGGCCACCCGGACCGGTCGAGATGTCAATGAGGTCACATGCATTTTCCACCACTTCCCTCCGCTCTGACTCGGGATCCTCAGGCTCGTCGGGGAGGTTGTTGGACGACAACCCCGCCGACAGCATCTGTTGCGAGGTCCCTGGTCGACTCTCCACTTTCTTCGGCCTTTCAGGCCATAGCTTATGCAAGATCTTCATCTCGCCCCATGCACCCACATCAATTGCGCTATTCAGTTCATCATGCCAAGTCTCGGTCCACGGCTTCATCTCGAGATAGCCTGCCTCCAGCATGTTCGCTACCTCGACCTCCACCGGCATCATGTCGTCCTTGTAGAACCACGTTCCCCGTAGCACCTGCGCAATATCGTTGACCGGTCGCCAGTATATCGGCTCCATGCGTATTGACTCGGTATCCATGACCACATGATGCAGCCGCGACACACCAACCGGCACCTTTGCAGTCGGACCTGTCTTGGGTTTCGGCGGCCCACGCGCCGGACCTTTATCCTTCAGGCCCGGCAGCGCAGACTCCATGTCATCGTCCCACTTGTAGCTATCCAGCTCCTGTGGTGCAGGGCGGACGGTGGTATCGAATGAAGCAGACGTCCGCCGCTGAGACGGATTCCCTCTCGAAGGCGCCCTGATGAAAGGCGTGCCTGTAGTTGTAGGGCCCATCAGCGGAGACGAAGACTCGGCCCCTTCCAGCGTCATCGCCCTCAGCGAGCCCGTGAGCGTCACGCCTCTCGTGCCACCACTCGACCCCATCCGACCACCCTCTTCCGCCGACCCAGAATACGGGCTCCGACTCGTCGACGGCGAAGAGGGGATGTCTCTCGCTCCCACCACAAGACCGCCCCTGCCGTCCTCCCCCGACGCACTGCCGCCCCTCTTGCGCTTGAGCCTGGCCAGCGTCGGGTTGACAGGCGTCCCGGGGACTTCCATACTCTTCCGCTTCTCGCCCAGCTCCTCGGTATGCTTGAGTATCTTCTTCCGCAGGTCCAGCCATGTTGTGTTTATGGCGTCGTTGTCGTATACGGAGAACGGGCGCGGTGGCAGCCTACGGGCGGTCGAGGACCCCGTGGCCGGCGGCGGGAGCGGCGAGAGCGGATCATCTATGGCGAGCGGTGAGGTGTAGAAGTAGCGCGTGATTACTGTCGGGGGTGCCTCGGTAGAATGAAGCACCTCGCGGATGTATCGATTGGCCTGGGAAGCCGTCGAGGGCTCGTCGGGGGTGCTGGTCATGGTGGAAGGGAGCGATACGTGGACGGCGGAGAGGCAAGGAAATAAGACGGGCTTTTCATGACATGATGGTATTTCTTGAGCCTACACAGATCACGTGGAAGGTAGGGCGATGATGACGGGCTAGCATTTGCGCGTGCGTTTGTCCGATGTCGTTTGGTATTGGTATGTGCTGCTATGTGGTATGCTGGCACCCTGGAGCTCTGACGCAACAACCCTACTCGTCTAGCGCGACGCCTGAACATGTGAGGTCCCCACGTGGGGTGTCCCCGACGCCTCGACTCAGACTTGCCCATGACTATCACCCTTGACCTTTCACGACCCACGACCTTGGAAGCACCATCGACTCAACTTTACTTCTTTGTGTATCGAGTCGTCAATTTCTCATATCTGAATTATGTACAAAGCAGTGAGATTCCACCAATCCCAAGCACGACTTTCAATATATATCTTTCATATCGTGTCAATCCCGTACACCCCATCCAGCCCTAACCAAACAACGCACCGCCCAAGCGGATCGACACCGTCTTGACCTGCGTGTAGTTGTCCAGAGCAGCCTCGCCCAACTCGCGTCCAATACCCGACTCCTTGTAGCCGCCAAAGGGTAGCTGCCAGTGAAGCGTGTTGTACGTGTTGACCCATACTGTACCTGCACGGAGCTCATTTGAGACCTCGATCGCTGTGTTGAGGTTGGTGGTGTGCACGGCCGCCGCGAGGCCATACGTGGTGTTGTTGCCGATGCTGATGGCCTCTTCTTGCGTCTTGAATTTGGAAATTGTGCACACAGGGCCGAAGATCTCTTCTTGTACAATCTTCATGTCTTCCGTCACGTTGGAGAAGATGGTGGGCTCGATGAAGTAGCCCTTGGTGCCGATGCGCTTGCCACCCGTCTCGACCTTGGCTCCTTCCTTCTTGCCCTCCTCGATGTAGCTCATGATCCTGTCGAACTGGAGCTGGGACACCTGGGGTCCCTGGAAAGTGTCTCCGTGGAAGGGGTCGCCGACAGCGTTCTTCTCGGCGCGCTCCTTGAACTTCTGGATGAACTTGTCGTAGATGGATTCCTGAACGTAGACACGGGAGCCCGCACAGCAGCACTGTCCGTGGTTGAAATAAATACCAAAGTTAACCCATGAGATGGCGTTGTCGATGTCAGCATCCTCGAAGACGATGTTGGGGCTCTTGCCTCCGAGCTCAAGCGTGACCTTCTTGAGGTTAGAGCCAGCAGCAGCCTTCATGATTTGTCGGCCGACGACGGTCGAGCCGGTGAAGGCGACCTTGTCGATGTCCATGTGGGAAGAGATGGCGGCACCGGCAACCTTTCCAAAACCGGAGATGACGTTGATGACGCCGGGAGGGAATCCGGCCTTGGCCACGAGCGTCGCCGCCACAAGCCCAGAGAGGGGAGTCTGCTCAGCAGTCTTGATGAGAACGACGTTGCCAGCGGCAATGGCGGGGCCAATCTTCCACGACCACATGAGTAGCGGGAAATTCCAGGGAATGATTTGACCGCAGACACCGATCTACAAACGTTAATAAAGATCATCCAACCATGCGCAGGCTACGAGATACATACCGGCTCCTTCTTGGTGTAGTTGAAGGTGTCGTGTGAAGTGTCGACAACCTTGCCCTCAATCTTGTCGGCCCAGCCGCCATAGTACCTCAGGCAGCCAGCGGCGGCAGCGACGTCTCCCTTGGCCATGGCAAGAGCCTTGCCGTTGTCCAGGGCCTCGACGGCAGCCAGAACCTCTACGTTCTCTTCGAAGAGATCCGCAAGCTTCGTGAGCATCCTTCCTCGGTCGTTGGGTGCCACCTTCCTCCACGGGCCGTTGAAGGCTTTCCGCGCAGCCGAAACGGCAATGTCGACATCCTTCTCGGTCGCCTCGTGGACTGAGCAGATGATGGTCTCGTCGGAGGGGTTGACGACCTCGAAGGTCTTGCCGTCCACGCCTCTCACCCATTCATTGTTGATGAAACTGAAGCAATTGTTAGTATGTGAGTGTTTGACGGGACGTTGGCCACGGTGGCGAAAGGGGCGCAGGCCCCAAATAGGTGGTAGAGGGGTGAGACTTACAGGCCGGTCGGCTGGTCGTATTCGCCAGTATGCGGCGTCTTGAGCTTGATGTGTAGGTCCGCCATGCTGCTAATTGGCAATTGCTAATTTAGAAGAGGAGGGGAAGGAGGAGGACGAGGAGGAGGAGGGAGGAGCGGATAGAGTGTCTTGCTGCAAACGAGGGGCAGGCTGCGCTTAAGTACCGCGGCCATGACAGCATATCTCACTACCACGTAGAGAAGGGCCCCCCCTCGGCCATTATTGGGAGACCAGCCTATCGCGTTTGTCATGGTGGACTGGAAATGGCGCTGACGCAACGGACGGAGAGCTCTACCCCACTCCAACAGCCATTGGCGTCGCTACCCCTCCCCAGACTCCCCCACAAACGTCTCTAGTCCCTCGACATGCAGCGATCCTGCCTCGAAGCAGGCGCCGATTTGAAATTCACCACCACAATGAGACAGGCCTTGCATCATATCAGCAATTTTCCTTTTCACTCGGCAGTTTGCATGCGTGCGCAAGGCGTCTGCACAAGAAGAGCCTCTGTGATCCCACGTCCACAGCAACCCACCCCCGGCTACCCCAAACTAGCCCCAGATGGTAGGCAGCCCCAGCTATCCACGGGGCTAATCCCACGGGGCTAGCACCAACATGGCATCTCTTTAGTACTTCGCCTCGGCTTCCATTCGAGCGAGCGCCGGCCCATGCAGGTTTGCCGCTCCAAGCATCCACGCATCCTACGTCGCCTGAGCATGGTCTGTTGTGCATCCATCCGGTCCATTCAGACGGCTTCGGCGGCGCATCGGATGCGATCTCCATTGGTCCTTGCCTGCACAAAGCCCGTCGGAAATGATCACAAATCATACGAACCAGAGAGTGCGGGGGAGGTCAAACGACAATAATGCGGAGAAGCCGCACAAAAGGAGGCCGTAGGCGTGCTCCGAACACAGCTCCTGGAGCGAGCGACCAGGTGGTGCGACACCGTCGAGGCCTGCAACTTCTAGATCGTGCAGCTCTCGTGAAGCCGATGAGCAGAAGCTGAAAGGTCGTGCATAAAAACGCCAACTAGTCGAGGTGGGGTGCGGAATCGCTCCGATAGGGGCAGGAACCGCCTCTGCCAATAATCCGTACTTATCGTCAACAAGCCAGGAACGGTGAAGCGATTATTCAAGTTTTGGGAAACGAACAGCGCCAACAAAAGTCCCCACTATAAGGGAAGATCGGACGGCAGTGGGCACGGGAAAGCGGAAAGGGTGAGTGGTCTCGTGGTGTAGCATCCATGCATTGAGCTACCTATTCATCAGATTGATAAGAGTCTTGAGAACCCCCGACACCCACTGGTGCCTGTTACTGTACAGCCCGAGTCGTGCTCATTCTGATCGTCGAAAGAAAACACTTCCTGAGAAAATGAGTCGTCGCCCCATGGAACAAACCGGATTAAAGTCGCAAAAATCATGCTGAAGCCTTGATCATATCGCCTAGCAGTCCAAAGAAGCAAAAAGTGCTGAATGAAAGAGGTGTGCACCCGGAGCGCCATCGTTGTAGGCGATCAGAGCATCTCGTCATCCATGTTCGTGTCACCGCCCGCAGCCGGCGCAGCGCCGCCATTGCTGACCATGGCATCGTTGGAGCCCTCCCCAGCCGGGAAGTAGTCGTCCATCTCGGCGTCAAGTTCCTCGACCGTCTTCTTCTTGGTGCGCTCGCGACCCTCACGACCACCTCGTCCACCACCACGGGCCTCGCGGCCACGAGCTGCACGTCCACGAGTTGCACGACCTCCGGCAGGTGCGCCCTTGGTCTCAGTGGCAGGCTTTGGCTTGTCCTTCTTGGGCTGCCTACCATGAGGGTTAGATTTGGTTTGTTTGATACGGGGAGGGGAGTCGCACGTAACGCGGTCGGCTAGGTTGTTTGCACGTCCCGTAGAGGCAGCGACGTTGGCAGCGCTGACCAGCATCTCGACGCGGATGGGGCGGGTGTCAATCTTGACGCCCTGAAGAGCAGCGGTGGCCTTGGCGGCTTGGTCTTGGCGGGAGAAGGTGACGGTGGCGGTTCCCAGGCTCCGGCCGTTGGCTCCATATTGAACGGTGACCTTCTTGGGGCGGCCGACCTGGACAGCTGTAGCGAAGTATTCCTACAAGGCGTATTAGTCGTCGTCGCAGAATGTAAATTCGAAGTAAACAGCAAGATCAGCGAGTCCGGGCACAGCGGGAAGCAGCAATCGGCGGATCCAGGTTCGTGGAAGGAAAAATGCCGCTCAGAAAGTAGAGTCAAGGTCCAGCAGCGGCAGAAACACTCTTGGAAGTATGCAGGGACAGCCCAGCAGGAGCGTGCGATACGTGCGATACGTGCGAGGGGAGCGTAGTATGTCCGGGTAGACGGTAGCTCTTTCATGCGACTTTTCATAGCCCACTGTTCGCATTGTACCCTCTTGTGCAGGTAACGTTGGTCGCTGCGCTGTACATGGCGGCATTCCTGCACTGCCATTCATCGCGCGCAGTGCCGTACGTTCGGCTGGCTGCGCTGGACAAGGACGTCTAACTTTCGTCTTCACGGCACTTGCGGGTGTCGCATCGAATGCTGCAAAAACCTCAATACTCGTCGTGACTGCCCGGCACCGACGGTTGTATGAGCCGAGCGCAAGCAAGTGATGGACACACGCGCTTCAATAGAGCTCGGTTCGCGTAGTCGTCGGACTCGCGTTCGCTCGCAATTCGACAAAAGCAGGTTCAAAGACCGTCTAAGGTCTTACATACCTTGAGTTGAGTCTCCTCTACGTCTTGCGGCTGGGACGTGTTAGTGGCGTTCGGAGACGACGGATGGCGGGGCGGCTTACCAGGTTGGAGATCATGATCTTGTGGTCACCGCCGGCAGGGCCAGTCGGGATGGCAGGAGCGGCCTTGACGGGCTGCTTCGTCTGCCTGGTGGGCTTGGAGACGCCGCCGACGGGGGCGCCGGTGGAGCGGCGGCCGGTGGTGTTGCGACGGCCGGCACCGCGGCCACGGCGGCCGGCGCGCTCGTTCTTCAGGATGTCATCGAGCGACGTGTTGAGCTTGTTCTCTGTGGCAGACATGGTGATTGTTTGTTGAGAGTCGCGGTCGACAGGCAGGTGAAGTGAGTGTGGAGAGTCGTCGGGCTGGACAGCGGGACGGCTGGGCGAGATGGGTCGGGCGCTGTGTCGACGCGTGAAGTAGGCGTGTCTCAGGCGCGGGACTCGAGGCTGGGCGGGTGAAAAGCCGAAGTGCAGTGAAGATGAGACGCTGTGGTGGGCGCAGGAAAGGAAGGGGATCTAAAGGAAGTGGTAGCGGGAGGATGGCGGGAGGGTTGGTGATGCGCACTGCGAGGGAAAGAGTGCTGGAATGAAAGGGAAGGCGCGGGCGACGGAGGGCGAAGGCAAAGCAAAAGGAGCAAGCACGCTAGCGACTAAGCCACCGGCCAGCGCTTGGCGGGCAACCCCCACATCATTGGCCGTGGGCCGGGGCATCCTCGGCAGGGCCATCATCGTGCCTGCCTACCCTACCGCAGCACAACACGATAGCTCTGGGAAGGCGCGGCGATGGACTGGTAGCAGCATGGCAGTCACTCCGGTACGCTTCGATAACACATTCACACGTCACGTGCGGGATGGCTCTGCTGACGCCGACACAGTGGCAATTCAAGTTCTTCGACGTCTCGCCGGTCAAGCTCCCGCCCGACGAGAGCTCGTTTCTCTCCGAGGTATGCCGCCTCCGCACCATCACTGTCCCCCCCTCACACGTCGCAGACCGGAAATGTCACCTCGGTAGTCGCGGGGTCGGAGAGCATCTTCATCGGGAGCGCAGATGGCGTGGTCCGCATCCTGTCGCAGGCCTTCAAAGTCGTGCGCTCGTTCAAGGCCCACGATGCGGGCTCAATAACACACATGAAGCAGGTGCAGGGCACGTCGCTGCTCGTCACCGTGGCCGAGGACCTGTCCAACGAGCCGGTGCTGAAGGTGTGGGCGCTGAATAAGCTCGAGAAGAAGACGGGCATCCCGCAGTGCCAGAGCACGCTCACCATCCAGAACGGCCGCAAGCAGTTCCCCATATCGGCCTTTGCGGCCCTCGACGACCTCTCGCAGCTCGCCGTGGGCTTCGCGAATGGCGCCGTCACCGTGGTCCGGGGCGACCTCATCCACGACCGCGGCGCAAGGCAGCGCACCGTGTTTGAGTCGGAGGAGCCCATCACTGGCATAGAGTTCCGCGAGGGCAGCATCACCACCCTCTACATCGCCACCACGGGCCGCATCATGACGCTAGTCATATCCGGCAGGGGCCAAGGACAGCCCGCCAAGTCGCTCGACGAGTACGGCTGCGGGGTGGGGTGCATAGCGGTAGACAAGACGACGCACGATGTGGTGGTCGGACGGAACGATGCCATCTACTACTACGGCCAGCACGGCCGGGGTCCGCCATACACGTACGAGGGCGAGAAGAAGATAGTCGCCACGTTCAAGGACTATGTTGTGATTGTGTCGCCTCCTAAATCCAATGTTATACCCCGTGCCAACCCTCTGCGAGCATTCGGCGTCGGTGCCTCGGACGTCTTCAACACCTCCACTTTCACTCTTCTAAACACGGAGCTGCGCTTTGTCGCCCATCAGGAGCAAATGTCGACCGAGGTCAAGGCAATCGTATCAGAATGGGGCGATCTCTTCGTGCTGACCATGGACGGAAAGGTGGGAACTACTCTCCTGCACTTCTGGACACCGCACTAATCAGATTCAGATCTTCCGCTACCATGAGAAGCCGTTTGCCCAGAAGCTGGACATTTTGTACCAGCGGAACCTGCACGTACTTGCCATCAACATGGCTCAGAGGGCGGGTCTCGACTCCTCCCAGCAGAACGTCATCTTGCGCAAGTATGGTGATTACCTCTACCAGAAGCAAGACTACGATACAGCAATGCAGCAGTATCTGAAGGCGATCGACAACACCGAGCCATCACAAGTCATCCGAAAGGTATGAGCAGCCACATGAGTACTCAAACGCCTGCTAAGCATAGTATAGTTCTTGGACACGCAGAGAATACACAACTTGATCGAGTATCTCGAAGAGCTGCATGACCATCACAAAGCCACGTCAGACCATACGACGCTTCTTCTGAATTGCTACGCCAAGCTGAAAGACGTAGAGAAACTTGAGGAATTCATCAAATCCCCCGACGATCTCAAGTTTGATCTCGACACAGCCATATCCATGTGCCGTCAAGGAGGGTATTTTGACCAGGCAGCATACCTCGCTCGAAAACACGGCGAACACGAGTTAGTCGTAGACGTCCTGATTGAAGATTCGAAGCGATACGCAGAAGCGCTGGCCTATATCTGGAGATTGGAGCCTGAGGTTGCCTACTACAATCTCCTCAAGTACGCAACAATTCTTCTCGAACAGTGTCCCAAGGACACCACGCGGCTTTTTATCGACTACTATACCGGTAACTTTCGGCCGAAGAAAGATGCCATCGTGATACCCAATGCCCCCTCTCCATCAGGTATGGGCATGGGTCTCGGTGCAGCTTCAAGCGCGGTGCAGAACCTCGCCGCGCTCCTTCCTCTCCCTTATATGAATACCAGCGCGGTTGCCACACCACCGACCAGTGATTCGAAGTCGACAATGAGCCAAGCTCAGATCGTGGAGACAAACACCGATGATCCACCGCCCCAATACAAACTACCCAAACCGCGGACGGCTTTCTCCGCATTCGTCGATCATGCTCAAGAGTTCATCGTGTTCCTTGAGGCGTGCATCGAGTCGGAGAATCTCCGCGAAGACGACCAAGTCGACCTCTATACCACTCTGTTCGAAATGTACCTTCACACATCATCGACCAAGAAAGATAGAGAGCGTCAAGAGTGGGAGAACAAGGCCAAGAAGCTCGTTGAGGGAAATGATATCCCCATCGATACTTCAAATGTGCTACTACTATCCCATCTTTCCAACTTCCGCGATGGCACAATACTTGTTCGCGAGCAACAAGGGCTCCACTTTGACATTTTCCGTTCCTATACCGCAACCAACGATACCCCAGGCGCCATTCGCGCTCTGCGCAAGTATGGCCCAGAAGAGCCCGCTCTCTACCCAGCAGCGCTTGCATACTTTACCTCTTCACCCGAGATCCTCACCGAAGCTGGAGACGAGCTAGACATGGTGCTCCGCAAGATCGACGAAGACAGCCTGATGGCGCCCCTCCAAGTCATCCAAACCCTCTCCACCAACGGCGTCGCAACCATGGGCATGATAAAGACCTACCTCTCCACCACCATCGAGCGCGAACGCCAAGAAATCGCCACAAACCGCCGAACCATCGATACTTTCCGCTCCGACACCGAGACCAAGAAACTCGAGCTCCAGAACCTCAACACCAAGCCCGTCGTCTTCCAGGCCACGCGCTGCAAGGTCTGTGGCGAGGCCCTGGATCCCCCCATGGTCCACTTCTTGTGTAAACATAGCTTCCACCAGAGGTGCTTGAGCCTGGATAGGGACGTCGAGGATGAGAGTGTAGAGTGTCCGCTTTGTGCTCCGGCGAATCAGACAGTGAGGGCGGTTCGGAGGGCCCAGGTCGAAAGTGCAGATCGGCATGATTTGTTCAAGGATGCGCTTAAGAGGGGGCGAGATGGATTTGCGGTTGTTAGTGAGTGGTTTGGTCGCGGGGTTATGGGGGTGGGTGGGGTGGAGTAGCTGTTCTTCTAGTGGGAGAAGGGATGGGGAGGGTATGAAGTGGTATGGTATATATGAATGATGGTTTTGTTAAATTTGAACGTCACTTTATAATTCATCTGCGTGGATAAGACGGGTATAGGGATGATTGATATTGTGAGCCATGTATAGTATCATTTCGTATACATGGGTTTTGATGGTAGCCGTGCTACTGTTCTACATACGTAGTATCTAGTGCCCTTATATGGCGGTCGCGATCTGCGACTGTGTTGAGGCACATCGCGGACACGCTCGATGGCATCGAGACCTTGAACCGGCTATTCCAAGACTCGATCAGGCGTGCCCTCCGTAGATGATGCAGGCCGAACATACCAGAGCGGCGATAGGGGTTCATGCGTGGATGCAGCTGTTGCAGGCTTGAACTGGCGATGTTCGGGTACATGTTGGCGCCAGTCAATGGTACAGCCTGGTGGTGTGCTGTGGGTACCGAGTGGGAAGCCCTGTAGGGCGTTTCTGAGGGATGGCGAACGTGATCGCTCACAGTTTGACCTTCTTCTTCGGCTTCTCCTCGCCATTCTCGGCCCGCGCGCGCTTGAATACGCTTTGGCTCTTCATCTGTCCTAGACCTGGCTTCGCTGGCGCTGACTTGGCCTTCAAACCAAAGCTGACCTTGACAGGTGCCGCCTCGACTTTCGGCGCCTCCTCAACCTTTTCCCCATTCGTCGGCGCTTCCTTCTCCTCCGCAGACACCTCCTTTTCCTCCGCCAGCGGTGATACCGAGTCCTTCTGTTCCTTCTGTCCCCCCTTCAGCTCCTGCGCCGCCTTCCTCGCCTCCAAAACCCTCTCCTTCTCCCCAGCCTGTTCCTGCGCCCTCCTCGCCATCTTCTTCAACATCTTCTCCTCGCCCGCCCCACCCCTCGCTTCCGCAAGTTCCAGCTCCCGAATCTCCTCCCTACGCTGCACCGCCGCCGCACTCGTATCCCTCCACGCAATGCACAACCCATCCTTCTCATCCTCCTTGACATTCACGATGCCCTCCCGTCCCAAATGCTTCACAAACTCCGTCAAGCTGGCCCACTTGGTCGCGTTCATGTGCACGTGCTCTTTGTCCCGGATATACTCGTTGTAGAACCGGTTCGAGGATATGTACTTCTCGCCGTGGGCGGTGCGGAGGAGCGCGACAAAGTCCCGCTGGAAGTCGGTGCTGAAGCCTTGGATGTACTTCTGTGGGTTCTCCCCTACTACCCCCATTTGCCGCACGTGCGACTCGCTCTGCGTATGGCATTTGAATCCATTGGCGTCACGGCACTGCTTTGCGCAGATTTCGCACCACCAGCGTAGTCGCTGGAGGCCCTTGGACTTCATTTGGTTCGCGAGGTGCTTCGTGCTTCCTATTTCGGCGCGTCCCATGGTGGCGGTTTAGTCGGTAGTGTTGGAGTGAATTAGGGTGATCTCGTTGTACGGATAGTGGATGTTTTGTTCGGGTCGTTTGTGAGGAGTGGATGTGGAGGAGGAAGTGTTGGTGGTTGAGTTCGGGGATCCGGCGCCACCGCTGACTCAGCCAAACAGACACGGAGAATACTTCTCCCGGGTATGGAATGAATGCACGTCACAAGTGCGGTAAGGTAGGGAATTATAACACTTTTAATCACGATTTATAATCCCACACGAAGAAAACTACCTTGAAGAGAACAATGTCCCGTCCTCTTAGAGTGCTGACATGCATCATGTTCTGGCTATGGTGGCTATGGTAGTGATGGTTATGTAACCACGATTTGCGGAGATAGCGGGCCCTGCGCTTGGCAGGACGCTAGCGAATCATTTAATTCTGCCGGTCGTCCCCGCCTCTACAAATTTAAGTCCACTGCATTCTTCTGACCTGCGCGCAACCGCGATTAGAGAGAGACACGTAGCTACACCCTGCGCTTGGCCCCTATTCCTCACCATGCCGTCCACGCACGACACAGAGAAACCATGGGATACCGAGGACATTGACAAATGGAAAATCGACCCGTTCCAGCCGGATGATAATGCGGGAGGCGCATTTTTGGAGGAGAGCCGATTCTCGGTACGTATTGCTGGTGTGTGATGAATCAGCGACATATACTGACTTGCAATTAGACTCTGTTTCCGAAATACAGAGAAGCATACCTAAAGGGCAGCTGGAAGTTCATCACCAAAACTCTCGCGAAGCACGGCATCGCATGCGAACTTGATTTGACCGAGGGTTCCATGACCGTCTGGACGACCCTCAAGACCTACGACCCCGCTGCGATTCTGAATGCCCGCGATTTGATCAAGCTGTTGGCGCGATCAGTCCCCGCGCCTCAGGCTGTGAAGATTCTGGAGGACGAGGTCGCGTGCGACGTGATCAAGATCCGGTCCCTGGTCAGGAACAAGGAACGATTCGTCAAAAGGCGACAGCGGATCCTGGGCCCAAATGGTTCTACGCTGAAGGCCTTGGAGCTGCTCACCGAGTCGTACATTCTAGGTACGACACCCATCTATTCGAGTAGCGGTGGTAAATGCTAATAGTCACTAGTTCAGGGAAACACAGTAGCAACCATGGGTCCCTATAAAGGCCTCAAGACGATCCGACGCATCATCGAAGATACCATGGCCAACATCCACCCGATATACAGCATCAAAGAGCTCATGATAAAAAAAGAGCTCGCCAAGGACCCCGAACTCGCCAACGAGAACTGGGAGCGCTTCCTCCCCAACTTCAAGAGGCGCACACTGAGCAAGCGCAGAGTGCCCCACAAGGTCACAGACAAGTCGTCCAAGGTCTACACACCTTTCCCGCCGGCGCAGGAGAAGAGCAAGGTCGACATGCAGATCGAGAGCGGAGAATACTTCCTGGGCAAGCAGGCAAAGGAGCGCAAGACAAAGGAAGAGCGCGAAGCCAAGACGAGGGAGAAGATGGAAGAGAAGCGCAAGGAGCGGCTGAGCGAGTACGTTGCGCCGACCGAGGATGGAGAAAAGAAGAAAAAGAAGCGCAAGCGGGAAGACGGCGAGGGGAAGGAGAAGAAGAAAAAGCGCAAATCGGAGGAGGTCGAGGTCGATGCGGAGTAGCGGTGTCGTCTCTAGGCATTTCTTCCTCGAACAGTGGTGCATTTAAGGCGTATTTTACACTTCCGTAGCTCAATATACCCAGTTTCCGCCTCAACTATTCGTACTGCGGTCCGCGACGAGGTTGATGCTGACTAACGCGCGTAGTCCGTCTTAAAATAACCCTGCAGCGATCCAACACCTCCAGTCTCATCGCTCTTGGCGCAGTTCCTCACCGTCCAAGATCTTCTGCGGTATACATATGCTTGGTATTTCAACGTCACTTATTTCACGGCCTCATCCATTACTCAGGTTCTTTTTTTCAAATGTTTAATTCTTGTTAAAACTTCCCTTGAAACAATGCCGTCTTTCGTAGCATCTTCACTTTTCACAGCATCGCTTGGGATTTGGGTACAGGCTGCTTCTTCACTGAGTATTTCGTCTTCACAATGCTGGCATGAATACCCATTTTCGACCGTCAATCTACAGAGTTCAAGAGATGGGAATACCTACAACATCGACCATATACAAGTCACCACAGTGAACCCGCCATCATACGCACCATGGTCCTACCCACCAATATGCACATCAATCCTCGAATCCGTTGGAGACAAACTCTGCGTCTACACGAACACATCCTTCAGCAATAACCGTGGCATCTCCCTCTTCACCACCCCCTCAATCGCCGCCCACGTCCTCACCCTCCCACCATTCCAGTCCCCGTCAGACCTCTCCGACCAAGCCATCAACGCCAACTCAGGTGCCTGGTACCTATCCCAACTCCCTGGCCGCGGCCTCGGTCTGCTCGCCACCAAACCCATGGTTTTCAAGGACCGCGTCACAGCCTACACACCCGTCTCCATCGCGTACCTGGAAACGGAACTTAGCACCATGGAGCGAGAGAAGTTTTGGCGCATCGCTGTGGACCAGTTGCCGGAGAAGTCGAGGAGCATGTATTTGGACCTTGCGACTGTGTATGGGATCGAGCAGGTCAAGTATCAGGATGTGGTCAAGGCGAATACTTTCCAGATGGAGGTCGGAGCGAAGAATCATTTGGCGATTTTTCCAGAGACGAGTCGTGCGAATCATGGGTGTGCGCCGAAGTAAGTTTGTTCGCTTTTCTAACGGGAGAAGGAAGGGTGTTGTTCAGGTGTGGAGGTCGTGAGGTGACGATTAACTAACGAGTAAAACAGCGCACAATACTACATTGACCCCAACCTACTCACACACTTCGTACACGCAACAAGACCCATCGAAAAGGACGAAGAGATCCTAATCTCATGTATATACAATACACCCCCCCCCCCCCCCCCCCCCCAATCCCACCAAAACCCCCCCACTAACCCTCTATCACAGACACCTCCCCCCTCGAATCCACCGCCAACCGCCAAGACCACCTTTCCCACGGCTTCCACTTCAAATGCACCTGTTCCCGCTGCACCGACACCTCCTCCGACGCCGCTCTCGCGTCCATCCAGTCCCTGCAAAAGTCCCTAAACGACTGGTCCGACTCTTCGTCCGGTAGCCCTGCGCTGGCGGAGGAACTGCTGCAATTGTATCGCGACGAGGGCCTGGAGGGCTTCATGGATGTGCCGTATGGCTTCGCTGCTCTGGCGTATAATGCTGTTGGGGATGAGGATATGGCGCGTGAGTATGCGGGGAAGGCGTTGGAGTTGGGCTTGATGAAGGATGGGTCGTGGACTATTAGTGCGCAGATCTGGAGGGAGATGTTGAAGGGGCCGAGTGGGCATTGGAGTTATAGGATGAGGATGTTGTAGGGGGTGTGATGTGGCGTTTCTTTTCTTTTGGAGCGTGGAATGGGGTATTTTGAGTTGGTCGGGGCGGTATGGATGGATGGATGGATGGATGGGGTTGGTGGCTCGTTGTATAGTTGTTTATGGGTGGGAATGTGATGGATGCATTCGTGTATTAAGCACGCTTTTCTCTATTTCTAGATGGCATTATATTAAAGATTTCAACTTGCAAAACAGCTCCAATACTAACAAACCGTTCTTCATCCCAAGAACATCTAACTCTTCTCACGAATCTAATGCCTTCTTCGCCTCTTACTCCATCATCTGAAGTAATTACAGTAAGTTGAATTTCCTCCCCTTCACCCAGAATCTAGGTGTATATATATCTCTTTATTTCAAAATCTACTAAATTACAACCTAGTCTCTACGGCGAGGGTGCTCTTCACACGAGCGACTAAGATCACCACATCCGCAATGGTAGGGCAAAGGAGGTAATTTTTTTGCCAAGTTTGTGGGTTCGAAACTGGGTATTTCCACCGTGACCTTTTTTTTTTTTGCGTTTTTTTTTTGTATACTGACGACTGAGGTAGGTTAAAGTTCAGAGCATTTGTTGTGTACGTATATGTATTTAGTAAGGCTCTATAATTTAGCCCTGTAAGATATATAGCTCGTGCAGAGAATCTTTCGCACAATTATGTTATTGTTTAAATCTTCCGTGAGTAGATTAATAAGTAAGAATATAATGGATTTTTTTTTCTAAAAGAACACTGTACGTATATACAATCGTGATATATTACTACCCTAGCTATTAACTCTAGCGAAGGGAGGATAGCCCATTCAATATATTGGTTTATTCGTTACACATGTTCAATTTGGTAAGGATGTATCATGTTCAGACGTTCAGAAGGGAATAGTTTGTTAGAGTGTGTATTTGATTTATGTATCTAGTCAGTAAGTAAGGTAAAGAGCTCTCCCCGATCGGTAGGATCTAGATGTATACGTGAGAGTCCCAGGCAGAACGATGCAGCGCTGAACAATCGTCTGCCTACTATGATAATCCCATTGGCTTTGCTCATCCTCGCAGCAGTAATATAGTTTCCTTCGCATCTCTGTGTCTTCGTTCGTAGTTAGTCTTTAGAAGCATGCATGAACGTTTACTGTGACAAGGATCCACATCCACTACTAGAACAGGACTCCATGGGACGGGCTAGACTCCAAACTGCTGGTAAAAAAATGCTAAAGGGTGTATTAGTGCTGTAGGTAGCCTATTCCAAAGGCCACCTTAGTAGTGCTGGACGCAATGGCATTACAGCTTCAATAAGACATATAATTCAAACCCAAACAGAAAAACCCTTCATTACACCTGCAGCACTACGCATCATAAATTCCACCCAAAGGGTATACCAATAAGTCCAAACACAAGCAAAACAAACATCCGAACCCAACACCTACCCTCCCACCGCTACTAACTTACTTTTGCTCACCATCTGCAAACACAACTGACTCATACTCTTCGTCCCCATGATATCAAAAACACTAATATCAGCCCCCATCTCTTCCCGCACCCACGTCTTAATCTGCACCGCGAGCAGCGAATCCACACCTACCTCATGCAACGGTTTGCTCGGATCTACATCGTCTTCGGGAATGCCTAGGTCCGTCGCTATTTTCCACCGAAGGCCTTGCACGGATACATTATGCGCCTCAGCTACTGAAATCGCCTTGGAGAGCTGCGATGATATGTTTACGAGTTTCTTTTTCTCTGGCTCTGCAGGGGATGGTGGAAAAGTCGTGGTTGCTGCACTTTCCTGTACGGACGCGGCGTGTAGCATATGTTTCCAGATGGGCCGATCAAGGTAGCCGTGTTTCCAGCTCGCTCGAGTTCCTTGGGCTTGAATTCCGATTGATACATGTCGTGTTGTTGCTGATCTGATTCTTTCCCTGTCGCAGTAATAATCTAGGAAACCGAGCATCTCGTTCTCGGTCACAGGCCGAGCGCATTTGGTTTCTGCCATGCGCTGTGTTATCGCTTTCGACTCGGCCACGGTGCCGGCAAAGTTCATCCAGCCGAGATCGAGGGAGATGATAGGAGATTCGGGGGTTGTGTAGTAATCGGCAAACCCATCTAGGTATGTGTTCGTGGCGGCGTAATTGGCCTGCGAAATCGATCCGAGAAGTCCATTGACTGACGAAAGAAGAATGAAGAAATCCATGGCGCGGGGTAGGACTGTCCGGAGGTTTTGCGTGCCCTGTACACGTGTAGATACAGTTGTCATCCACTGTCTGTATGTCATTCTTTCGAAAACAGAGTCCTATCGTTGTTAGCACTACTATACATAGACTGCTTAGAGACAGAGAGCTAAACTTACCCGAAGCACCAGCGCTCCTTGAATGCAACCTTTTATGGGTGGCATCTTGGATGCACACGCGGCGATAACGCTGTGGACTTGCAAAGAATCTGCTATGTCGCAGGTCGGACATTCCACGTGAACGCCTTGGGTCGAAAGTCGAGAAACTAGACCTTTCGCTGCTGCTGTTGATGGGCCCGATCGCGAAAGAAGTAACAAATGGCGTGCGCCTCGACGAGCCATCCATTCCGCGATACAACGAGCCAAACCGCCGAACCCACCGACGATCAGGTACGTCGCATTCGGGGACAGAGTACAAGAGATATCGCCAACAGAATTGAGATGTCTTTGCTGTGTCGACGATTCTTTTGTGGGGACGAGGCTTGCCATGGATGCGATGTGTCCGTTAACTTTTGTCGCAGGCATGGCTCGGCTGATGCAGAGATTCCCTTCACGATCTTGGAGTTCAAGCTCCACCTCAACATCCCCCGACGAGAACCTCTGAATTAATCTTACGATAGTCTTCAGTTGCTGCGAAGTTTCGGTGGACTCGGATATAGCGTAGGAAACGTATTTCGTGCCAGTGTTCTCCGATCTCAGGACGCGCAACAAGCCATCGCTCAATTGCCAATCAGGCCTACCAGAACCCGTACTACGGACCCAAAGTACATTTGCAGCCCTAATGAGTAAGGTTTGCAGGGCAGTAAAATTCGTCTCGTCAACCGTCGCTAGGAACGGGTCAGTGAACTCCAGCAAGCTTAGAACTACCCGGTTGGACAAGTCGCGTGTACTGGCTTGTTGTAAAGCTAGGACTTCGACGTCGGCAATAGTGTTACCGAGCTCCTTTCTCAACTTTGTGGCGAACACAAAGGCTGCGGAATCGGTGGCACCAATGATGATAGATATCGCTGGACCACGCATGGAAACCAATTCATCAGAGACAGCCGTAGCGACCATGACGCTGCACATGCGACACTCGGCATCGTTAGAGTCATGGAGTACAATATCTGTGCCTGAGAACCCATTCTTCTGAAGAACTGTATTCCATGCTTCGTGGGGTATGCAAGGACCGGCCGTTCGATATTCATCGTTACCCAACCACCAACCCGGGAGAGTGCCAAACATAATCTGCGGTAGCCATTGGTTGGCAGTGATTTCGAATAGAACGAGCTTTCCACCTTTCTTGAGCAGCTTGCGAACGTTTGTGATTGTGGAATCAAGATTGGCGGTGGCGTGAAGTACATTTGCAGCCACGATGAGGTCGTAACTGTGTGTTTTGAACCCTTGCGCTAAAGGATCCTCGGAGACATCGAGTACCAAGAAATTCATTGTTGGGTCGGCATTTTCAAACTTGGTTTTCGCGGCCGGAAAGAAAGCGGGTGATATGTCCGTAAAGTCATAAGTCGTGATAGCTGATGCAGGTTTGCCTCCCAAGCCCCAACCCTGCGAAATGGCGCACTCCAGTATGTGTTCAGTCGTTGATCCCGTCCCAGCACCAATTTCCAGGACCTTCAAGCCAGGATTCTTGAATGCGATGAGTTCGATGACGTGTTGCAGTCTCTTTTGTGCATGCATATTCAGCATCTGGTAATACTGCTCTGCCCAACTGGATTTGAAGACAGTTTCCACTGGGTCTACCGATCCGGACAAGATCCCTTGAAGGTATTGTGCAGCTAGTGTAAGGCCTCTACCGTCAACACTTTCTTGGGCTATCTTGTCAGATAACCCGGGAACAGTATCGCCCTGGAGAAGAGCAGCTTCTAGATCGCTAGCACTCACTTTAGACGCAAAGCTCTGCATCCACTGGAAATGGGTCTTGAGATGTGGCCGTGTTAGGGGGAGACTGTTGATATCAAAACTCTTCAAAATTTGTGCGCAAAGCAGAGAGAACGACCGCGACATGCTCGTATAGTGCTCCTTCACTTCCGCCTCTGGTAACGATCTTTGTAAATGGAGTGGGGTTTTATCATAGCTGAGGGAGTCGATATCCGGTTTCCAGAGCAATTTGTGGCACAAGATCTCCTCGGGGACAGACTCGATGTGCTCGATGTCATCAACGAGCGAATCGACGAATGTGGTCTCCAAACCAATCACGGAAACAATGATTCTCCCGTTCGCATTCCAGGCAGATGCGGACGAAGTTGTTGTTACCGAAGTACGCTCTGCGACTTTGGCGTATGTCTTCAAAGACGGAACCTGCGGTGCAGCAGCGCCCGATCCGTCCACATATAACTCTTCTAGTCGGGTGGGAACCGTAGTAGGAGCTCGTCGTTTGCCACCTTCCACGAGTGCACCTAGCACCAGCTGGAAGATGCCGTCTAACGTAATCGGGTGGATGACATGTTCTTGTGTCTGAACTGATGCACTGGCAGTCCATGGAAATGCTTCGACGGTAGCACACGCGTCGTCTTGGGAGCCGATGGCAACGTCAGAGAGACTGCGGAAGGTGGTTCCGAATTTCAAACCCATTGTGTCGAAAACATTGTATAGTGTTGTTGAATCGACGTTCCGTGTGCAGGAGGATACATCATAAGAGCTCTGTAAGAATGTGTCCTGCCCTTCAACCGCGTATTCTATACGTATATTGCCTACGCAGTTCTGTACCCATGTGCCTTCCAAGTTACTGCAGAGACGGAAACCGTACTCTGATACGTATTTCGTGTCTACATGGACCGGAGTTAACTCGAACTGGGATTCTACGCCATCCCTGTCGTCTGGTACGGGTAGCGCTTGATGCAGCTCCACGTTTGTCAGGCGGTATGCCTTAACCTTTCGCTTCGGTTCTGCCGTCCGTTTGGCCGCTTCGATCGCCATACACAACATGCCAGCACCTGGGTAGAGTATGCTACCGCTGGCAACATGATCGCGAACCCATGGAGTCTCGGACGTTTTAATGAACTTACGCCATCTTCGAGTCATTTGCGGGGGCCCATCAACGAACATGGGAAGCCCTAGGAGATCTGAACGTGCTTCTTTGCGCAATGATAGAGGCTTATACGCCCGATTCCGCTGCTGATGAGCCATAGAATGATCGAAAGGATATGGTGGTAGACCATCGACCATCTGGTGTGATTTATCTTGTATTCCATTTGCTGCTAGGAGGTTCACCGGATGGCCTAAGCAGTGTAGGCGCCCCACGGCGTTGAGCAGTGCACCAGCGGGGTCGGAATAGCGATCCATGACTGTATCATATCTCATAAACTTTGCGTCTTCGAATGAAGCCATGATGCTCTTTATCGGTCCCTTCAAGGCACAGTGCGGCCCGATCTCCAAAAGGTCGAGAGGTTCCATGGGAGACATCAAATCGTTGCCTTCTCGTCGGGTAGTGGCGTGCAAATTGATAGCGCCACTGAGGGCTTCACAGAAGCGGACTGGTGATTCCAAATTTTTGACCCAGTACTCTGGAGTGGCTGCTTGGCTGCGGTCTAGTTGTTGGCCGGTTACAGACGATATCATCGCGCAGTTGCCTTCGATTCGGCGACCTTCCGATTCCAGCGAGCCAAGTAGAGTGCGATACAGCGGAGAGAATTGCTCGACGTGTGGGGAGTGGTATGCGACCGAGATCTTGAGCTTGCGTGCGAACATGCCATCTTGATCAAACCGAGTCCTAAGTACCTCTATGGCATCTGCATCTCCAGCGAGCGTGACGCTGTTTGGACTATTGTTACAGGCGACTACGATTTGTGATAATGGATGTTCCTTCCGGTATTGGTCGAGATATACAGCGGTCTCGCGTTCAGAAAGACCGACTGCCATCATGGCGCCACGGGTAGGAGCGGTCGTTAACTGAGCAGCAGTCTTTCCGCGCAGATACGACACCTTTACCGCTGCTTTCGCTGAAAGCGCACCCATAGCGTATGCAGCAGCGATTTCTCCAGAAGAGTGACCAACTACCGTGCTTGGTGTAATCCCAAAACTTGCGAGCTGGTCGACGAGAGCGATCTGAAGTGCCGTACAGATGGGTTGACTTAGTTCTGGCTCGTTCACGCGAGTGTCGCTTTCTGCCTTGGCAATTTCCTCGAGAAGACTCCACTCGCAGCCCAGCTCGCCCAGCCACACGTCTGCATTTTCCATACTTTGTCGAAAGGTGGGATATTGTAAGAGCTGTATACCCATCCGACTGTACTGGGCGCCTTGCCCTGTGAAAACAAAGCATGTACTACGTGCCCGTTGGGCCTTCGTCGGTGAGGATGCAATCTTGCTCAGCTGTGAGAGATCCTTCTGACAGTCAACTACAGCAAAGCTTCTCGTATGGAGCTGTGTTCTTCGGCCCGCTAGTGTGTATGCCAGTGCGTCCAGTGCGAAAGCAGTATCGTTTTTATGAACATTTTTGGAGAAAAATTGTTGAAGATTTTGCGCCACTCTATGAATTCCCTTCTCGTCGTGCGCTGACCATGTCAGAAGTCGTGGAAGCGATTGGGTATGTCCAGTCTCCAAGTCTCCAGAGCTCGAAGGTGTCAGTGGTGTACCAGGTCTTGTCCCTGGTCGAGAATCTGAGATGCTGTGACGCCATGTTGTGTCGAAAGACAAGTGGTAACCGTGTAGGTTGTGCAACTGGAGGAAGTTGCATGCATCATCTAGTACGACGTGGGCATTTGTGCCTCCGAAACCGAAACAGTTGACTGACGCTCGTCGCGCAATACTTGATGGCCATGGTATACTTTCTGTAGGGAACTAGCACTGGATGTTAGAAAGTGACCAGGACAGCACACTGCTTAAAATATATTGGCATACCTTTATGTTCAACGCGTCCGCATCAATGCTTGGGTTGAGTTTCTCAAAGTTTGCGTTCGGTGGAATGACGCCTCTTTCTAATGACAGAATAGCCTTGATGAGCGCAGCCAACCCACTGCCACCCTCAAGATGTCCAATATTCGACTTCACGGCGCCGCTACGACATCCATTAGTAGTTGGATGGATGGATAACATCACACTCACATAATGACTGGGTCGTTGGTTGGTCTTGAGGCACCAAATACTGCGCCTAATGCTCGAGCTTCTATTGGGTCGCCCACGGGCGTGCCGGTCCCGTGCCTTATGAAATGGAAACGTCAGCAGGTAATCTATAGAAGATATAATATCACTCACGCTTCAACATAGTCAGTGTCTTTCGGATCGAGGCCAGCGATTCGATATGTATCTCTAATCAGTGTTTCCTGAGCATCTTGGGAAGGAGACGTCAAGCTTGGGGTCCTTCCGTCTTGGTTCACGCCTGTTGCGCGAATCACTGCGCGAATAGTGTCGCCATTGGACAGGGCATCCGAGAGCTTCTTAACAACGACGAAACCGAACCCCTCTCCTCGAGCATACCCATTCGCCCGATGGTCGAAGCTGTAAGATCGACTTGAAGGAGAAAGCATTGATAGGTTTGACATGAATAGAAACTGCTCTACAGATGACATTATGTTCGATCCACCTACCAGGGCCTACGAGTCAAGTTAGCGCATTCCATGCAAGAGTAGTATCAATCTCACCATCGAAGTCTCTCCATTGCGGAGGGACTGACATGCCAGATGCAGCGCTACGAGCCCGCCGGAGCATGCTGTATCTACATGTACGCTGGGTCCTTTGAGATCGTACCACCAGCTTAGACGGTTCGCGAGTATTGACCAGGCAGTAGCGCTGCCTGTATATGGCGAAAGAAGCTCTGGGTCGTTCAAGTTTAGCATTCTATGGTCATCTGAGAATGACGCAGTGAACACAGCCGTTTTTGAGCCGGCCAGGGCCTTCAGGGGAATTCCAGCTGTCATGTTTGTTAGCACTGACTTCTACATCTCATCGTGCAGTTTGAGCCTACCGTTTTCTAGTGCATGATAAGAGGTTTCCAACATTCCCCTCTGTTGCGGATCCATTGCGCTCGCCTCGAGTGGACCAATTGAGAAGAAAGCATTGTCGAATGCCCCCAATGCCCCTTTCATGAAGTGCCCGCCTCGCAGGTTTAGCTACCGGCCGTCAGCTCCCGTTCCATCATTGTATCAGTACATCCTCACCGTGTCTACCCTCGAGTTGTCATCGTGATAAAAGGCGTCAATATTGATGCGCTCTGAAGGGATTTCTGTCATTGCACACCGTCGCTGCTCCATCATCTTCCAGAAGCCCTCCGGAGTGTCAGCATCTCCTGGGAACCTGAAGGCCAGGCCCACGATTGCGAGCGGTTCATACTCGTTCGTGTCTGCCATAGTATTTGAGAACTATACTGGGGGTGAAATACGTCGTGGTCATGAAGCAAGGACGAACTCGCGTCTTATGTACAGGAGAAAAGGGAGACCCCCCGCCATCCCGCATGGTAAGATCTCGGGAGTTCCACACGGACTTTTAGCCAGGCCAGAAACACGTGGTGCATAGTCCGTACGCCGCGGCTGTTCCGATACACCAACTCTAAGTGCTCGTCAATCAATGGTGGACATGAATAAGCGCTAAACTCATAGAGGAAATCACGCCAAGTGCGGTTGGAATTTCCCATCACAGCTACTCTGGCCGGTAGAAGCGCGTCTAACGTCTAGCCATTCGGCTCCATTCCCTTATGAAGAAACGTGGCGGGCAGGGTCTGGCACGAGTATGGAATCGGCAATTGAGTTGGTTCGATCCTTGATGACCACGTCACCCCATACATTTCTTCTTGCGCAAGAAGTTAAGAACTGGTGGAGCCTGCGCGTCTGCACTTCTCGAACTCTATGGTTCATGTACATGTATGTCTTTCTCAAGTGGGGTGATGGGCCGGATTGTTTGGATATTGGTATTCAAGTTTGCCGCACGCATGCATTATTGACGCATGCGATGAGCTGATGTTAGAAGGCACTGCATACCTATTCCTTCTACATCATTCGTTGTGCCGGTCAGCGAGTACAGACACGAGATACCGCCAAGGTAGCTGAAAAATCTCAAGTTCGACGGATTACGGCGAGATCAGCTTTTCTTTTTGTTACTCAAGGCACATGAGGAAATGAGGGCACTCAACACGCCTAGGCGCCAATTTGATTGACTATAACATCCCGCAGCTAAAGAATACCAAGTCCGGCCAAGTCCCCAAGTCCTTAGTGCGTGCCGAATCATCCCGGAAGGATTTCAATATGCGAGCAAGCGGATACCCATGTCCCATTCCACCGGACATTACCGCTTCCACGCAGGCGGGCACTGCATCGCTGGCATTTTCACCGCCAATCATGACATCAATGCTCAAAGAGGTGAAATAATAATCTACCTTCATATCAACATCAAACACACAAACGAATCCAACCTACGCGATGAAGCCTACCGTCGTAATCTGTCCCGGAGCGTGGCAGCTCGAAGCGTTCTACGATCCACTGAAACGCGCGTTCGAAGCCCTCGACTATCCAACTGTATGCAAACTCTCGAACGGCTACCCCGACCACGACCCTGATGAGACCCCCGAAATCAATCTCGACACCACGTTTCTTCGCGAGCACGTACTGAAGCCTCTCGTCGAAGAAGGAAAAGAAATCGTCCTGTTCATGCATTCCTACGGCGGCGTCTATGGGCCTGCAGCTCTAGAGGGTTTCGGTGAACTAGAAAGAAAGCGAGCAGGTCTGCAAGGCGGTGTTATCGCTGCTATATACACCGCCGCATTCATCGCCAGGAAGGGTACCTCGACCATGTCGGTCATGGGCTTCAGTGACGACAACTTGCCTAGTTGGATAGATCTCGATGTATGTGCCGGATACCTTCGTACCACCCACACCAACAACAGACCCTGACTCTACATATACAGGAGGCAACTGGATTGGTCAGCTTTCACAAAGATCATGCCAAGGTCATGGTATTCCACGATCTGCCCCCTGAAGAAGCGGAAAGACTAGCGTCATCTCTTCCGAAGCAGCCCGCCTCTTGCTTCTCGGAGCCTGTCCACTGGGATCCGTATGAAGCCGAGAGCTTTCAGGGTCGCCTTGGATACATCTACACGGAGGCGGACAGAATTCTTCCCCTAGACTTCCAGAAGAGATTCGTGCAAACTGCTGGTATCAAACATACGGCGATGTTGGAAGGCTGCTCACATTCTCCCCATATTGAGATGCCGAAGAAGCTGGCTGAAACCGTGATTGGTATGCTGGATACGCTGACCCGTTAAACCTTATTTCTAGGGAACACTCAAGTGATCCCTTGGCTCGGATTCGGGGTTCTGGGAAGCAGGATGCATAGACATGGATTGCAGTGGTGTCAGTATCTAGAAGTGGCTCGAGACCCATAGAAGTCTGAAATTAAAGTTTTTGTGCAGTATCAGTAGATTGAAGGTCGTATATACACTTGCATTGAAGTAACCGATGCTCGAAGCTCACTAGCAGACTCCGCGGCCAAGCTGCACTAGATCCTTCCAAAGTATAACTCTAAGTGTTGTCACACGACATACTAGCGCTCATTTCGCTTATAACGTACCACGCGTACCTACCACATAGGTACGTAGAGGTATGGTATATTAATCATCTTCGTAACACAGCCAATGACCCTCGTAGCGTTACATGCCGCGTATGCTACGAGAAATGTAAGTAACACGCCATTACCTAACTGCCGGCTTGTTCATCAAATACCCAGAGTCTAACGATATAGGGAAGAATCAGTATCTCTTAGTTCTCTTCGCCGACCTTATCATACATGCAGGGCGTAACGGGGCGTAGTACATGTAGGTAGTAAATAGAGCCTGCGTCCCGCAGAAAGCTAGCCCCACACTAGCATACCCAATACTCACCTACATTGACTATACTCAGTATGGTCATTAGAGCCGCATAGACAAGGTAGTCTTGAGCTACAACCCTTGAGTATTGTTCGTTGAGGAGTTTTGTGCATAGCGTTTTCGTTTACAACTGTCTTCACTGATAAATTGATTATATTGGTCTTCCCGTGTCGCCACTTTTACATATTAGTGCTCTGCCGTATTTCGGCCGAACATGTCGTGTAACAAATCTTTTACATTCTGTAGGCAGATATCGGAAATTCCATACTAATACACCTACTGACGGGAGCCAACAATCGCAAGTTAAAAGATTACTTGACTTATCTATACCTTGATGCAGCTACAAGCTATCTACTGACTAAGAAGACTGAATGTAAACCGTCCATATTCATACCCCCCGAAACCCTAACTAAAAGAACTCGTATTCCTAGTGTACGCAGATAACCAGCGAGGACATTAAATCCTCCCTCCCCCTCCCAAACTCTATAACCCCCAAGCCATCGCGCTACTTACTTTTCCTTCCATTATTCCATGTAATCCACCTTCGCGTTATTAAAACCATCTACTTCCTAAAACTATACCAGCGAACCCTTACCTCTTACCTGCTCCCAAAGTTTCCCTATCTCTATAACTTAAAAACATAGAGACATCCTAGTAAACAAACAAGTTCTCTACACTACCGTCCACTAGGACCATAAGTTCGACATCAAGCTCTCCTCTACAAAACGTGCAAGGATAGCCTGCTCAAGACACCACACCAACTATCTCAGGCCAAAAAACCGTATCTGCATAGCTAGCTACACCACCACCACACCAATAAAGTTTTCCGTAGAAGCACTCTAATCGAAGAAGGCGAAGCCGAGTCTATTCGTATGTCACAAGCCAAACCAGAAAAAATAATCTAGCAGCACATAACAAACATTTCAAAAAGAAGAGTGGTCATCAACGGTATCCTCAGTTCAATTGGGTATCCTAATAAAAAAAAAGCAACCATCCAAATGCTAAAAAGGTCAATGCCCACCCATATAAACCACATTCATAAAAAGCCCAGTCCCAAACTCCCAAATACAACAAGTACAAGTACTTTAAGCGTCAACTCCCCCCCTAAACCCCTGTCGACCTCTGGAAATAACATCCCCCAAATCCAGTTCCGCAGCCTTGCTACGAACGCCCGAGATAAAGCGATGTCCGCCGTCCTTATTATTCCTGTGCTTTTCCTCTTCAGCAGCATCTTGCGCTTCCCTCGCTTTAACACGCTCGATGCGCTGCTGTTCCAGAGAAGAAGCATCAGCTTGCATGGCAGCGAGACGTTCTTCCGCGCTGGGGCCAGAACTAAGTTTTTCGTCAGCGGGAGGAGGTTGAGGCCGGCGTGAGCGCACGCGATAGTCTTCGCGGTGGTCCTTTCTGTATGGTGACCGTGATCGTGAACGGCGGCGGTGGGTGTCGCGCGCATTGTCATCATCGCGGCGACGGGGTGAGCGTGAATGTGAGCGCGAGCGCACCGGATGACTGTCGCGGTGGCTCTTGCGGTATGGCGACCGTGACCGCGAACGATGGCGGCGGCTGTCACGGTCTTTTCGTTCATCGCGCTCATCCCGTCTCCGGCGTGGCGAACGTGACCGCGAGCGATCCCTCCTATGTCTCCTCTCTCGATCATCGCGGTCGTCGCGATCGTGGTGTCGGTGCTTGTGTTTGCGATCCTTTTCCCTTGATCGCTTCTCCTCGTACTGCTTGTTCTTCTGCGCCTGCTTTGCGAGCTTGATCTGCATCTCCATCTTCTGCTTCTGGATCAGGAGCAGAGGATCTTCAAGCACCTTCTTCTGCGTGTCGCGCGCCGAAGTTGCATTCGTCTGACCGACCTTGTCGATGCCCACGGCGGCACCCTTTTGCAGGCCTTGTGTGTCGTTGCCTTTGAGTAGTCCGTCGATCCTCCGCTTTCCCAGTAGATAGCCCTCGCGCTCCTCTGTGACTCCCGCGCCGTCGCCGCTGGGACCGTTGTACATCCAGTCCACGCGTTTGATGGCGACTTTGCCCCCGGCTGCTTCCTGTAGTCTCTGCAGCTCTTCGATTTGTCGCTCCTCTTCTCTCTCCTTCTGTAGCTTCTCGATCAACTTGCGTTCCTCGAGGGCTTTCTTCTCTTCCTGCCAGACCCGGGTCTGGTTCTTCATAATAGAGGGATGCCATGACTTCTTGGTATTGAGATCACCACCCATGATGACGGTTTCGAGGCTGTGTAGCCGCGGCTTGCGATTGTGAGGGTTGTGATAGGCTCAGTGTTGCGCCGCTTTGGTCGAGCTTACCGTTGTGCTGGCTCGGCTAGTGGGGATTCTGCTTTTGTTGGGCGCACACTGGTAAAATAGAGAAGCGGAAGTCGAATGCAGCAACTGTCTAGTTTGTAGACGTGCTTGGGTAGGTGACCGTCGCAGAAAGCTTGTTGTGTGACTTTGGTGGCCTAGACTTTCTTCGTGTAGAGTTCAGCTGGTATTGGCCGTTCGTGCGTGGCACTTCTGGAGGAAAGCGAAAGGCGAAAGTAGCGGCAGCAACTGTCTGAAGGTCGTGTAGATGCCCCTTGGGTAGATGAGCGTTGTATAAAGCTCGGTATGTGAATTGTGTCGCCTGGGGCGTCTTCCTGCAGAAGTTTTGTGGGTGTTGGCCGATAATGTGGTGAAGTCGGTGTGAGGTCAGTGGGTGTGAAGAGAGACGGTGATGGTGGAGGAGACAAGCAGGCGGCGCCCCAATATAAACGATCCAGCGCCAAGACTTAGCTAACCGGCCCCGCTAAAAAGATTCACCGTCGCGACAACTCCGCAAAAAGATGTAGTAAGCATCCCGACACTCTAAAAATCACAATGGCGACGCGGAAACGGAACGAATATCTCGATGCTGACGAAAGCGACGATGACGAGCAAAACTACGAATCCGAAGATGAGGGCAGAGCGCAGATGCTGCGGTCGAAGCGACAAAAAGTAGACCACACATCCGACCTCGAAGACGGCGATGATGCGCCCTCCGACGAAGACAATGGACGAGACGCAGAAGACCTAGAACAAGACGATGACGATGTCGGCGACGAGTCCAACGACGCCGAACTCAAGCGCCTCGAAAAACTACGCTCGACGCTCCCCACCGAAGTCAGAATCATAAGCGACTTTCCCCTGCCCCGCCCCAGCGCCAGCGACCTAAAAAAGGACAAATCCGGCGTCGTCTATCTTTCCCGGGTGCCGCCGTTTATGAAGCCCGCCGTCCTGCGCACGCTCCTCGTACCCTACGGTCCCGTCGGCCGCATATTCCTCACGCCCGAGTCCGCAACCCAGCGCCAACAGCGTCTAAAATCCGGCGGGACGCGTCGCAAACTGTTTCTCGACGGATGGGTCGAATTCCTGCACAAGAAAGATGCCAAGTTCGTGGCCGACAACCTGAATGCGCAGACCATGGGCGGCAAGAAGCGCAGCCGCTGGCACGACGAGGTCTGGAATGTCAAGTATCTGAGTGGGGTTAAGTGGGCGTATCTGGTCGACGAGATTCAGAACCAGAATGCCGAGAGGGCGGATCGACTGCGCAAGGAGATTGCGAAGGATAAGGTGGAGAACCAGAGGTTTTTGGATAATCTGGAGAAGGGCAAGATGATTCAGGGTATGCAGGCGAAGCGGAAGGAGAACGGGAAGGAGACGAGTAGGGATGTGGTGGAGAAAGAAGAAGTGAAGCCGAAGAAGAGGGACAGGAGGAGCAAGTTTGAGCAGCATGAGATGAGATCAAAGTTCGACAAAAAGGGAGAGCGTGGAGAGCAAGCGGATAAGGTGTTGAGCAGCATCTTTTAAGCAGAAAGCAAGCATGTTCGTGAATATCATCTTGTCCATTCAGAAGGATATCTAGTGACATTACAATAAAGTATATATATACAAAGCACTCTCCATGCTCCAACGCCCGCAAACGCAAGGGTATCATGCCTCAGATCGCCGTCCCCCGTTCGAAGCTGTCCCGAATATCCGCCGTATACCGATTATAGAACCGCGACAGTTTGTCGTTGAACTGCTTGTTCTTCTGGTTGATGTACGTAACATCCCCGGTATCATTCTCATCCTTAATCCCCCTCGCAGCCCTCGCCTTCCGTCTCGCCGTCTCGCCCTTCTCCAAATCATCCACCAACTTATCCACCGCTTCCTTACTCGGCTTATGGTCGTGGCCATAGTCCTCCTCCACCGGCGTATTCACCCTCCCCGCCTTATCGATCGTAAAAACGTCACCGTCCTCCGTCTCAACTAGCTGCAACAAGCCAATCTGCACCTGCCGCTGCAACCTCTCGCCCTTCCGCCGCGCATACTCGTCCAAGTCCACATTCCCCATCTGCCCTATTTGCCGCTTGTACACCTTGCTCGCCTCTTTCCGGAAATCGGCGAACGCGTTGCCGTCGCGGTTCCGTGCCTTCTTCGCCATGCGCTTGTCCCAGCTCTCGCTCTCGTCGACCGTGTAGTCCCAGTTCCGCTTCCGCTCGAAATCCGGGTCGTCGGATTTGAGCAGCTTGTACGATGCTTTTTCGTTGGCCGCGTTGAGTTTGGAGAGTTGGGCGAGGCGCGCTGAGGAGTCTTCGGCTAGGCGTACTTCGCGTTCGGTGGCTTTGCGCCCGCTTTCTTTGGCCGCTTGCAGCGACTTAAAGCGTGCCATGCGCGCGGCGAGAGCGCTTTTGGGGTCGGTGGATGTAGGGGCGGTGGCGGGGGTGACGGCGGTCGATGTGGACGTGGATGGGGCGTCTTCGGCGGCTTCTGGCGAAGGGGCGGCGGTTTCTTTGGATTCAGACATTTTGGATGGAGATTCTTTGGTGGCGGTCGGGTCGGTCATGGTGTTGTGTGGTTATTGGCTATTGAGAGGGTTGTATTGTATTGCTGGGTTGGAGATTGAATGGAGATCGAACTTCGCCGGGGACTACGAATGCCAAGCCTCTAGCGTCAGATGTGTAGTCACGATCACTATCACTCTCCCCAACCCATTTCTTGTCTCTTCTCCAAATGAAGACGCTCATATATCTGGAGCATGGATTTCCCTTCAAGCTTGCAAGAGCGAATGCACACGTGGGATCTTGAATGGTTCGAAGCCTCCGACAGGACTACGTCCTCGTTCAACAAATAGATCTCAACGTCCTATTAAGACATCCCTCACGCCCATGTACAGTGCATCCGAATCCTAGCCGATCTAGGAAAAAAATAATTAGATCGGGGAGTGGGGGCGCAAAGTTGGTGCTGATTTTGGTGAGATCATGACGCCGGGGAAACGTTGTTCCGGGTCACAACCTCCTACACTCGTGTCACCTTTCCCTAAATATTTCGCGGTTATCAATATGGAAAATAGGAAGGTCTTTTAGAATATGTAAAGTACCTCTAACTGGCCACGGTTTTGAAAGGCAAACATTGGACCCCAGGCTGTTGTTCGGGAAAATGAGTGGTTCCTGCGGGGGACTGATATTAAGCTTGAGAGCGCTTGATTGAGAAGCTATGGGATAAGCTATATCCTTTTGTTATTGAACATCGACCATGCATATATGTAGGGATAAGGGGTTGGTACTAATATACATCTTCCCTCCCTTCTACGGGAACAGAAACGCAGGGGAACTGGCCCCGAGGGCAAAAGTTATTTAAAAGATGATATGGATCTAATACTGTATAAAGGAACTAGGGAAAGGTTATACTAGTTCTGAGAACAATCTAGGGAGGCTCTGTAGTAAATTCGTGGCCACGGGATCTATCCCCTTACAAGAAATCTCAGTACCAGGACCAATCTGTCCAAATCACGTCAACCCCTTGCTTTCCTTAGATACCCGCCCCGTCAATTTCCTGGTGCGAAGGAAACACCCAGTTCGAGGCTTCTATTCCGTTTTCATTCTCCTCTATTGAGTAAATCTTGACGTCGTGTGGGGACTTATCCTGGGACACAGTGAAGTCGTCTACAAATTCAGCCCCTTCAAGCATAGACGGCTTTTCCGCCTTTTTGTTGGCATTCAGCGTCGCGCCAGCGACCTTGTCTGATGTTTGCCTCAGGCCTTCCTTATTCCACCAAATCTTTCGAACTCGCAAACCGAGCACATAGTCTTTCGAGCCGTCGAATGCTGCCGATGCGGAGTCTTCTTTGCCCATGCCAGCGTTCACGCCTCCAGTTATTCCTGAATTCGGATATGTACCGCTGAGTTCCCCGCTAGCGTTCGTTTTCTTCGAGTGGACTTTTGAGAGTTTGGCGCCCACTGCGATCACGATGCCTGTCACCATATAGACAGGCACTTTCCGCTTCGTCAAGCTTACGAAGGAGGCAACGATTGGGACTGAAAGCGCATTCGCCATGTATTCCTTCCTCATCAGGACTGAAGTATCGTGTGAGGAGTTGTGTGACCGATAGTAATTCATCGTCGGAACGTTCACGTAGGAACCTGTAAGACGCCATTAGGGAAATTGTTCATTCGAGACCTGAGGGGAATCATTACTTGAAGTTTCCACCTAGCGGACTACCGAAGATCCTCGCCCAAAGACCCGCCTCAGCAGATCGAAGGTGCTTCAATGTGCGAGTAAACCCGCCCTTTCTGTCTGGTCCATCCTACGGATAGATGTGATCTTCAGGCACCTGTATAACTTTCCCAATATTAAGGGGATGGGCTACGCCATCCACGTTCAGATTCTTGAGTCAAGGGTTTTGATAAAGGGAGAGTCCAGAATTTCTTTAGCAGACCGGAACCAAGTTCTCCTTAACCTTGGCTATTCAACAGTTATGAGTATTGGGGTAACACCGTGCGGCTGAGTGCGGGGTTTCGATCCAAGGCTGGCAAGTGTGACTTATGCTATATTTAGATAGCATGATAAGCTGAAAGACAGAGTATTAGCAGAGTTTTTGATAATTCCGTATTATCATTATCTGCCTGTACACCGTACAGAATAGTGTTTTAGAGTTGAATAAGCCTCATTGGACTGGATCCTGGTATTCGCCAGAACTGAGCATGGTTAATATGGACCAGGGTAGATAGATAGGCAAGGATAGACTCTCTATAAAAGCCTCCTTCCTCGCGCGAGGAAGGAGGCAGGCCAAAGAATAGATTTACATCTTGTCCTCACTGTTTTTCATTTCACCGTACGGAACTCCCTGCTAGCACTGTCATAGGATCGTACAACCGCTCTACACCCTGCTGATTTAGCCAAAGGAGAGCATACCTACTCCCTCGCGCGACTCGTACTCAATCGTCGCGACACCAGTTCAGTTGTTGATCAACTGACATTATCAGTTCAACGTACTGCTCTGCAAGAATCTATTACAAGGTTGAGAGGAAGAGGAAGCGATTCAGGTTGACCAAAGTAGATAGCGGAAAAATCACATCGAGGCTCCGCGTGGTTGCCACCGCAAAATTTCATTTTGTATTATCATTATCGGTTGAACGTAAACACAGAGCTAATGGAAGACCATATATGTGCCGTTTTCCCTTTGTCATTCTGCCAGTTCTCTGCCCACAGTTGCCAGGGTGCAACATAACTGAGATTCCCTTTTGCGTATGACATCAGGGTGAACATTTTCCTCATTCCTTCTGCTGTACCTATGTCCCGCCTTGGTATTTCCCTAATAATGGTATGATTTCTGGCAATGTGCAGCATGTTGGCTGCTATACCGGCGGCAATCGGTGTTGCGAACGAAGTACCCGAAAGGTAGACGTGGTCACCTTGGACATTAGTGGACTTGATGTCAATTCCCAGCGTCATGAAGTTTTCACCGCTTCGAGCTCTAGGATTTATGCCGCCATCCTCTCCCTTTCCATTCGCTGCATGAATACATATAGTCTTTGAGGAGCTTGCAGGGAAGGAGGGGCGATCGTTTTTGCCGCCATTAGACGCTGCGGCGAATATAATCTTGTCCTTTGCTTCTGCTGCCTTTATCGCCTTGTATATTGAGTCGCATATCTTGTGATACCTCGCATTATCCTGCTTCTGCTGCCTTTATCGCCTTGTATATCGAGTCGCATATCTTGTGATACCTCGCATTATCCTGTTCCTTGGATGGGCTTCGTAGGCCAAAGGACATCGAAATGATGTCTACGTTCCATTTATCCACTGCGTGGTTTATGGCCTGAAAACGTTCAATATAACAACTGGTTGGAAAGTAACCATGCCCACCTTTGCAATGTTTTCTGCTTCATTCAGATCGAATCGATCGCCACCAAATATCCTCGCAACGTATATTCGTGCATCGGGGGCCACTCTCTGTAGCATAGCGGCGCACTGTGTTCCATGGCCATTTTCATCTCGGATGACGTTGGTATCTGGAATCCAGCTGTAGTACTGCTTCCGATTAAAGCAGCCAAGGGCTTCGGCCGCGCTTACTGCAGCATGAACTTGGTCAACGCCAGTGTCGAGTATCGCTACACGAACGGGCTCGGTCTTATTAGTGCGAAGAAAGGGTTCATATGAGTCGCGAAATTTGTCAAATCGTGCGAAGAAATCTTCAGCTGAATTGGCGTAGGTATTAATGTTAAAATCCCTCGTGCAATCTGCGCAATGACACCTACCTAGTTGTTGTTGGATAGTGGTTGTTTGAATCGTCGAATAACCTACTTGTGCTCGGCTTTGATGTCAATGCAACGCTTGATTGAAGGGTATGATCCATGCGGGCTTCTCCATCCGAAAGAGCAGTATTGAGCGAAGTCAAGACCTAGCATTTTAGAATTAGGTAGATATACTTAACATTCAGAATACACACAGCCACAAGGATGTTAGTTTGGCAGTCATGTCAATCATAATGTATGGAATTAGAAGGAAATACCTGTAGGGTTTTCTGTGCTGACTCTTCTTCGATTGAGAAGAGAACTGTTGACCCATGAACGGGGAAGGCAATGCCAAAGGTCTTTTCCTGAGTCGTACAATCCAGATACGGCAAGAGTGCCCGTAACCGTGGATATTAGTGGTCTGCAGGAAGGTTTTCAATCAAGTCGAAAATCGTCACGGTTTGTTCCAAAATCCCCAGAAGTGTTCGAGCATTTGTCAATAGATTCGGCATGTCATCTGTGACAGGTTAGCTGTCGTGAAGAGAAAGTAAAAGCTTTGTAATTTATCATATATCTCTTCTTCTGGTTAGCTGAGCGGTGAGTTGAGAAGCTTTAGATTCAGATAAGTGAAAAATGTTGTCGCTTATGCGTTCTTACCATTCGGTTTCTGGTCTCCATCCGTATCTTCCACAGGTGACTTTAGATGATGAAATAGTTGCCGCAATTGCATGTCAATTCGGCGTAACTCATTATCTCTCTTGAGTTGCTTGCCTGTTCACCTTCCACTCAGAACAACAGGCTGCGGGGCTGATGATTGTGCGCAACTGATACGATAGCCCAACTGTTCTAAGAGGTTGAGCTCGTCGATTGTGCGATTCTCCCGGTGAGTTGACATTCCTTGCCACGTGTCGGGAATGCCTGAATGTCGCAACCTAAGAGGTGGTGTTCTGACCTCTTTCTCTCCAAATGATACCCAGCATGGTTTTCACAGCCCACATCGTACTCTAGGCCAAGCCCCCAATTGTGCCACAATATTATCCGGTGGTCAGTCTCGTAATTTGCGGGGTATAGCTCGCAAAGTCTGAGCCTCTGGAAGGCTTCACACCAAAGCATAGTCGTTATTGTGCGTAATACTACTGTCTACATGGCCCTAATCAAACTGCGGGCTGAGCACCTGCACCTTATATTTCGTTGACAGCAATTCTTTGCCCCAAGCCCAGGCTGCCTCATATCCTCCTTATGCTGCGAGGCACTATCTCCATTTTTGTTGGCGATTAGACGAAGATATGGCGAGCCTCCAAATACGTGACCACACGGCCCTTCCTGCCTTTGAAGACGACATTTCTAGGCTAGCTTCTCACTGTGACAGGCTCTTCTGTGAAGCACTGAATACCAACACAGACTTCGATTCATCTCACGATACACTTAAGAGACTGTGCGAAACATGGAGGAGCTGCGAGTCTTGGTTGGAAAAGCGGCCGGTATTCGATCAACAGCGTAGAGAGTCAATCTTGCGAGCACTAGAGATGCTGATCTCCAATATGAATCATTGTGGGCCTTACACACCTTTATGTTCTGGATATAAGGCATGCTAATACACTCCAGTCTCTTCATCCGCAGAACCCATCATAGAAGAGTCAGAATCAGATACCTCGTCGGATTTAGATGTATTCGAAATTGAGATTGAGGGCATACGCGACGCTCTAAGGCTCCTTGAACAATTGAGATTGGAGAGCTTCCCGGAAGATGACCACGAATCCCCGAACGACAGAGGTACACCAATGAATGTGGGCACATCAATTTCGTCTCAGAAGACACCAGGTTCGTCTCAAGCGAAATTTTTGCCATCTTTCCTTATTCCAAATAGTGTCGTTAATGACTTCCCTCTAGGCCTACCGAGAGAGTTACCGACAATAGAATCAATGCAGATTACCCTCTACCATCCTAGTGCCTTTGCAATGATTGCCGAGGACTGGAAGATGGTACATAATCTCGGTACGTGTGTCCGACTGTGCGAGCCTTTCGTGTCTCCTTCGAGAATCTAGTATACCGCTTCTGTATAAGTCTTGCAACACTTTTATTACATAACTGTTACATGGTGCGTTTGGATTGTACACGAAGTGGAGTTCAAGCCTACGCACCGGACTATAAACGTGTCATAAGCTGATGACCCAAGGCAAATTGTGTGACGACGTTTTTGAAAGGATCTCTACGTATAATCCTTACAATGTACGCACATCGATAAGTTACCGGAAGTGCCCGGGAAGTACTACATGGATACTACGAGACAAAAATTACATACGTTGGAAATCAAGCTCCTCAGAGTTCCTGTGGCTTTGCGGGAAAAGTAAGTGTTTTTCTTCATCACGAGTGCACGAAAAAAGTTACTAATAAGCCAAAGTTGGTTCTGGAAAGACGTTTCTTACGTGAGTCTATGGTCTGAGAAACCCCCAGGTGTTTATTTTTTGACTAATCTATCGCTAGAACGTCAGTGATTGAAGATATGTCGCGATCCCCGGCCGCTTTTGTCGCCCACTTCTTTTTTCGATCGTCAGACACGACCAGACTTGCGCCCAGAGATGTTTTTCAAAGCTACATTTCTCAAATATTGGCTTACACGAACGAAATCAACCACACTTGCCCCCAATACATCATATTTTCTATCACGCAGCTATTTGAATCCACAGTTTCACTCACTTCAACTACATTTGGTCAGATAATCAAGGACATTTTCCTCCCACTTCAGTCACCTGAAGGAACGCGTACTTGATTGCACGTATGTTATGGATGGAATCGACGAGTGCGAGCGAAATGGGTGGTTGGAAATCATAGGCGTATTGAGGCAAGTCTATCAACTTGGTGACTGTCGAGTGTTCGTTTCAACTTGTAAAGAGGTTAGTGGACTGCCACGTCTGCCAAGTTTCATAACTATAGAATTATCAGAGTAACATACCCGGAAAGACATCAAAACCTTCATCGACTGGAAAATGGACGAGAAATTCAAGAGTGATGGAGCTCTCACTTTGGACGAGGATTTGGTGGAGGAGGTGAAAACGACATTGAATAAGAAGGCATACCAGATGTAGGTAATACTTAGCCATCATCAAGGACTGTAATAATATTTGCGTCAGGATATTATGGGTGAGCCTTCAAATAGAGACTCTTTGGGACTGTGCCGGAAAGAATGGAAGAATACGGACTACTCTGGCAGATCTACCGAAGGACCTTTATGCCACTTATCGGCGCTGCATGAATAAAGTCGACAGAACCTTGGGCTACAGTGTCCTGCGAAGAGTCCTGGCGACCTTAACACCATTCCACGTCAATGAGCTCCGAGATGTTCTTGCAATTGACCCTAAGACTGGCGTCGTCGACACTAATCGGCTTAACGACCTTCAAGCCATCCTAAAGGCATGTGATCATCTAATTATCACTACCGACCCGAAGGAGAATACCGGTGTCACAAATATGGCATCTGAGGAGAAGAGACATGTTGTGCTAGCGCATCATTCTGTCGAGAAATTTCTCACCAGTTTCCAAGAGAACGAAGGTTTTGAGGACGTAGAATTCGACATCGACGTCGCAAGAACACAACTCGGAGAGCTCTGTATGCACCATCTTACAGGCCCCACTTACCAACTCCAAGTGGTTCATCAAAAGGATGATATACATGCCTGGTCCACAAGACCTTTCCTCTTATTGGCAAGATCTTCACGAAGAAGAAGCAGGCGCCGAAAACGATACAGGTGCAGCCTCCCACGCCCATGAGCCGTCGTCCTACCGGCTCAACACCGGTTTTCGAGTACACAAGAAGGAATTGGCCTCTTCTCACTCGCACGATGTATATGAATGGTGAAATGATAAAGACGTTTTACCGTCTCGTACTTCAACGAAACAGCTCATTCCAACTCCATCCGTGGACTGCATCCGTATACTCCCCCCTCTCGCATTATCGTGGGCTCCTCGGATGGGCAATCACGAAGAAGCATTTTAGTATGCTTGAGGCACTGACGGATCGAGCATACCCAAAGCCCAATGAAGATTGATTCAACACGCCGCTTTCCCAGTATGAAAACATGATTCCATTTCATTTAGCTATCCATACAAAGGACCTGAGAATCGCTCTTCATCTTTTATCCGTATGCGACGTTCAAAGGAGAGACAATGCTTCTAGGACGGCATGGCATCATGCTGCACTGGTTGGATTTTACGAGGTCATTGGCACGTTGATGGAAGAACGAGTACCTTCACATTTGCTGGACGAGCAGAAACGTTCCGCATTGGAAATATCTATGGAACGTCAACATGAACAGTTCGTGGAAGAATATTGCAAAGCGGTGAAACGTGAAGGTCGCTTTCACTCCATGCGCAGCGCCTTGGCTAAAGCCTGCAAATTGGGAAACTGTAAGCTCACCTCTTTTTCGACATTTATTACATAAAACTTCACATCTCACTCACATCTCACTCTGTAAACCTTTTCAGAGGGAGTAAGATGAAGTTCTCCTACCTCTGATTTACTATACTTCTTGGACTCTGGCTAACGTGGAAACTGTATACTAAAGGCAAGATCGTTGGAATTCTACTTGAAGCTGGAACCGATTTAAATACACTTTCTGATCACGGTCTGGCCCTTACGATTGAAGTTGAAACTAGACATGGAGACATCCTAGAATCACTCATCGCCCACGGTGCTGAAGCAGAGCCAGAAAGCTTGCTTGAACGAAAATCAACGGAATTGTGGTCCCGCCACAGAATACCACTCCAAGCAGCCTGCTTACAAGGTCGTATCAACCTAATTGACGAACTACTTGAATTCGGTGCCAATCCCGCCATGAAAGATTTGTCCGGAAACAATGTGTTCCACATGGCCTGCTCAAAATGGAATGAAGAAAATATGCAAATTGTGCAAAGACTGATTCGGCATATGTACGAAAAGAACCCAGAATTGGACAATCGTGAGGTCAACATTTGAAAGGTCATAAAAGCGAAACGTACTGATGGCCAGACTCCGTTGTTTTTAGCGGCGAAGAATGGGTTTAACGACGTCATTTCCAGCCTTCGGGAATTCGAAACTACTATACCCATTCGTGACGAAAATGGAAACTCGATTTTGCACGCAGTATGTCAATACACCGACCATTCGAAGACTCATATGGGTAAGCTGTTAACCGCAACAGCCATGGTCAAGGAGACCGGGGATTCATATCTGACAAGGCTGGATCTTCGACACCAAAATCGGGTTGGAAATACTCCACTGATGCTGGCGGTATGGTTTCCAGAACTTGTTCAACTTCTAGTGGATCACGACAAACAGCGCAACAGCGAATGCAGCCATTGGAAATATACGGAGAAAGAAGATCAGGAGGGGGCTACTGCATTGACATATGCCATCATATCTCGGTACGGCAGTGAGGAAGTTGCGTCCTGCTTTCTTCGTGATAGCACCGACCGGAACGTTGAAAATACGGTGCATTACGTAGGAGACTGGACGGCTCCGGAGGATTGGACGCAGGCAGGGAAAGATGGGGCTGCTCAACGCCTCGAGTTGCTCAAAAGCGAACATGCACACAGAAAGGTTGAGAAGATACGTGAGCCAAATTGTTTGCCTAGTGGCATTTAAAGTGATCCCTAGAGTTGCAATCAAAAGTAGGGGGTGATTGAAAATGGTTAAGAAAAAAAGACGAAGTATGGGCATATTTATGTGGTATGTGAATGGTCATGTGTAATTGTCAGATAGTTGCAGCAGACTATCGAGGTGACGTCACTTTGAGTTTACGCAAACAGAACTCAGTGCACGTTCTCAATATTGTGACCACAAACAGTACCCCTCTCGCCTATATCAACTTGCCCCGCCTCGCCTATATCAACTTGCCCCGCCCCACCTATATCAACTTGTCCCGCCCCACCTATCTCGACCCCCCCCCCCCCCCCCCCCCCCCCCCCCCCCCCCCCCCCCCCCCAATCAACATGGCGGCTGGAGAACCTCTTCTGAGTCGGCTCGATGAGCTACGGCTTCAGCGCGAGCTCAAAGAAGTTCTTCTTGGTGCGTACGATGAAACTACTCAGAGTCGCGGCTCAAACAACTAGAACACGTCCGCGCCATCTACGGCCCCCGAAACCCACAGAACCATGGCTTCGACATCACCACACACCAATACCGTCCAAGGAAGTCTGCGCGCGAATCCGTCGTGGTCCGTGCCATTGTATATACTGAACCCAATTACGGCAAATGGAAGCTCCTTAAACAGGGGAATGATACGTCCTATACCATCACGGCTGCTTACCAGGAGTTCTCTAAAGACTTGGAGCGGGAGATGACCGAGGCATGCGGTATGTTTGGGTGGTGAGAAAACATGTAAATTTTGGTGCGACTGACCACGGACAGGGCACATGAGCGAGGGAGATGTGTTTGATGGAAGCTTGAGGATTGGATATTACGCTGAAGATCTTCTTGAGATGTGATTTCACGGCCATGAATGTGCAGCAGGTAGTATAGTACTATACTATCGATTCCATGTTCTATCTGCAAATATGGGTAGCGGAAGCGCGGGACGTTCTATCACGGGCGAGTTCATATATTACCAATACTTGCTCCGGGATAAGACTGCAAACCTGCTTACCCAGTACTGTATGTAAGAACGCGTAATCTTTCACATCAGACTTTCTCCTCACCCAGCATCTTGAGCGTCGCCTCCATCTTCTCTGTCTTTAACTCCATGCCCACCCCAGTTACTGCCTATAGACCATATCCCATCGAAATAGCAACCTGCTTGATCATCGAAATTGTATCACCCACAACAAATACTCCCGCCTCGCTGATTGAATTGAATATCGAGTTGGCTACCTTGACTATTGGACCGAAGGGCGTCTCTGTACATTCAAGTCCCAGTTGCTCGATCAGGTCTTGTGCACGATTGCAGTAGGCGGTTTAGCCGCTATGGAACCCAACGTGACCGACTCGCCCTCGCTGAACTCGATAGTCACACCCTCCGTGTGCACCAGACCGTTGTTAATAACCCTCTTGATCTCTCGCTCATCGATACTTGCTCCAAGAGCCTTCGCGACACGGCACTGCTGTTGCACAACCAAGGAGTAATTAGCAGGATCGTTCGTAAAGATAGTGCCATGCTAGCGAAGTGCGTGGCAATCGAACTGTTGTCAAGGACACCCACCTCCGTACCACGCTGCTCAAACCCATCGCAAGCAAGACACTGGCAGATGTGCTGCGGCCAATTCTCCCTGTACCCCTCAATATCTGGAAGCACATCCGTCAAACCTGTCGCTAGGATCAACTCTCACAGTCTTTGACTTCAACCCCTTTGTAGTTATCCTTTCCCATGGGTTCTTTACCGCGTATGTGATCTTCTTGTTTTCTAACCACACCGTCTCGTACCGTAAAGTGATTTGCTCGCGGGTGATGAGGCGAAACTGGGCTAGGTTAAAATAATCCTGTAATAGTACCGAGCGCATGTGTGTGATACCCTTATTGCGGCATTTAGACGAGTTAAAGACGACAGCTGTGCTGAGAGTGTGGGCGAGTGCTAGGGCCGTAGCTAGGCCGACAGGTCCGCCGCCTATAATGAGAGCGTCAACTATGGCGAGGCGCAGTGCCATGACGGCGGTGAAGTGTTGTTTGTATGTGTATTGTAAATTAAAGATAGAATTATGGAGAACTTATAACCGTAGGAAGTGTGGTGTAATTGCCCCCAGATTGTTGCTTCTAATAAAAGCAAGTGGCCAAAATCCAGGCTGGCTTTATATCTAGCACGAAACCAACGAATAACTCGTTGAATGAGAAATTCTCCGCCATGCTTCCCTACGTGTTCGTGCTTGAGGCGTAGCACTTCCAATTCAGCTAGTGTAAGCCAAGGCATATATGTATGCGACGATGATACTGGATGTGTACTAGGCAAATCCAAACTAGGAAAACATAGTACGTGAAATAGAAAAAGAGAGTCCGGCCTACTTTGTATATGACTATCCGATCAGTCATACTTGGATAATTGTCCCATAAGGTATTGAGTAAAGTAGAGTCGCGGTAATCTTGACAGATCAGAGAATGAGAAAGTCTCCGAAATGTCTCCAAATCATCGCATGCACGGCGTACTTACTATTGCCTACTTAGCTAGTGCAAGATCAAGATGCTAAGGCAATACATTTAAGGTCAAAGAATAGTCCAAGTGATAAGCTCCGGTTTGTACCTGTAGAATGACTGACCAATGGGATATAGGGTGCCACTTAGTCATCAGGGTCCATTATCCACTCTTCTTTCCCTGAGTGCACGCATGCTTTTCACCCCCAATAATCATTTTCGATATCATTACACGCACATGTAGCGTTGATGCATTTCTTACGAGCTCTAGATGATACTTGTATTCTTGTGTATCTTAGCGGTGCCTATAAAGGGTATGTGAGGCCCCGCCATGCCAAAACGCCAAAAACGTCATCCCATCCCATCACTCATTACCAACGCAAGAACTCGACAAATACGCCTGGACCTATGCGATCTTTAATAGATACACCCTCCCATCAGGTCCATATAGACCGATTCCAGGCAGGCGAGGGATCTAGTGCAGCTGAACCGGTGGCTTAGCAGCCAAACGCTTGTCTTGCTCTTCTTTTCCAAGGGTATCCCACTCAGCGACGTTTTTGTCCCATTCCGCAACACATCCTGGATTCCAATTGCACTTCTCGACCTCACCATACATGGGATGGTTGTGTCGTGGGTGAAGAGTCGGCCACCCGGAGGCATGATAGTGGTGTTTCGCGAGCGCTCCTCTTGAGTCGTGGTTACCCGAATCAGAATGACCTTGGCCTGCAGCAAAGGCTTCCACGTTCAATACAAGAATACCGCTCACTAGCCTAGACTCGGCGAGGTTGTGGAACAAGTCCCACGTCACTACCTTGCCGTGGTTTTGCGCCGTCATTTGCTCGAGGACCGCCTGTGTGAAAGCTGAAGGGCCGGTACCGCTGATGACCTCGTTGAAGTCAAGCTGAAGGCTTGATATTGGCACTTCTTTCTCATGCGAGAGCTCGTGGAGCCACTCTTGGATGTTTTCGATGAGCCTCATCATGACTGGAAGGCGTGGTTTAGCGGCAAATGTCCATTGGCAGAAGGACTTGCACTTGGAGCCTAATATCGGATGCTTGGCAAAGTCCGGCTCATCGATCTCGACACCAACAATCATATCGACTTCCTCTTCCGTGTATCGCTCAGGTATAAACCTCGCTACCGGTCGAAGGCACTCCACGTCTATGTCGGCATACACCCCACCCTCGGCATACATGACGAGGTATCGAAGAAGGTCCGCCTTGATGATCGTAATGTTGAGCTCTTTGTACAGGTCGATAATGTCCGGTCGATTGAAACCATGGATTCCATAGTGCCACTCCACATATTGTAACGCGTTGTCATCCGTCAACACCTCGTACCGGTAACTCGGGTTCTTGGCTGGCCACGTCTTCGCCGCATCCGAATCACGTTGCTCAAAGGCCAGTGGGCCTGTTTTCCACGTTTGCCAGATCTTCCTGGGTATGACAGCATCGCGCGGATTCTGTAACGGTTTCTGGTACTTCAATTCCCGCCGATACCTATGTGCTGCCCGGATGGGTGTAGTGAAGAAATGCGTGTTGGCAAAGAAGAGGACGAGGAAAACAAGAACAAGGTATGCTGGCAACACTCTCCGTACTTGAGTTGTCAATTTGCTCCTAAAGTGGGAGGCAATTGGAGAGTGAACTGGCATCTTGGTGTTGAGGTGAAGCTTCAGGGGAGGCGGCCTGAATGATCGAGTGCGCATGCTGAGGGGTTTCAAAGAAAAGGCGGCTACAAGCTCTTTTCCCAGCCGCACTGCAGGCTTAAATTGCACAAGCTATTTCCTAAGTTTCCCATCTCCCTCGGCCGCACTGATCTCCACGCATGACATTGCAGCCTCGGCTAGGCTACGACATGACGTTGAAGTATCTCTCAGAGCAAATCGCGGCCAATATACAAACTCGGAAGGTAGACTGCGGCACTCGACTAGGGAAGTTATTGAGCTGTTCAAGCTTGGGATTCGATTTGCAGATTCGACGAAGGAGGACAGAAATATTCGCCAAGATTAGGCTGACACGGGAGCGAACCCGTGGGTGCAGACGCCACTGGCTTATTCGGGGTGTGCCTCAATCTGCACCTGCAGTCATGCCAGGGACGCCCCAACCACATTACGCACCACGTATTTACGTATGTATGAACGGCTGGGGAAACGGTGAGTCCGTGACACGCATGTGAAATATCTCCCGTTGTTTTGGTAAATCTTGTCTGTTTACAGGGGCATCGCTTCAACGCTATCTGCAGTCTACCGTCTATCCCTGCACCAGACTATACCTTCCCACCAATCCCACAACGAATCAGACCAAAAGCTTCTCGGTAGGGTATTTGCTTGTCAATTGGGACGGACCTTCTACCCCTTTCGGAATTATTCACGTTAGGAAATGATGGTGTCAGGAGATGATCAATTATCTATACTCTATCAATTGCGACATTTCATCGACAATTCTGCGTCAGTGTTCAATTGCTATCATCAAGAGCCTTTCAATCGATTGAATGTCAACTTCTCCATCTTTTTGCAAAACATGGCGCCCAAATACGAAGGACTGCTAGACAACGGGCGTTTTGAAGATGTCGACCTGAAATCAGCAACCTGGAGACCAGTCCGACCGGCAAGATGGAGTCTGGACTTTGTTCGTCCAGAATTCTTCACTACCTTACGAAGGTCATCTGTTTCAAAGAAACCCGTAAGACGAACGGCATGGTTAGATGGCCTACGAGGATTCGCAGCATTCCTCGTTTACCTTCACCACAATCAGCTCTGGGCGCACAACTTGCACGGCAACGAGATCTTCGAGAACGGATTCGGCTACAAAAACAAGCGCTACTTTGCTGCATTGCCTTTTGTACGCAACTTCTTCTCCGGCGGGCACTACGCGGTAGCCATGTTTTTTGTCATCTCAGGATACGTTCTGTCAGTCAAGAGTCTGGGTCTCATCCAGAAGGGTCAATATCAGCAATCGGCGGACGGTATTGGCTCTGCACTCTTCCGTCGTTGGTTCAGACTGTATTTTCCAGTCTTTGCAGTCAGCTTTGTCTGGATGTCTCAACGACACTGGACAAGGTTGTGGGTCGATTTCAGTGAACTCAAACCGACGTACGGCGAGGACGTGTGGAACTTCTACGTCACCTTCAAAAATTACAGTTATGTCTTTACAGGCAACTTCTACGATTTCCCCTTGGCCTTCCATCCCCATTCCTGGTCGATTCCAGTCGAGTTCCGGGGCTCGATAATCATCTACACCGCGCTCTGCGCTCTAGCGAAATGCACACGCAACGCACGACTGTGGTGCGAAGTAGGGCTAATGTTCTACTTTCTCTACATTGTTGATGGTTGGTACGGCGCGCTGTTCATATCTGGCATGTTCCTCTGCGATCTCGACTTGCTCGCTTTAGAGGATCAGCTCCCACGCATCTTCTCAATGTTCTCCGGGTACAAGGAGTTCGTATTCTTCCACCTCTTTATCTTCGGAATGTATCTCGGAGGCGCACCCTCGGCCGACCTTCCAGGCTTCGAATCTGATTACTCCAAGTCCCCAGGATGGAAGTGGCTAGGACACCTCAAGCCCCAAGCTGTTTTTGACAAGAAATGGTTCTTCCTGTTCTGGGCCGCATTCTTCACCGTGGCATCGATCCCGCGCCTGCCACTCGTGAAACGCTTCTTCGAATCGCGAATCTGCCAATACCTCGCTCGCATCTCCTTTGCATTGTACCTCGTTCACGGCTACGTGATCTGGTCACTCGGCGATCGATTGTACGCTGCAACGGGATTCACAAGAGAGACGCATAAACAACACTTCCCCAACTGGATGAATAAGTTTCCGTTATCGAAGGCTGGACCAATGGGTTTGGAGTTGGCGTTTTGGGGCCCGCAGTTGATTATTTTGCCGGTCACACTTTACGCCGCAGAAGTGGTGACGAAGCTTTTTGACGAGCCGAGTGTTAAGATGTCGAACTGGTTGTACAATAAAGCGCTCGGACGGCCTTCGTCGCCGAAGCGATAGGATAGTTGTCTTCAAGCATGGCGTTCAATGCAATAGTGCGTACACAATCACATCGCCCTAGCATCTCTACTTACCAGATCTTCACCCGATCATCACTTTCTGCACCACATCGGAGAAGCTCGCATGCTCCGTGTTCTATTCAGCTTCACATGTTCACATGTTCACATCTTCCGAGTAACATGAATTTGTAGATACCGAAGCGCTCATACCTCGGACACAATCGAATGGCCATCGTGAACCCAGTCCAAATTCTAGTCTTCGCCGCAACCCTACACTAGCCTTGCAGCGTCGTGATGGCCCAACAGTCTGTGTGATTTATTGGCAAATTCCTGAATGCGGCCTTGTCTCCGGCGCTACCCCGCGAGACACTAAATCTACGGGCGGGGTAAATTCATCCTTGCAATCCTGTGCGGCGAAGGCTTGTTTCTTTGCAACCCGGAGCTTCCGAGGCGCGGTAACGGGTATCGCTGCTTTGGGTTGGGGGCCGTGACCGTGAAGTTGGGGACATGAGATGGCGTGGCCCTGGCGTGGCTTGGTTTGGACGCTGCGGTGCGGTTATATACGGGGGACTGACGCGTACGCGATTTTCGTTTCTATGGCGCGCTGGCGTCATGGCCCACTGTAAGGTCTGCGGGACGAGTAGTTCGGGGCCTTGGTTACATGCCATGTTGCATAGGGTGGGCTTACACGTGCAGCGATCGTCCCGAGTGTGTATGTGTGGGATTTTGGTTCTTTGCCTTGTTGGAGCCCAACGGATCGCCGGTGTATGGTCGGTCCGGATGTAGCGAGTGCGCGCGTGCGGTCCGTTTTGGACGTTGGTGATACGATTTCTTGTTGATTGTATGGGCAGTGTTTAGCGCTTGGCCTGACTCGAAGGATGGATGTTGGGGGACTTGGGTCACGCCACCAACAGCGTGTCATTATTACATAGAGGCGGGAGAAGAAGGATTGCTCCCGGATGGTTGGGTCGCTCAGACGTATCCTGGTACTTGGTGGAGGACTGACTTTAATGGAATGTTCTTTTTCCCTTTTCACTGCCTAATAATCTCTTTTCTTTATTTCTCACCCATTGAGAAATAAGTGGGTTCTCTCAAGTAGTCAAACACGAATGCTAGATCTATTTCCAACTTCAAGTTAACTTTCCTTGACCATGGCGAATATACTACGAAATCACGGGTTTGGGAGCAACGCTTGGGTTAAATGGTATCAGGCTGTGTTTATGTTGTCTTCGTAGAGCTAGGCAATCTATCTAGCTATCTAGTGAAAAAGCTCAAGCTCAGATGCGGAACAGATAGTTTTTCTTTTATTACCCTTTTATCTTCCTTCTTTTTTCTCTTTAAGGCGGGGGCGGCGATGTGTTCGGTGTCCAGTCGCTAAGTTGCCCACATTCAACATGGTCTCAATACTTCACCAGTATTCAGTGCTCAGCCGAGGCTGGTTTTGATCACTATCTATCACGTCTTATGAACTATCCCCCACGTTAGACATTAGCTTAAATATCGATGAGAAGGCAATTGACTAATAATGCGATCAGTCTATTGCCAAAAGTCGTAAATAGTTGCTGTTAGTTAGCGTTGTTGACATCAAAGAAACAATATCAATTCATTCTAGGCTATCCTAAAGTACTGACCATGAAAAGCGTAATATATATGTGAAGGATAGTATCAAAGTTAGTGGAAGAATATTCAACATTTATCATCCCACACTATATACCCTAATTGCGCCCAGGAACATCCCTAGATCAGCCCACAGTCACTTTGAAGCTGATGTCATCACATCTCAAGCTAGTTTTTCAGAGGGCTCCGCCAGATCTAGGTGTATCGCAATGATAACAAGTTTCCGCATCGTCATCATTGTCTCCTCCACACACCGTGTAGTACCAAAGGAAGGCAGCGTTATTGACAGGTTCGGTAACGATGTAGATCTCCATGGATAAGAGTTGTTGTCTAGGGAATGAAATAGAAATTTTAGTCCGTGCTGGAGGTTTATTGGCTTTAGGTCCATGTGGTGTTTAAGGTTGCTGGCTTTAATGTTGGAGCTTGTTACAAAGGTTTTCTGTGTTAAGTAACGTATTTTGCGTTAAGCTGCGGTAGCAAATTCGCTTGTCGATAGTAATAATTGTCTAGGTTTAGAAGGTAAATGTAAAAAATACTAGCAATTTATACTACCGAGCCTGTTATCGGTCTCAGCAATATGTGGATCTGTTTCTTGATGTGAATCCACATATTCATATATCATCTACCCACTGAAAGAATGGGAACCCCGACTGCGACTATGTATTCAATAGGGTTCAAACCTTGATTCACATTTGCTAGTATGGGCCCATTGACATGAAGGCGCAAACCATTCACACGACTCCTGGCCGATGCAGGGAATGAAAAGTAAGCGATGTGACAGTGGCATATAGGTGGTTCGCATACATCGATATCCTAATGGCCAAAATCCTGTCCTTGGCAGCATTGGTTCGTATATAGAAATTGTGGAGGCAAATACGAGCTGGATAATGTATACTCAGGTGATCGAAGTGATATATCACTTACTTAAGGAAAGCTATTAACAAATGCGACTACATACTGAAATCGGAGTAGGAGAACCGTTCTTTGGTGCTCACGTGACAACGTAGGAGTAGCATAGTAAGCCTACTGTACGCGACAGAAATTAATAGTGCTTATGTAAGAATGGTAATTCGCTCCCTGTTCAAATTCGCCCGCATTGGGATGTGTTGAAAGTTCAAACAAACTGACTACAGTTCAGACAAGTTTGATCGCATTTTGCTCATGTCTCAGACGTGATTACGCCAACGAAGGGAGTGTCAGATATTTCCAAGTGCAACAAGATAGGAGTTTATTTCTCTATCTAATAAAAGAAGCGGCTTTAACCAGCGTTCGCGTTATCGACGCAGGTCCAGGCAGCGCTTCCTCCTGTAGCTTCGTAGCTCTTCATAATGTCCAAGACAGACCCGTAAGTGCCGGCTACCATAAGGAAAGTGCCGGACAAGATGACGAAGACACTCATACAAACACCAATCATCCATCGCGAGTCTCTAACTGCTCTGTCTTTGTTCCAGTTGTCGTACAGCCACATGCAACCCATGGGTTGGAAACACATTAGCGTACCAAGAAGCGCGCCGACGAGCGAAACAAGTCCATCAAAAACGGGGACTGCACTAGCGATACTAAAACGAAGTCAGTCTCTATATCACATGTCTGAGTTGTAATAGAACTTACATATACGAAATGAGAGCAATTCCGAATGTGCATGCCAGCCACGACGTCCAGTGTTGCCAGGAGTTGCTTGTCAGATGACGCGATCCTCGAAGAGCTCGGATGAAGACGTATTTTGCTGGGAAATGGACGTAGAGCATAGTCGATGCAATGAGACCAGGAAGTGCGAGTCCGTAGCACACCTTCTGCATCAAAATACCGGCAGATCCAAGAGCAGGCGATGCGACATACGAGCCGCAAAAGTAGTAGACAACGACACCGATAGCGATATAGATGGCGGTGACAAGTGACGAACACACAAGCATCGACTTGGTGTAGTCCTTGGGATCTCGCATCTCAGAAACGATGGAAAAGAAGGCCGGAGTTCCGGCATACGCAAACACGAGAGACGAGAGCGCTGTTGCGGCTTCTGCAAAAGTAGGGTCGCCGACGAGTAAGAAGTCGGATTTCCAGGGTCCGTCTTTTGGAGCGGCGGCAGGTCGGTCTTCTATGCCTACGGCAATAGTGAGGACGAGGATGGAAGCCATGATGCCGAAAAGTCCAACCCAGGCAATCCAGGTGACCTTCCCGAGTGTCCGTATACTGGCGAAGCCAGCCCCAATAAGGAATGCGATCGCGACGAAGACTGCGGTGCAGGCTCCGTGGTTGGATAGGGTGTTCAGACTGATCGAAATTCCGAGCATTCCAGAACCGGCCACCGCAATGGTAACTATTGTTGTTTAGCGCAAGTAGGTATCGGATTCCGAATGGAGTGACCAACATAAACAGAAGCCAAAAGATAAGATCTCTCGCCCCGCTCGGCCGAATAGCAACTGACCAACATCATCTATGGAGTAGACTTCACGGTGGGTTCGTTTGAAGACGCCGACTATGTAGTTACTCCAGGTAGTGATGGCCGCGATGATGATGAGGCAAATGGCACCAGGGATGAGTCCAAGGACATTGAAGACTGCCGGGACCGACAACACACCCAGGCCAACCTGAGTCTTCATCATAAGAACGACAGTGCCGACCCATCCGACCTATTTGTGTGAGCACATACTTGGAACGGAATGAATGATTGCCTTACATTTCGATAGTTTGGACCTCCTTCTTTTATCTCTCCAAAGACAGCATCGTTGATGCTGCCCCTTCGCTGGGACGTGAAACTGCCCGCAGTAATGCTTCCCTCCCGCTTGTCCTTCACTTGGGAAGTGTTGAGACCATTTTCGGCATCAATATATGGGTCTCCATGCTTTTCAGACATGATGAAGGGAGTGGGAATTTGGGAAAGAGCTGGAGTCGTTTGATGGAACGATAGAGCATGGAAAGGTAGGACGAGTACGCTACTTAAGGATTTTCTGCCCTCTGGAAGAAGACAAGGCCGCTAGTACCCCATAAACTATACCCCAGGATGTGGGTCCCGATACGCTATGACGCACCGGTACCATGTTTTGCGGGCTTTTACTTCTCCCCACAACCTTCCTTCTTTGCAGTAAACATTATGGGGAATAGCGTAGGCCGGATGAGGGGAAAGAATTGAATCCGCTTCTGGAAAGGACTATGATTGTCCACGATGTTTAGTCTTTTCCCTGGGGAGGTCGTCTTTCTGGCGCGTCGAACTTGGCGCGTCCGACTGAGCCTCTTTTTATTATTATCTCAACTAACGACTAAGGCGTATCTTTAATGGGGCATGGAGCTGAAGGCGTCGTCAACACATACAGATAGCACGATAACAGCGTTGCTGTTACTTTCCAATTTACAAAGGCGACTAAAATTGCAGTTCTAGATAACAGCGAAGTTGTTAGCAGAACGCCCGCGAATGCGCCGGCCGGAATAACGAACAGCATAAAATTGACTATCACCGGACGGTGGGTACCCGATATCGCACATGGGGGCGTCTTTCGTAGTTTTTGCAGCAAATTTTTACGTACTTAAGAGGACGTGCGTGGATTTTTGTGGTCTAACGTCATGAATTGCGCTTGGAATGCCTGGTTACGCTCTACGGGTGAAAGTCGGTCCGATGGCATAGTGGGCCACTTCCCTCTTTCGCGTTAGATGTTTCAAATTTTATACCGACGATAGCCTTGTTTCATTATGTGGATTAATGGGATGAGCGGCTTACGAGAAAAATATCACTAGTGCTCTTTGGGGTCCTTGGGGTCCTTGGGGTCTACGGGTCTAGATGTTCTGGATCTCGAGCTATTTTGGAGTTGGATGTATCCACTTCTCCATATCCACTTCTCCACGAGCTCTTGAACGTAGCCGCACGAATTAATGACTAGATAAATGCATTCACTGCCCCTGAAATGGTTACCAAATCCAGCCGAGTCGCGAGCTAGAATGGGGATCTTGTCAAAACTACCAAGGTACTATTAGATGGTGACGACACTAACCATGGTATATACCGCTTTCGATGCCGACCATTAGAATGAGACCGGTGTAATGAGCATCGGCCCTCTCATCAATATCGCTCAACCATTCAGCTTGTTACGGAGTCAATTGCTTCGTAGTTAAACACCTAGATACCTTGTGATATATATCTTGACACTGCTTGAACAAGTAAGTAATGTTCCTAACCTATGAATGAACATTTCCAATTGTCTTCTGGAGGTATCTCAATCCGCTCCGCCTTTCCCTTATCGTGGTCTACCTACAAAGATATATTGTCTCAATTCAGCAATCTACGTTTTCCAATACGGTCGATGTGTTGAGACCCTGTGGAATCCAGGCAACTCAGCGCGAATTGAATGCCCCTGACAGTTCTAATCAAGTAGTTTTTAGTAGCGAGACCCTTTTATCGATTCTTCCATAGCTCACCGGTTCCTCCAATTGACTGAATCAGATTACAACAACTTCAAATAGCTGACAGGGGACACGATAGATATCATGGCAACCGTCTTGAATAAATTTGAATGGCAAGTGTTATTATTCGAAAGCCCATATATACTCCCAGAAATGGACGTTCCCAGGTACCACCTAGGAATTACTACAAACCCGGTACCCTCTCTAAGCGGTCCAATTGTAGTATTGCTCCTCGTCCAGTCAACCAATGTGTGCTCGGAAAATAGATTAAGATGTACGTCATATCTTCCAAATTTCTAGGATGCGCAAGACACATGGGCATGCTCCGGTAGGTCAGAAGCGACCGGTCACGTGATTGAGCAGTTCACTCTCGCGAGCCGACACCTATGTAGCGAAATAACTCTAGACAAAGCCATACTTTTTGATACTTGAAGTGGACATATAGCTGTCTATTGAGGTGTATGTGAGTAAATGTATACGTAGATAGGTAGATAAGTAGAAGAAGAGAGGCAGCCTGTGGTGGGATTGAGTTGCATCAAGCACCCCCGCAATGATGTGCTTAAGACTGCCCTTTCCAAACACAGTATCAACACCGTTATCAGCCACGAAGAAACAGAAGTTCGCCTGGGGTGGCATACTTGCAGAGAACTAGCGGTTATCACGACAGCGTCGACGATTCATTTTTAAAGGTCCATTATTGTACGATAAGGTCTACTTCCCATCGATCGTCGTGTTCTCTCCTCCCAGTGCGCCAAAAATGGTCCCGAAAATGTTAAAAAATGTAAGGTTTTCTCTACTGGCTAATAGCTAGACACGGCTAACTCATGCGCAGTTTCGCTCTTTCATATGGGATTCAGATACCCACCTCAAATCGCACGAAGAGCGCAAGCTCCTACGCAAACTAGATTTCTCCATTCTTACCATCGGTTGCCTAGGTTTCTTCCTCAAGTATCTTGACCAAGGTAATCTTGTCAATGCCTACGTCTCCGGAATGCAAGAAGACCTACATATGGTCGGCAACGAGTACACCTACGCAACGACATGTTACACCGTTGCCTACGCAGTGATGCAGATCCCTTCCAATGTTATCATCCAATATATTCGACCTTCGTATTGGCTTGCAGCTATGGAGATCGCGTGGGGCACTTTCACATTTGCCCAGGCGGGACTGAGAAACGTGAATCAGTTATATGCATTCCGGTTTTTAGTGGGATTTTTTGAGAGTTCATTCTTTCCGGCGTTATTGTTTGTTTTAGGGAGTTGGTGTACGTTTCCCCAGTTGCAGCCTCTGCTGTACATGCCATTGGGTCACACCCTTCACCGTGTAACACTCCTTCGGATAAGCTTTGCTAACTTCATACCCCCGGAACAGACACCAAGACAGAACTTGCAAAGCGTATCGCCATCTTTCACATGACGGCCCCTATTGGGTCAGCATTTGGGGGGTATTTACAAGCAGCTGTTTACAAGAGCCTGGATGGCCACCATGGTCTTGCTGGATGGCGGTGGTTATACATCGTCTGTGGAGTAAGAACCTTCATCACGATTCTTTTGTCGTTATCAGCTAACATAGTAAAGTGCATGACTGTTCCTGTTGGGCTCGCAACATGGTTCATCCTTCCCGATACACCTTACACAACCAAGGCGTGGTTTCTAAGCGAAGAAGAAAAAACCCTCGCCATCACTCGCGTCCGAATTGCGGGAAAGGCAGCGCCCCAGAAGCTTACTTTGTCGACCGTGAAACGTGTCCTGACTCGATGGCGGTGGTACGCGTTTGTTTTTGGCTACGTTTTATACGGCAATGCCTGCGGCGCAAGTGATTATTTTGGCATCTGGCTCAAGTCGGAAGGTTTCTCGGTCGTCGATCGAAACATTATACCCACGGGCACGAAGCTCATCTCAGGATTCTGCATTGTTCTTTGGGGCTTCTTGTCCGATTACACTGGAAGCAGGTTCTGGTTTGTACTTGGACCACTCGCATATGGGTTGATCCCGAATGGAATTCTGGCGTTCTGGCCCGCGAGTCAAGAGGCAAAACTCTTCGCATTCTTGACACTGGGAGTCCAGCTTATGACGGCGATATTGTAAGTCCAAGTTTCTCTCTTCACCTCATTTGAGTATGGTTCTGATTTTCCTTCTAGCTATACTTGGGCCAATGAAGTCTGTGCTGGAGACAACGAGGAGCGAGCTATTGTCATCAGCAGCATGAATGGGTTCCAATATGCAGTAGCGGCCTGGCTTCCGATCGTGATCTTCCCTCAGACTATGGCACCCACATTCCGCTATGGTTATCCGGCTACTTTTGGCCTGGTAATTGCAGCTCTAATTTCGATCGTGGGGATACAACTTTTGCATATTCGATCACAGAGAAAGCGCGACTCTTCCCCCGTGGAAGATGGCACATCCCAGAGTACGGATATAGGAGAAGAGAGGCAACCCGATTTGGGCTTGAAACTTTGAGACCAGAAAAAACAAGGGTGGATATACATTGATGGTTTGGTTGTGATTGGTACCATGCCGTCGCAGTGAAGGGGCTCCTCGAGGCCATAATAAAAAAGCACAAAAGTTCAACCAGAGGAGTTCAAATCCCATTCATAGCCTGATAGACAAGACTTCCCTTCGGCCCCATCAATCGTATTACTGGCGACATTCTTAACTCAAGGACCCCAACGCATACCGATCGTTAACGCACAGGCATGGGAACTTTCGACCCTGCGGTGATAGAAGAATGGTCATAATATATGGGAAACCCACTTATGCATTTGCCAGGTTGAATTGTTCGATGGTCGCGGTAAATGCGTGATTGCTTGCTACCTTCCTACTTTGGTAAGAAGCTGCAGATCTTTTCTTGAGTTCCAACCATGACGCAATGGCCACTGTAATGTCGCGATAAGTTGATATTGAACATATTGGCAAAATCCTACAAATGAGTTGAACGCCGTGTGATTGAGTGTTTCCATCTTTCGACTTCTAAAAGCCCGCTATGTTGTTCTCCACCATCGTGTCCGCCCTTCTCACCGCGACAGCATTCGCCCTTCCAACCCCAAACGGTACCAATACTACTGTCGGACCCGAAAATGGCCACCTTGTCATTGTAGGCGGAAATCTCCAAAACGACATCATCTGGAAACGCATCATAGATCTCGCTGGAGGACCTGATGCGCCAATAGTCGTTATACCAACGGCAGGCGGCGACCCAACATACGACCAAAGCTTCTCATCGGCAGTTACACTTCGAAACTTAGGCGCAAAAAACGTCACAGTTCTCCACACATATGATCCGGAAGTTGCGGACACGGACGATTTTATCGCACCTCTAGCCGAAGCGAAAGGCATCTTCTTCGGCGGAGGAAGACAGTGGCGTCTTGTCGACGCATACGCGGGCACAAAATCTGAACAGGCATTCAAGTCTGTTCTCGACCGTGGAGGTGTCATATCAGGTTCCAGCGCCGGTGCCAGTATCATCGGATCGTTTCTTGTGCGAGGCGACACCGCGAATAACCAAATCATGATCGGAGATCATACAGTCGGCTTCGGCTACTTAAAGAACACTGCTATTGACCAGCACGTCCTCGTCCGAAACCGACACTTTGACTTGTTTGATATCTTGAAGGTTCACCCAGATCTCTTGGGCGTGGCAATTGATGAGGATACGGCGTTGGTAGTGAGGGGGAATGAGGTGGAAGTCATTGGTAGCACGTATGCGTTGTTCTATGATCGTGGCTTTTGGTCTAGGGAGGAGTTGAGTGAGCTGAAGCACCTGCCTCCGCCGGAAACGAGATTTTATTTCTTAAAGTCGGGGGACAAGTATGATTTGGGCACGAGGAAGGTTGTAGAGACTGTGTCTTCAGTGGGCGACAATGACGAACTATAAAAATTATTCTAAATACTTCCGTTAGTAAGTGTGTATGGAGTTGTTTTACTTCTAACATATAAACTCTAAACGAGAAGGACCTTTGAAGAATAACGAACTTTAGACATTCTAAGCTTTACTAATCAAAGTTCGAAGTATAATGGTGCGGAATACCGCTTCTAATATGAAATGTGAGTAAAGGTAAAGGGGGGTGGAGTCCTTTCTGATACACCTGAGGTACATGGTCTCGTAGGAGGAGTTTATCACTCGCGTCATGAGCGAGCTAGAACAGAGGCATAAACCTATTGCTAGCACAGTAAAACAGATGCGAAAGGAGGTGTAATGTGTATAACTTAAACTTGCGTGGGTAGTTCTACTACCTACGGCCAGTTTTGTGATAAAATAGGTATAGAATATGAGGTCCATGTACGTAAAACACGAAATTGCTCTTAAAAGGTTTCTTGATATTGTGAAGTATCTGGCGGAAGACAACACACAGAGTGAACGAAATTTGTGACCAGGAGAATGTAACATGAATATCTTCGCCCCAAATACAAAGGTGACCAGCATTGTCTACCTCTTCCCGGATAAGATGTTCATAAGAATCCCATAGTAACGGCTAGGAGCACAAACACTATACTCATCCACATAAGGCATGGCTCTCTTCGCATACCATCACTGATCCCGAACTCATACTTTTCCACACCTGCAACGTTACAGACCCCCCACCGGCTATTGAATTCCTTCAAAGTTTTCTCCCCGGTGGTATTTACGTTATCCTCATTCCTCCCAATATCGCAATTTCTCTTGGTCCTATATTGATTGTCAGCCTTAGGTATCACATGAAGTGTCTCGGAGAAGGGTTTGTATGCATACGTGTAGAACTTGCAAGTGCATGCGTCGTTGGAGATCTCCACCTTATCGATAGGGTCCGACTGATTATAGTAGTCACTTGAATCGTCTAAGCGCGTGCATTTTCCGAAGCCGAGTAGGGGAACTCTGTGAGCTTTGCCGGGATGGGAAAGATTGAGAGAAAAGATGGAAGATTCACCGCAGATGGTGATATTAGGGTAGTGGCGCGTTATGTTGGCATAACGGCGCGCAAGGGTTTTGGTGTAGGTCGCATTGGGGGGAAGGTAGTGGACTGGGACGTCTGGGGAGTCGGTTCTTACTCTGTAGCTTCGACCTTTGGGAGCACAGATTACGGCGGTGGCAAAGAGGAAGATCGTAAGGCCGTGATAGAAATCACGCATGGCGGTATTTGGGGAGTGAGCCAAGACTCTCAGAGTCGCGCACCTTTCGGAAATTGATGTCTAGCTCCGGAAAGGCTGTTGAGAGTATGTTGTATATAAGTGATTTTAGATTGGGAACAGTGATGCCTTTTGCTTCAAGGTGACAGTGGCAGTAAATTCCCGTTGCGGCTTCCGAAGTATGTGAAGTTAAGAAGTACAGAAGCCCGTCGAGCATGTGAAGTCAGTTGTATACAATCAGCAAGAGCAGTCATAGCATCAAAGAGTCATCTGAATGATATGATTCGAATCACAATGACTCTGTGAGTATGATGACTTGAAACCCATTTTACTGCGATGGTATATGATAGCTAAAAAGCTGGTTAATTGAGTCGAGGAAGCAAAGGAGAACCCACCTTCGCCCGAACTAAGACAGCCCTAACCATTACATTACGATAGAAACATGTGCACCTTCAAAGCAATAAAGCTACCCACTGTCCCCCGAAAATATCACAACAAGCATCAGACTCCCAACCTGCGGCCCAGTCACTACGACCAATAAAACCTTGAATTAAAACATCCCAAAAGCAACACCAACTCCCACAATTAGAGCCAACGTGCACACACTTCGACACCCGATGATCAGACCCGCCTGTCCATTAGCCTCACCCAAGGCCTCCTCAACCCTGCAATTGACCCACCGTCTTTCTTGCGTCAAATTCGTAGTATTCACGCCACTAAACCACTCACCCTTCCCATTCTCGATACCTTTATCGCAACTCTCCTTGTCTCTATCCCCTCGAATTAGCGCGCAATCAAGCCCCATATTTACGACAACACGTACCCGTAGAAGCTACAATAGCACCCTGCCTCAATTAATTTCACCTTGTCCACTGCCGTCCCTAGCCGTTCTACATCGACACTGTTATCATCCACGCGATGGCAGGTTCCGAAGGCGAGTAATGGCACGCCGTGAGCTTTTGGAGCTGAGGTTTCATTACCCCAGACTATATATGCGAGGCCACAGATTTGGATGCTTGAGCCCGTGTATTCGCCGCGGCGCGCGAGCTTGGTTGGTGAGGGATTTTCAGGGGAGATATAGCTTGTGGAGGGCTCGCGGCGGCGGTATGGTGTCGGGCTGACTAGGGCGGTCGCGAAGATGGTGTTGAGGGAAAGTATGAATGGTAATAGGTTCGGGAAGAACATCGTGTCTATGAGACTGGCAAAGATGTAAGCTGTAAGAAATCAGTGATGTTGAAGAGTTAAAGTGATAGGTACTGAGACTCGTAAGCGGAAGCGTGTACATTAATGAATTTGTTAATTGCAAGATATGTCAAGTAAGAAAGTGTACATGGATCCATTATTTGAAAGCCGCCCTAGTCACAGTCATCCATTTGAACAGTCACCATCTTCACGTGTGCCGTACTCCCCACCCAAAAGAGTCACCATCAATCCATGAATACACCCATCTTCACAGCCCGAACCACCGAGAAAATTCTAAGTCATCGTGGCAGTCTCATTGCATTGATACCACTTCCCCTCTTCCAAAGGCCCCTCAAATCCGTCGTCAAACTTCACGAAAGTACTATCCCCCAATCGCAACGGCATCGAGAATCCTTTGTTGCAATCTTCGTCATTTCTAAGAGCCCGAAATTAGTTAGTTGAACCCCTATGGTGACGGTGACTGGGTAATCTTAAAACGAAAAAACGTACCTAGAAACGGCGCAATTGCAACTCGCGTTTGTGATGTTGAACACAGTATAATTGAACTTGAGACTTCCAACCCACATATCCAAGTGAATGCATTTATTGCTCTTCAATAACTTGCGCGTATAGTCGGGAGAACCAACAATGTCTGCGGTACCGCAGACATCCGTTTTGGCGGTATCTCTACGAACCTGCATCATCGGGAGGAACTTGTGATCCGGGGCGGACTCGCGACTATTGAGGGCGATAGCGCTCGTCAACAGGGACGACAAGACAGTGAGGATAGCGATAATTTTCATCGAGGCAAAGTGCTTCGATAGCCAGGGAACTGATGATGGTAGGAAGGTAACAGAAAATATCTAGTCGATGGTGAAGGAGCAAAAACAACCAAGGGGGAGAGGTTTTCCGTCCTTAAACCATATATGATTAATCGAGTCATGACTCACCGAGTGCATATGACTCATCTGGTTCTTATTTTATGACTGTGTGCCTCTGACACACATGCCTTATGACTTCACAACTCTTGATGTCCTAGAAAAGCCACCCTTGGGAGTATTGACGAAGAACCCAGCATTGAGGACCAGGTCCATAGTTGCCATAGTATCGCAACTCATTTGTCTACGGTATCAGTCCGCAAACATAGTACTTGATGTTCGGATCCAGATCCTGACGCATATTACTACCCGCAACCGCCAACGGCTTATCATCTATACAGTGCTCCTCCCTATAATTTCGTTATTAGCATACACTGCACCTAGCGCCGTCTATCTAGAACTCCCTCCTCATGCAACGCGGAAGAGAGAAATGACGTACTTGTAGAATGAAAAATAGCAGTGCTGACGAACCTCGATATTTTCTACAGACTCCATTTCAATGAGCGCATTACAATTGACCTTGGCGAAAGGCTCGTTGTTGATAACATTGTTCTCAGAGTAACCTGGAAAAGTACCGATGACGAAGCCACAGAAGGCTTGTCGGTTCGGAATAGGAGAGCGGAGAGTGGGTATGTGAGGAGGGTGAAGAAGTCCATGGTAATTTCTGATGCGAAACTGTAGGAAAGTCGAAGAAAGTACAGTTAGAGGACCTAAAGGACAGGACAGGGTATATATCAGACAGAATGTTTGGCTCGACGCGGGGTGGAATACCGTGACTCGCAGACTGAAAGCGCACACGGTAAGGTTGCAATCGCCCAAACCACGATTCCGTTCGCATCCTTCCACAATACCTGTCTGATCGCCATTATGTCCAAAGAAATGGCTCCGTAACCGCTCTCCAAGCTCGACCATGCATTAACCGACCTGCAATCCCGCTCCCCAGACTTCGACATTGTGCCAGAAAGCAGCGAGAAGCCGCGTCGCAACACATGCGAGAACTACACCCATATATGGCAACGATACAACTGGATCATCGGGTGTACGCCATCTTCCAAGGTCTTGTTGGTAGCAGCGAGCGGTTGATCGTCGGCGCAATCATCTTTCCTATATCACCAACACGTTAGCACATATCCCCAACTCCCCGCCCCTTTCCGCGCTTGAACTGACACGTAGAATTTGCAATAGCAGTCATCTGAGATGATTATCTTGTAGATGGAGGCAGGAGCGCCCGAAAATTGCTTGCACTCGTGGCTATCCGCACGCAGTCCTTTGCGGACCTCAAGGCCATCGTAAGTTATGCCCCAGGCGTTACCGCAGATGTTGTTGGTTGGGTAGGTGGTAGCGGGGGTGACGAGGAAGAGGGAGGAGATGAGTGCGGTGGTGAAGGTAGTGGTGGCGCGCATATTGGCGGTTTAGAGGTGTGTTGGGTTTGTTGAGTTTAGGAGCGGTCGCTGGCTGTTGTGGAAAAGTGTGTACAGTTCGGGGACGGTGTATTTGTGGGAGTCTGGAGAAGAGACCAGGTAACGCATTAAGTACAGTTTTGAGATCAAATAATCCTAACCATCCACAAACCGTGGGTGCGGGTTGTTGATTTCGCAGCAGCACCCATGATTCGATTAAAATTCCTCAACAAATGAACGACGCTCGAACCCAGCCCTAAGGGTTTCTGGCCACGGAAGTGCGACACGAAATTCGTTTCCATCGCTTTTATAAAGAAAAATAAGTCTTTCATATAAAAGTTGGGAATCCAAAGGCAAGGGGATGTTGTACTGATATCAGTGCGAGAGCCATTGACCCCTCGCGCCCGGTACCAAAGATGAAGCGTCGCCCGTGAACATGTAGCGGCAGGTCCAGGATGTTCCGAGAATCCTCGTGGTGCTCCATTTACGTGATCCAAACTGGGCTTTGATTCTCATATAGAGCACTCGGTATCGGCTCTTCAAGTACCTGTGACACATCGTCGTCCCCAAACCTACAGGCCGTTGACATGTGCCAAGCAATGCCTCTCAATTGCAAAACCCACCACGCTGCCTCGTCGTCGTTTCGATCTCCGGGAAGACCCCCAAAAAGGTTCATCTGGTCTATCAAACGGTCTCCTGTCGCGGTTATGAGACCAGCATATGTAGTGGCTAGGCCGCGGAGGGATTTAGGTTTGTCGTTCCTGCGATACGTCAGTGTCTGCAGCTCTACATTTTTCTCCGTACAGTTATAAGCCGCACTGGGGTCTCGCCATCGTTTCCGAATTTGATCCATATGTCTTGTCGGTTGCGCGGCCATGGACACTAGGGCCACATGTGCAGCGACTAGATGAGGGTATATTGTAGCAGCACCTGTATTAACATCGAACCCTGCTTGAACAAAATATTTTGTTGTCCAGTCAAATATCTTCCGAATGCTGTTGAGTGCGTCTTGTGAATATCGCCATATACGCTCCACAGAGAACGGTGTCCAGTCCGTAACCACAGTACCGCGAACCTTGCTCAAGAGGTCCATTCTTCGAACCGCGTCATTTAATGTCTTCCCCAATGCGTTTGGAAGTCCGGTTCCTCGGCTCAACTACACAGGCCGTCGCGCAGCGCAGCGCGCCCTCCAGGAGAAGCGTAAACACATGTAATATAGTGATCTGAGTCGATATGCCAACCAGGGAAGTAATGGTATATATTTCTTGAACCATTCACAGGAAGCAACGGGAGAAGAAGTGTAATTGCGTCATTTTTTATTTCAGGATCGTTACAATCCCTTAATGGTCCGTTGCGGGGCGGAAGGTAAGCAACAACGCCGATTGTTTTCAAGGTACTATAGAGGTTCGCCAAGCCCTGGAGCTTTCGATTCGAATCAACCATAGGAGAGTCTTTTTTCACGAGGATGGGATCACCTGGAAGGATACCAAAGATCATTTTGTCAGCTTCCCGGCCTGGTATGAGCCTGGGGTAGGGAACATGTGATCCAGCTGAAGTAAAGCGAAGTACTGCGCCTAAGCCGCGCACATCCACAGATGATATGGTGTAGCTATTCCCATCTGCCTCGAATTTGCCAGAGCTGGGATCCAGATGACGCCATTTCATGCCCAGTCGAAGTGCAAGTAAGATGATGTCGCGAGTGCTGATTACCGATAAGGGTCTGATCATGTCCGGTGGCATGAGATCCCAACTCCATACTCTGTAGATGACAGCGATGTCTGTGCGTGCAGAATTTGGAGTTTCGTCGATCCAGGTCTCATTGTACACATCGTCCCAGTTGGTTTTGGTGACGCCTTCTTCTTCGTTCGCGGAAGCGTTGCCAGGGGCCAATGACAGATTCGCTGCATCTTCTGTAGCCATCTGCAGAACCAAGGATCTGAGCGAGTAGCTGGTTGGAAGTGACGATAAGTGCAACGAGGGAAATGATGAGGGCAGTGATGGCGACGTTGACTTCTGTCTTTTCCGAGTCACCCATATCGACAGATAAGAGGATGACTGGCAACACGTCTCACTGTAGGAAATGCAGGTTCGTCATTAAAGAACGAATCAAAGCGGATTGTATATTACAGAGCAGAATAATCGGCAGCATCATGGGTCTTCGAGTCTCGGCAATGCAAGGTTAGCGATCAGGCTGGAGAGCAGTGCAAAAAAGGACGGCGACAGGACGAGGAAGCTAGATGTACATGGTGTATATTAGATTGGGGCGCTAGTCTGAAACTGACGTAGTGGCACGTGATTGCGCGATCCGATGTCGACGCGCTGCATCTTCATTCGCCCATCCCTCATCCACAACAGCGTACGCCATCAGCAGCTGAAATGAGCCGGGCAACCATCGAGCAGTCTCTCAACGGGCTCGTCCCGACACTAAACGGTGTTCTTCCGCAGGAGCTGGTAGAGATCGCATTGTCGCTGTTGACACAATCTCGCGGCATTGCGAACTCGTTGAAAGCAGATGAAGAGATCGCACGCCCTTATGCATGCGCCCACTTGGCATGCGACAGGTAATTCCTTTCCCCGTTGATTACCAATGGTACATATGCCGACTGCGACACAGACTGAAGAAGCGCCTCAATCTTCCCTCCCTCACCCCACGCCCGCCATGCCCACCGCGCATCTACAAGAAGCTGTACAAGTATCTCGAGAGCACACTACCAGCAGCAGCCCCTCGTGAGCCCCAGACGCCCCGAAAGGATGCGGCAAAGAGTGCACCGCCGTCGGCTCGAACGACGCCGAAGACGCCAAAGACACCGATGAGCGCGACGAGGACGCCAAGAAGCACGCGTAAGGTTGAGCACACAGCCCAAGAGGCCCCTGACTGGGTCATGCCCACCATACGTATCGTTCTAAAGGCTTTTGCATATCCAAATGCTGCTCCGCATATCTTCACGGGCATCGTGTCCATTCTCCCGCTCCTCGCGCGCATGTCAGCTGCGGCTGCCGAGACACCTGGCAAGCGACCGCGACGAGCAGTTGCAGCACCCCAAACATCTGCCGCAGATGTATCTGACGCGCGCATGCTTGGCCTCCTTGCCGTGCTACTATTATACGTATTATCGCGGATGCTAGACCAAGATATCAGCCCTGAACAAGACAGCGAATGGCAAGGGAAGGCCGTCGCCGCGCTGCTCGAGTCCGCAGCTGGAAAGGATGTGAGTGAGGCCGACTTGGTTTCAGAAATCCAATATTTGATGCCCTTGGCTGCAGAAGAGGGTTGGTTGCAGATGGGGTGGTTCTCGAATGTCAAACCAGCGGACGATGGGGAAGAGATGGAAGGCGTTGAAACTACAAATGGGAACCGAGCGATGATGAGTCAGGGTAAAGGCATGATAGGAAACAGCGATTATATTGGCCTGGGGACGATGATGCAAGACGCTACCGACTACTTGGGTGTACGGCAACGTGAAGAGTACAAGGAGTGGAAAGCCGGCATCATGGCGCGGGTCGAAGAGATCGAGGCGTCGTGAATCTTAAATACATTCAGTGATGAGGGGTGTTGAAGAGGAACCGACGTTTTCTCCGCTTCATCGCACTTGCCACGCATCTCGAACCTGCGCTCACCAGTCACTGGATTGCCAGACTCAAAACGCGTGAACGCCACTTCTATCACCACTAAACAAACCACTAAACAATACCTATAAAATACCAAACTCCCCGACCTTTATCCTTTAGAACCCCCCTGTTTCCTATCTCGTTGATGAACATCATCCTGAACCGGACATGCGTTCCAACACCGTCTTCCATACATTGCTATTCTATCTCGCTTGCAGAGTGCATGCACTCCCCTCATCCTCCTCCCCCGACCTCGCCCAACGAGACAACCCCCGATGCGGTATATCGCTCATTGCCATGAGCTCGAGCACGGACCTACTCGACTCACCTTCCTGTAACCAGCTCGGCAAGAAAAAAACATTGCCCGAAATTTACAAAGAGTACAAGATTGAGCGAGAGGAGTGCGAATGTAGATTCTACAGGTACATGAGCCTGATTCACTGTTGTTTATTTGACCAAGACATAATAGCAGAGGTTTAAAGTCAATAGGGCTGACGCATTCAATATATAGGGAGAAAGCTGATTGCGAGAAGAACGAACTTGTGGTAGTACAAGACAAGGGTAAGCAAAACAAGAAGACCTTTAAGGAACACAAGGAAGACAAGGATAAGAAACCGACGCTCGAGTTCTTCCCAAAACCCACATTTGAGACTTGGAATATAAAGTGGTATCGATGTTCGAGTCAGATACCTAAACCGTGGGAAAAGCCACAATCATCGTCACCCTCTCCGAGCCCTACGCCGACGTCGACGCCGACGCCATCACGGACGACTGCGAGTTCAGTGGCTATGAGCTCGGTGATTGCGGACACGACGACCGCTCATGAACTTTCGAGTATTTTTTCGGCAGCTCTCTCATCCTCTTCAACTGCACCACCCTCGGCAGCAAAGTCGCAGTCATCCTCGCCAGCGCCCTCTTCGAGAAGCTTAGCATCAGATCCGATTTCAGTATCAGCGTCTTCAACATCGCTTACTCTGTCTACGCCTTCACCATCGTCAAATTTGCATTCTACATCCCCGGCATCTAGCTCGGCGTCATCCACATTGAACAGTGCCTCGCCAGCAACGCCTTCACCGACGACGGCGTCAAAAGACGCGAATTATAAATACCCTTATCCAAACAGCCACCCCACGTCTATAGCATCAGGGCTGGCGTTATCCGAATCGAACCCTACCTCATCAGGAAAGCCTTCAACGCCCAACAATGACGCGAAGAATCAGTACCCTTATCCAAGTAGCCAGGCTACTCGACAAGCTAGAGGGCACATCGTGAGTGTAGGCTCAGCGGTTGTTTTTCTTCTTGTCGGTGTTTGGATGTAGATAGATTTAGGTATGATTTATTGTAAGGGTAAGAAGTAGGTAGTAAAAGAAATTACCGGATATGATCATGTTTAATCGCTGTCTTGGCTGTGACGAAATATAGAGAGCTGTACACACGCTTTTTTTTGGCCAGTTTGCTCGTGACCTTAGGTAGTGAAGTAGCGGCTCGGGACCACAATACCACCCTTCTGAAGGCGGTTACGTCGGTCACGGCGAGTATGGGTGCAGGAGATGAGAAAGTGGGTGTCGGGACATGGATTAGCATGGGTTCAGCAGGGATGTGAGCTGACCTGAGGTAAGCCCGGGAGCGGCAAAGGGACGTGTGCATTCAATACTTCTGTATCCTATTATTTCCCTTATCCTGCTTTTCATCATTATTCTCACGGTTCTCGTCGCCGACGTTGAGAAAGGAGCCTTCCGATTCGATTTCCTAGGATACTTCTACTCTAGCCTCAATGGTATCGGAGCTGGAAATGGGTGTCGACTCATAACATTAGCGGGTGGCACAGAAGGTTAAGTAGTTAATAGGGCGATCGGCGCGGTTAGTTGGTGTCGTACGAAGTTCTCGATGGGCGTTTCGGTTAGGTTTCCCCGGATTTTACGTATATGATATTTGCGTATGAGAGAGATGATGGAAGAAGATATAATGGTGAATGTGAATGACGGCACCAATGATGACAAGCTAGGAGAAGCAGTGCTTGGGCGGATGCTGTGAATATGAAGGAAAACTACTCTATACGGCACGCGCGGAACGTGTTCTGTTCTTACATATGTAACATGTTGGGGCTAGGCTATATTGTTATCATCGTGTAACATGCAATCCGGATTGTCCAGCGGCACAACTATTAGGCTTACCACCTGCTTAAGGCTTCAACTAGTTACTGTAGTGATACTTACATCTTTGTCCTTGATCCGTCTTTGGTATATAGTCCACTTTACGAGACCTTTCTTCCCACACCTACATCCACACGTAGAGGTATAGTTGTAACATTCATGACAGGGCTTAACATTCTCAAAATCGTTCTTATCACAGCCCTCGCAGCCCTCGTCGCCTCAACACAAGCTGTCAATATCACGATATGCGGTAGATCCGGATACATTGGGGCGCAGCGCAATCCAATAGTTTCATTTATCGTTCGTAAAGGTGACATAAGATGTAAAATACTAGGTAGTTTCGACCAGTTCTTCTTGGCTTCTTACACTATCGAGAACGATAATTGTACCTGCTATTCTAGCAGAAAAAAAGTACCTTAAGGAGCATTACATGTTCTCTGTGCTGCTACGAGGCCCAACGTATATAGTTCTGATGGACTTTCTAGATCGATTGTCCAGTCGAGAAAGGTCACGACAAGATGCCCAAATCAACCTCCGATACTGACGATCCCGTGACCACCCATGCCTTCAGTTACATTTCCAGATTCTCCGCCAGAGACATGTTTGGCTAGAGGCTGTCTCATTGCGACGCTGTTCCGGTGTTTTGATGTTGGGGTCATCGAGTAACCGGTGTTCAGGTGGCACGAGTATCCCAGGTGAATATGCCTGAAAAAAGGAGTTTATTAATCGAAGCCGTGATTTGTTTGTATAGTCCAAGCCATAAAATTGCAAATAGCTTGCGTGAATGCGACTGTACGAATCATCGCTGTTTCCCTGCTTAGTACATTGTTGCGTCATCTACAAACGGTCCCAACCTATCACACGCCTATAAGGTAACAAGCTCTTTCCCTTCCACCGCACTCGACGATACCTTCATATTCACCCACATTGCCATCGCGATCATGCACACAAATGCATTCGCCGCCTTCCTGCTCCACCTCGTCTTCGCCGTACTGTTCGTCTCCGCCGAGAATGCCACCCACAATACCATGTGCGGCATGGTCTGGTCCATGGCCAACTCATGGTACCTTGAGGCCGATGCTACCGACAGGTGCAAGGTCCTCGAATCCACCAATATAGACACTGGACTGTGGGGACAAGCTGCGATCTCCTACAACATGACCGAAGAGACGTGCACGTGCACCTTCTATGCGTAAGTCAAAGATCCTCTACCTCTTCTACAATGCGTACTAGGACGCACCCAATCGCCGAGCTAAATCCGAATATAGGAGACCGGCCAGTTGCGAGGAGAACAAGCTCGAATTCGAGAAGGTCAGGGGCAAGGATCACATGAACGTTACTTTCGGGAACGTCGGCTTTCGGAATCAGAGCGCGAAGTGGTACAAGTGCGTGACTAACGACACAAGCCCGATGGAGGACAACCCGTGGGTTAGGGTCACCAATTTCACAGTACCTGGCAACCCTCCGGAAGAATCTATGGCGAGGGAAGGCAAGATGCATTTGTTGCTCGGGGCTGGGCTCATTGGGCTGTGGGTTGTGGGATTCACGAATATCGCTTGAGGGTGTTCCAAAATTTCTCGGATGAGCACTGCGTGGGGGTACCACAATCGAGAATTCCGCAAAAAATGATGCTCTTGATGGATGTTGGCGACCTAGGAGGCTGTGTAAACACTGGTGCGCACGTTGAAGGCTGGAGGAGCTCTTTACTCTGCTTGAGAACCTATCTTGACACTCACGAATGAACACATTACCTGATTGTTCGAGCATGCACAGTTTTCTAAACGATATGTTTCCTTAGATTTAGACCTTCAAGTTGCCGAAGCGAGGGGCTTTTGTCAAGCTCCGTATCCCATATTGCGGAGTATGTACTACCACTGCCTATGTCGAATATGGTCATAGCCCATTGACGCAAGTGAGCCTCGTGCAAGCTGGTGACACAGAATCGCTCTCCACATCACCCCAGCATGACTGTAAGAATCCAGTCATTGCCAATGGCTTGCCATCTTAGTACTTGCGCTTGAAAGATATTCTCTCACGTTCGCGTTCTCCACATTCTATACACTACACACTACACATTTTACAACTTGAATACTTGGAATACAGCGAATCTTTAGCTAAACATGAGATACCACCGCCTTTTCTCGATCTCCATCGTTATCCCCGCCTTCGCCCTCGCTCTCGGCGGTCTAGATCTCCGCCCTGCATCATCGCATTCACCACCCATAGAGCCAACTCCTGCCAGCCTAGGCCTAGAAAAGCAACCTTCATCCCTTGCGTCAGACAACCGAAAGCGTGACGATGCACAAGAGGGTCCATGCGGTATCGTGCTGTTTCCAGTCATAAAACAGGGCTTTGAGCCGGAGATAGGAAGTCTTTTCGGAGGAGAATGTAGGAGCTGGGGGGAAGGGAGATTCGAAGCAGACATCTACGATGTGAGATTGAGTACATGTACCTGTTGTTTCTACTAGTAAGTCTCCGCGTGTACCGTCTTCGCAGGTGGTGTGCGGAAATCATCAACGAGGACTAATCCGACGCCAGGAATCGAACCGATTGCGAAAGAAATGCGAAGTCTACACCTCGTACCGGACCTCGAAAGGGCGTCTTTTCAGACCCGCTCCCGACCTGGTATAAGTGTCATCAAGAATCGAAACGCTCTACGCGCGGGATTGATCGAAAGGACAAAGATTCCTCGCTCCGCTATGCGCATCGAGCCCGTTACTCTTGGGTTGACCACAGGGTCTTACATAATTACGCGGCTACGAGTCACCTCGGAGTGGAGCCTAGGCCTACGGTGAGGGAAGCGAAGAGAGAGCGATAAGTTACGGATGGAGCGGTTGGCCATGGCCATGTTTCTTTCCAAGTGTTGTGAAGAGTAGATGGTATTGATATGGCGGCACTACGGCAGACGTAGGTAGTACTAACAGACCTTTAGGGCTGACAATAATTTTCGGAAAACTAGCACGGACCTGATAATGGGTAGGGACAGGGAGGCATGGCTTGGTGATCCTGGGCCAATATGTTCTCAGTGTAGGGAGATGTACTGACGACGTTTCTGTGATTTACTGTTGCGGCGCTGGTCATTGTACTGGGTTTATTTTGCTCTTGTTGGTTCAAGAAATTGCCGGTCTTTTCGGTCATGATTGCTACTTGTTTCTTTAGTGCCTTCATTGTAATCCCATAACATCCCTTAGTTCATTTGTATTTTCGTCTCTGTTCTCCGATTATTCGATTTTTGCCGCTACCGACTGAGCCTTCTGACAGCGCATACCCGCATCTGTTATCGATTCGTGCCGCTTGATATCGCGCCTGACCCTTCGCCGCACGTTTTGAACCGAATGGTTATCGAGAAACGTGATTCCCAACATAGCATGTGTGTGCTTCCGACGGGTGTTCCCAATCGTTTAAGTTGATCTTATCTGTGCGACTGGGATCGTGTGGCGCAGCATGAGGTCATGTCGGTTGCGTAGGAAGAACGTTGGTCGGGCAGGACATTTCCCCTGCATGGCTACAAAGAGATTAGCAATATTGTGAGGAAGCTACTGCGTAGTATTGGAGAGCCTCATAGTGGCAAACACTGCGCCTTCACATCGAACTTCTCACCGTCACGCGATGCCACGACTCGATCGATCTAGACCTCCCCATGACGACGGCCTCTTCTGACTTTACGTCTAGATCGCGGAATCAGAACATTGAGCTGAAACCCATCAAACTATTGTTTGCAACGTCTTCATCCTACTGTCCCCACGCGCCAGTTCCGCCTCACCCTCTAGCGGTGAAGTAGTTGTATCTACGAATGGACGTCAATACATCGATTGACCGGGAAGAAGCATAGCTGTACACGTCGAACGCTTGTACTTCACCCGGATCTACCGACGATGATACGTTGCCACGTTGGGCTGGTGAGGTACGAGCGAGGGGGAGTGACGCACAGAAGAGTGGAAAAAAGGTACAAATCGGAGACACAGTGCGACCATTTGTACCGGTCCACTGCAAGACATCTCTTAGGTGGCTCCAACTAAGAGGTGAGTGAGGCCGAAAAGCTATGGTAGGATTGCATTGGGACGACGGGTTGCCACGTCGAGCCTCAAGCTGGGTCGAAGAAGGAAGGCTAGATGCGGAGTGTCGGTGAGGCGCCCATGCATCACCTGCCCGCTTTGCAGTTTGGGAAATATTTATTGAGTGCTGAATGCTCTTTCTTTTCCTGGGATCTGATATCAAAGCACCTTGAATTCGAGATCCGACTTCGACATTGTCAGCCTTCATCCATTGAAATCAGCAAACAATCTACTGGTCTATCAATCATCATCGTCGCTGCAACTATGCACCTCACCACCCTTCTGACGGCTTCTGCCAGTATTTTCGCTCTCGCAACTGCCGCACCTCTGGCTTCTTCTGCCCCTCGCAAAGGACCCTTTCCTACTTGCGGCAATCTTCGATTCAACAACCAGGACGGTTGGAACGTCGGGTTCACCTCGAGCGCTACTTGCACGCCTGTGCATCCGTGGCGGGACGACTTAGCAGCGCAGTACTACCGCATTTCAAACATCGACTGCGAGTGCAAGTTTTATAAGTGAGTCTATGCCTCCTGGTGACGTGTGTAAGCAGGGAGGGCACGGGTATCTGAAAGGGAAGATGCTGACGGTTTCCAGGTCGAAGGAGAGTTGTCAACAAGGTGAAGATGTAAAATCATACTTCAAGACGCCACCGGGACCTGACCCGTCGTTTGAGGAGAAGCCGAAGTATCTATGGTGCCGAAGCATCTCGGGGTAGATGCCGATAGTCAGGGGCAGTATGGAGGTATGATGCGGGCATCACGATTTCGGCGTATTGGTAGAATCCTTTGTTTGTACTTCTGTAGTTACTAGTTCTTCTTTGTTTGCTTGTCTTCTAGTATCACGTTCTCCATAGTGATTTTTCATATTGTTAAGGGTATCGTTTTACGTTTGCGCGTCGATCTCGCGTCTACACGTGCATGTTAAACCACTTACTGTTCCTGTATTTACTTGATATCTCGTGGTAATATCGTTTGCAGAACGTTGTCTGTGAGGGGTATCTAGTGAAAGAGCCTGCCCTCCTCATTTCGATAGCAATCGTCTCCCTTACGTCATACAAGATCTCTCACCATATAAACTTCCCCTCACCAGCCCTCTCCCTCCCCACCGCACACTCTTTACTCTTATCCGTCGGCCAGCATCAACCTTGCAGCCACGACAATTCAATACGACCCATCGTCTCTGCCTGTCAAGATGCGTTTCAGCACCCTCCTCGCTGTCCTTCTCAGCTTCGCCTGCGGCATTCTCGCAGCGCCCTCCGCAGTCGTCCTCGACTTGGCCCCGCTCGTCAAGAAGGATGCTGCACCCGAGCCCATTCCCATCCCGACCCTCGTTCCGGCCTCCTCTTCTTTCAAGTTCGGCAAGCGCGACGACTTCGACTACTCTGGTTGGGCCATCGTCAAGGACGACGACAAGAAGTATACCATGAAGGAACCGAAGGGACATACCTATTGCTGGTTTCTGCAAGACACCGACAAGAAGGAGAAGGCCGTCGGCACCAAGGTTAACGTTCGCGAAGGCTCCATCTGCTACTTCTACGAGTACGTACCCTGTTCATGTAGATAATATATGTATGACACGGTGGACTGACAAGAATTAGGAAGCCCTGCGACCCAGGAAATGGAAAGGCGTGGTACACGATCGGCAACATCACGAACAATGAAGACAGTGTGGCCTTTCCTGAGCAGAAGTATGTGGCTTTTGGATGCGAGGCATGGCCCAAGGGTGGAAAAGGCTTCCACTGATCTCTCACGATATTGAGAGTGCTTCCTTAGGTATGGGGTTCTTTGGCTGCGATGAATCTCAAGGATAGCACCAAGTGTGCGTGTTTTCTCTCGGCGCTATGGGTGCGATGGTAGTTGATCCAAGCTCGAGCATCTGGATAGCGACCTTTTCTAGCATCTGACGGAAATCAATTGATCATATAAGTCATACAAGCCCCGTCTCTGGCCTTTTCTACCTTGATTGATGTCATCGGGCCTCTTCAACGTCGGAAGAGCTGAACTTCCGCACTTAATCGTATTCCTTTTTACCAGCAGTGATCTACCCCTGTATCTTCATATCTTCCGTTCGTGATATGTTTATTGGCAAATCCGGTCTTGGTATCCCCGTACTGCTACATGGACCGGACCCCCGTCTTTTATCAAAAATGTATCAGCGAGCTACCAGAGTCGCAACTTTAGAGCGGACAATGTCACCACGTTGTCAGAGCTCCTCAAACGATTATCAGTTTAGACATCTGCCGAGACCGCACTTACTTCTACGCTGGGTACGTAGGCACGTTTCTTGATCGATCCTCAGCATGGCTGGAAGGATCTCAATACTGATGATGGTAAGTGATCCCGGGAAGACTAAGATACAGTCTGGGTTGGTCTTGTCATGAGTGGCGTATCTAGATCTCATCACTCTGCACGCAATTAAGATTTCATGTCCATCGCAAACCCCGCGTCGTACATGTTTCCAGTTAATTGGTAATTTTGAAAAGAGGCATCCCCGTTTGTGTACTACCCAATGCGCGCGCAATGACGTGTATGCAACGGCGCACGCGCCCGCATCCAACTTTGGGAAAGCCTCAAGCTATGATATCTACGCTTACACTTTCGGTATAAGCAACATACTCACGCCTCACGCCGTACCCACAGGCTATCTCACAACGAATATGGCGACAGACGAGGAGTATACGCTAGTATCCGGAGGCAACATCGGTCTCGACCGCGCCGACATAAACCAGCATGGACAAATCGAGCTACCAGAGAAAAGCCCCAGAACATCGCACGCCCATCATGAGAGCCTAGACGAAGATGAGGGCAGACTCCACCGCGTGCGCGTTTCCATCAGCGAGAAGAAACACGACGCAGCCACCAAGATCAGAAAAACCTTACGCATCAGCAAACCCCCCAGCACGATCGTAGACGATGAGCTCCAAAAGAATGATTCCATGCTCGCGAACCCCGTCACCGAGGCATCCGAGTCACGACTCCGGGAACAGCTTCCAGTGCCTGAGAAAGCGACGGTAAAGGACTTTCTGCATCATCCGGTCGACACGGCGAAAGACAAGGTGTCGAATCAGGGGAATCATGAGATTGCTGCGAATATTGCGGCGAGAGAGGTTTCGCATGGGCAGGATGTTGATCTCTTGCATGCTCATGAGGAGTTACAGGGGGCGGAGACAAGGGCGGCTGAAGAGAAGGCGGAGGCGACACTTGAAGAGTTGGTGAAGGAGAGACAGAATATGTTTGTTAGATGGACATTGGATAGGCATATAACGAAAGTCAGGATTCTGCCGAAGAATTCTATTGCATGGCCGGGAAAGGATGATTTTGTGGGAAATGATGGCGTGGTTGATTGGAGGGCTTATGGTCGGCATGTGAGTACAAGCAATTGTAGAAGCGAGAAGTATAAGTAGACTGACGTGGTGTAGATTCTCGAATATATAGCCCATAAGTATGGCGGCCAGTATGTTGGGTATGGTATGGACCATCCTGCCCCTTCGAAGAAGACGATCATGCCCAACGTCGAACGTCTCATTGTTGCATCGGCGCCTTTCCAGGAGTTCATCATGACAACGCGACGTGTATATCGGTGGGAGAACCCCTCTGAGACGGCGAAATACCTGGTTATCTACTCGGTGCTGTGGTACTTTGATCTGGTACTTCCTGGCTTGGTATGTTTTCCTCTCTACCTTCCCCGACGATTTGTTCGTATAACACTTGTTGACGATGTAAACATAGCTATCAGCTTTCGTGTATTTTGTCCTTTCCCGCAAATTCCACGAACCCACCATGCGCGATCTGCGTCAAGACATCGAGCGAACAGAGAACCGACAGGCCACCGCGCTCACACTAACTGAGTTTGTTGAGAAGGAAGGGGACGAGGAGTGGGCGGATAGGATATTGGAACAAGTTGGTCCGTGGTTGATGGTCCAACTTGCGGATTTGGCCAACTTCTTTGAAGTCATGAGGAAGTAAGTGTCTACACTCTTCACCATCCCACGCTATTGCGCTATGCAATCTGCGCACTAACACTGATCTCAGCTTTTATGAATGGCGCACCCCAATACACACCATCGCCACACTCTCTATTTTCGTCTCCATCATTCTTGCGACAGCTTTGGTACCCGCATGGCTCTTCATCCGATGCTTGACACTAGGATTCGGTGTTTCCTTCTTCGCACTCTTTCCCTTTGCTATCCATTTCCCAGAGTACAGGCTCTTAGCCTCACTCCCGAAGCGCGTGTTCTGGAACATCCCCACCCATGGTAAGTGACCCTCATGTTCCTTGTATCTATATCCGTATCGAGACACATACTGACATCCGAGTAGCTGAATGGGCAATCAAAGCGATACAAGCAGAAGGAACACGTTACCAACAAACCCATTCATCGACCATTTCACCTCCATCGAATCCATCCCCACAATCACAAACATACAACCCTGTCGACGCAGCCCAAAAAGAATCAGGAAACGACTACGGACAGTACACCGCGTACTGCGACTCCCAGCAAGGCCATCTCAGCATCTCGCATTTCTCCCTCCATTTCACGTCGAGCCACAACACCGTCACCTTTACGATACCGTACAGCGCTATCGAGCGTGTTGAGAAGATCAACAGGATGGTCGAACAAACCCTACCATTATCGAAGCTCAAGAGCGGGAATGGGAAGGATTTGAAGATCGTCGTGGCAGTGGGAGACAGCTCTGAGAGGAAGGAATGGGTGCTGACTGATGTGGATTTGAGAGACCAGGTGTTCTCGCAGATTTTGGCATTCAGTAAGACGGCGTGGCAGGTGGTTTGGTGAGGTTGAGGCATGCCTGTGCGTGTGTGGCGGCTATCGTAGCACAGTGGATGGTGACGTGTGTTGGTGTTGGCGTTACACGGCTAGGTTTGAGTTGTAAGCACGTTGTCTAGGCAGCGAGCAGGGAGTTGAGGCTGTTAGATATCATTCGAAAGAAACCGTCCACACGCTCATTGAGGTAGCTGTACATAATACAACGGATTGGGAAGATAGTCTCATCTCCGGTCGGCGTAGATTGCGGAACGAATGTGTATTACACATACCTCCTTCCTTCCCTCCTCACTGGAAGACACCGTTGCGAAGCCTGCAATATTTATACAATGAGCTTTCTACATTGATTTAAAAGACTGTAAAATGAACGTGAATGGTGTTTGGACTATGTAATTTCACCCTCAGCTCAAGTGGGTCGCACTTGCTTTGTAAACCCACGAGTTCCTTCTTAGCATACCGGTCGCGCCTTCCTAGTAACTGTACACTACTCCGATTGCTCTTGACATGTGGGCAATAATATTACCAATGTAGAAGGCGCGACTGTTCCGTGTTGCCGGGTCACAGCGCCAGCGTTCACTTCGCTTTACCTCCGCTTTACCTCCGCTTACCTTCAACACAAAGTTACGACATCGAACACTCATTCCCGTTGCCCTCGAATACACTGCTTCAAGCACATTCGCGCACGTAGACGTACAATGAAGCTCATCATCACCCTCTTCGCCCTCTTCGGCACCTTCGCCGCTGCCATTCCACCCAAGATACCGAGCTGGGGCCCTGGCTCTGTCACGTTCGACGGTAAGTCGCGATCCTAGCTGCCTGCAACTCTTCGTATTCCTCAAGTATACTGACAATGAAGATGGCCGCCCGGACACGGCTCAAGATCTGCGGAATGCTGGTATGGGAGAGAAATGCATCACGTTTGCTTTCCCAGTCCGATCCTACAATGTCGCCTGTGGGTGGACTTGCATCTTCTACGAAAAGGATTGCCAGCCCTTGAATGAGGTAGCCTTTGTCACGGGTCCTATGACATTCGACTTCGACCCAGAATACAAGGCAACTGCGTACATTTGTCATCCGAGTGGATCATTCAGCGCAGATGGCACAGCCATTCCCGAGAAAGACCGCGGCTCTCCAAACCCAGTTTCCTGCGGAGATGCTACCGACATGAACAGTATATATCCCCCGCTTACCTGCGCATTACACATCTGACAACCTGACAGACCGCAATTCGCCACTCACTATCCAAGGCACAGCCCCAAAGTTCAATCGTATCCAGAGCAGCAGTATTCAGCCCAACAAGAACACGCTAAATCGTGTTCTCAAAGCTGAGGCTACATCGAAAAAACTCGAGTCACGAAACGCTGTTCCCGAATTACTCCCCAGGAATGAACAGGGAGACTTCATTTGCGGGCAAATTGATACTGGGCGTAAGTAGTCTTGGACTTGATGCATTGACAGATCTAACACACCCGCAGTCCAATTCGTAGCACTCTTAGCACTGAGTGGTACGAGGTGCAACATCATACCCAATGGTGGTGTTTACTACAAGGTTAATCCGCGCTGCATCTGCACCTTCTTTTCTGGGAAGTGCACCGACGAATTTGCAACCGTGAACGGTCCGAACAACGGGAATTTCTACGATCCGGTTGCACTTTCTTACAAATGCTTCAAGCCCTCTTAATTTTCTCCGACTCCTTTGAGTCGAGGCGGGACTTATGCCACTTGCTATAGCATCCAATACACGGTTGCCGGGGTATAGTCTACGGTAGATAGGCGCTTTCGGTCGCGGTCGTAGCATTTGAGATGAGAATCTCGATACCAATGTATACATGCCATGCCTTACCTATGTTCTTTCATGCCTCATACTTTGCCGTATCGTAACCGTACCGTAATCGTAGCCATTGTTAGCTTTCGGCTTCTCTCACTCACTTGAGCGCAATCGGGAAGAATCAATCAGTCATTTCTCTCACCTGCTCAGCCAGCACCGATAAGCTAGCGCGGGAGCGAGGGCGCCTTCCTTGGTTGCTAGCGCCACTGCCTATATAATATCCCCCCGCTCCAGTTCATCTCCCTCCTTCCTCTACCAGCAACCAAAACCTTTCTCCACGAGCCTATCATACAAGTTCCACACTCAGCAACATCAACCAATCAACCTCCAAGATGCACTTCCTCAGCTTCTTCGCCACCATCTTCACTTTCCTAGCCACCTTGTCCTGCGTCGGTGCCGCTCTGCCCGACTACTGCGGCTTCCTCTCGATCGCCAATGGCAAGTCCCTCGACATGAGGAACAACGGCCACAACGGGTGCAACGCCACTTTCCCCGCCGGCACCACGGCGATTCTGATGCGGAAATACTCCGTGGCCCAGGAATGTGTGTGCAATTTCTACTCGTAAGTAGATCTATTGTCTCGGCTGGCTGTTTCGGTGTCTAGATCCACGTAGCTAACGATAAATACAGTCAGTACGCCAATGAGCAGGGCAAGGGTTGCTGGAACCAGACGGACGCTTTCCGGGTCGAAGGACTTGCGCAGAGGACCGAGCTGCGCGATATCGCCTTCTACAATTGCTGGACGAAGTAGGTCGGTACATGGGGAGTCGTGGCTTAGGCGTCTTCACGGGCTGGTATATGGGGGATACAATGGTTTGGAAGATGGTGTCATGGTGGGGAGTGTCTATAGATCTATTGGTCGGGGCATTTTCCCCGGACAAAAGGTGAGATACGGTACTTTGGGGATTGTCTCATGGAATAAAAGGGTTCATATTTGAGGTTAATACTATAACTCTCTCTCTCTCTCTTCCTCTCTCTTGTTAAGGTGTGCGCTTCATATACTCGCTTTGAGATCTTTCAGGGCAGCTCTTTGGCAGTCACGATGACGTGTTCACTTCGAATTGAGAAGGAACTCCCCGCAGATACGGCTTAGCGTGAATATATGCATAACGAACGACAACAAGGTAAACTGTTCTACAATGGCGGCCGCAAACAGAGCGTTTGAGCTACCTTTCCCTCGCCATTGATTACGTCAAATACCCCACTATCGTCAGTTTCATAGGATACTTCAATATCAACCAATCCCATCATCACACCGAACTATAATAAAAATGGAAGGCGATTCCTTCTTCCGACACATGCTCTTCTTTGCCCTCCTTCTCGTCGCTAGCCCCCTCGTCACGGCATGGTTCACAGCCGTCCCTCTCCATGACCAGGTCGCCGTACTTAGCGACAACGCCAACGAACACTTTCCAGCCATGAGAGTATCACGTAAACGCAACTGCTTCCCGAAAGAGACACCAGCGCCAAAATGCGAGATCTACAACAACTGCGTTCCGATATACTGGGGAAGAAGACTGGAGCATTACAACGTTTTCGACAATGCTGATTGCTTCTTCTACTCGTAAGTACCGCACCTGAATGACAGGAATTCGGTTCACGGGAAAGAGACATGACAAGTTGGCGACGCTGATATCTTCATATGCAGCGACAACACGCAGTGTACCGGCGCTTCACTCATGGTCATGGGACCCCAGCAAGGAGATTTCCTGCCAGACGAGCACGTGAAGTCTCTCAAGTGCTTCTCAAGAGCCCCCAGAGGTAAGTTGTCCATTTTTCATGTTGCCCAAACAACCTTCTGCTGACACATATCCACTCCGTCAGAGTTGAACGTAACTGGTAGTCTAACCACCCAACACGGCGAAGTAATCAAACTCTACCTCAACGACATATACTCGAACTTTCCCTGCCAAAACAAAGGAAGCTACTGCATCCCCGATACTAATCCATGCAATCAAGTTGTACGCCCTTTCAGCGTGATTGGGGATCCCACCTCGTATTACCATATTGAGAATGGATATGAGTGTGCTTTCGTCGCGTAAGTCACTCACACTTACGAATGGGATATGGTTCTGTGGAGTCCCGGGACAATCATGCTAATTTGTTCTGGTTGTAGTCCGGCTAGGCCTGAAGAGTACGAATGCCCATACCTCAAACCTGCTCAGGTTGTCAGGGGCCCGGCGGCTGGGCTTGTCACTGTCCCTTTTGGGAACATCGCGTACACTATGTGCTATAAATCCTCGGAGCGGACGTGATTGGGATCGGCCTATGGTTTGTGGAGCTTGCTCACGATGCTTCGGGATAGGGCTGGTGGTGGAGCTCGATGCATGCCTGAATGGGAATTGGGAATTTATTTGATGCATTTGCTGTGGTATCGGGATATGTGAGGGCTGGGATTGATTGGGATTTCGGGTTGGTATATATGAAAGCTGCAGAATGCAAAATATCCTGATTTCGCTCTGGGTGAAGCTATCCATGGCGTATCTCATTGGTCCTCGCCGATAAACAACGTTACAAACATTCATCCGAGACGCGCAATAACTTTGCTTCTAGCAGTAACGATCTATAGGTTCCACAAACCGGATCCGGGCACGCTGGCGGATTGAAATGACATCACTCTGTTCACCGAGCTTATCTCTTTTGCCTATGACTCAAGAGTCCAATTTGTAAAGGTGAGATGAAGCAACGTTTCCAACTCCTTCGATCAGGTGAGAGACAGAAGTTACCCGCTTTCCTGAGAGATCACTGTCTCCCCCTCTCACTTTATAAACAAGTATTAGCGACCCATCCCGCCCGCAGTCCTCAGGAACAGCCTTCTATTCACTATTTATATGTCCCCCTTCTGATCTATTCGGCGACAATCCAACCGCCAAAATGAGGCTCTTCATTCTCCCGATCCTCATCACCATCGCGACCACCACTGCGGCTCTCCCCGAAACCTCCGCATGGCTCCCCCCGAAGATCGGCACCTTCCGCATGCAAGCCAATCACGCTCCCGGGCCCTACGACGAAATCCGACCCTATCCCTACTGCATGTCCACTACGCCCTGGACTAAAGTCATGAATCTCGACCTGGATTGGTACTGCACTTTCTGGACGTGAGTTACACTCCAACGCGTCGGTCCCGCAAGAGAATGTAGATACGAAAACGGACGAAGACTAATGGTTTGAGTAGCACCAAGGACTGCTCCGGACCCGTCCTAAAGAACGTCTTTGGCGGCCCAAACTGCAAGAACTACCCCATCACGCAAAAGCAAGCTCCATTCTACAAGTGCTATTGGAGCGGTCACAAGCGCGATATCGCTATCGCTACAGCTCCGGACGAGATGACTCGTGAACCGTCTTCCTTGCAGCCTCTCGGCCATTTCGATCCTCGTGAAGGCGGCCCTGATGTTCCTGACAATGGAAACATTACAGTCGTTAATAAATGCATCAAGACGCCTCCAGAAGCCGGATGGGTACAACTCCAATACGATCTCGAATCTAACGGCCATGCATGTTTTTTCTTCGGGTACGTTTAATATTCCCCCCCTCAAGTCCCTCTCTTCCGCCGTTTTTCTGGGAGACGGCTGACATAGATACAAGACAACGCGGCTGCATGGGATACCCATCCCAAATCATCCTCGGACCCAATCAACGCCACCAACTCCACCACGAAGACTTCGACGGATGGTACAAATGCTTCCTAGTCAACGGTCCAGGCGACCTCATTCAAGTCCTCGCCCAGAATTCCCGACCGACCCTCGGAACGGAGCCGGAGCCAGATCCGGAGTCTCCGCCACCAGGATACTTCTCGACTGGGGATCATGTCCGTTTGGCGCCGTATTGCAATGATACGCCTAGGAATGCTACGACGTTGCAGCTTTTTGATGGGTGGGCTTGTGATTTCTTTGGGTAGGTGGTTTGTTGTTGCTTTGATGGGTTATGGGCTAATATGTATGGGGTGTAGCAGTGATGATTGTGTGGGGAGGGTGGTTTTGCATGTTGGTGGGCCGGTTGCGAAGGAGCCGGTTACGAGGGAGGCGAGGTTTTATCATTGTGATGGGAAGGCTGTGACGCCTCCGGGTTGAGTGTGGGGGTGGGATGTACTGCGGGGATGGTGGGGACTGGATATATTTGAAGTGATTTTCGACCAGTGGATAGTCTATATTCCGAGCTTAAAAGATCGGTTTCACATCTGGAAACTTTGGTATTGATTTTATGGACACTTCCTATCTATTTATCGGGAAATTAAAATCTTTTCGAACCCCTAGATCTCGGATATTTAAAATCTTGTGAAAGGCGTCTTTGTGAATCCTTGTAGATATTCTCTTCGCAAAGCACAATCGTTCGTCGCGTTTATCGAGTGTTATTCCGCGTGTCTAAGTCAATATAGCACTCGATCATACTTAGCGTCCCTTCTACCATGCAATTCTTATCCAAGTGGTATGACTAATGTTCACATCATACAGAGCGTTAAACGTGTCAGTGTTTCCTGCTATATTTAGTGTCTAACGACGTCGCCATGACTGTCCAAACAGCGAACTTCGCTCACATGATTATATTCTGGTTCCGGGTAGGTTGGAGCTAGTCGCGTGAGACAAGAAGCAATGATAACTGCACGTGCGACTGCGATTAGGCGACATGTCATTTTAGCCTTTTCCTTTTAAAGACATCACTAACACTAACTTTTTATTTTCTATGGTACCCTTGTTTTTCTATCTAAATCAACTCAAAAACTGTCTGTTTATTAAAAAATAGACTCTCCTCCCTCCCTCTAAGCTTCTAGAGTTCTAGTTAGCTAAAATAGAAGGTTCTAAGGGTAGTAGTAGTAGTATTACAACCCTAAATCGCAACACTACAGCGCCTACACCTATAAGAATACGCTCTAAAGAGCCTAAATTAGCTTGCTAGAGTAATTTGCGCTACTTAGGACAGCGTGTACTTAGGCTTTACCCTATTACGCTACTAAATCTTAGTAGAGAGGCGTTTAATAAGTACTCTAGAGGTAATATAGTTACTAGTGTACTTACTCTGCACCTTACTACAGTACACTAGGCCTATAAGACCTAGGAGACTATTATTAAAGCTATTACAGAGGCTATTAATAAGTGTATAGAGCTATTCTAAGGCCCTGCTAACAAGCCTATTACTACAGAACTTTGCCTTTAGGTTATCTAAGCCCTTACCTTCTTAGCTACTATTAGCCTACAAGCCTGCAATACAGTAGCTCTAAATACCCCTTTAAGTACCTAAAGCACTAGTAACAGCTCTTGCAGCGCTAGCGCTTATAGTAATAGTATAAACCTATCTAGTAGCTAGCTAAACTACCTACCTAATACTAGGGTAAACAGCTACTCCTATAGTAAGAGCATAACTACTACTAGGAGCGAAACTGCTAATACTTACTACATTAGCTAGGCAGGCATTACTGCAACCCTTAAGAGTTTAGAGGAAGATAGTAGACTCTCTGCTACTAAGAGCAAGTCCTAAAGGGGTAGAGGACGCAAGGCTAAACCTGCTATCTCTACCTAGAAGCCTACTATAGTTAAAGAGGACCTATGCATCTTTATTACTATACCTGCTACAGCCTGTTTAAATTACCTATTACCCTAGGTAATCTGCAAAGCTATCTGTAAAGCTACAGGGACTCTACTAGAAGATCTCTCTAAGGCTACTAAGACTAAGACTAGCTAGGCTCTTATACTAGCTAACAAGGCTATCTGCTAGCTACTTATAGGCTAGGAGAATAAAGAGCTTATGCTAAGGTCTATTAAGGCTAACAGCGCTGCTATCCTGTAGACCTAGTATAACTATACTATGTAGAACGTAGCTAGCTCCTATTGCTTAATTACAGGTACTAACGTCCTTACTACTACTAAGATAGTAGAAGAAGAAGCCTACATCTAAACTAGCATAGAGCCTATTAACTGCTGCCCTTCTAGGCATAGACTAGCCCCTACAGGCTTAATTACCTAGATTGTCTCCTTCGCCTAACTAGTCTGCCCTTTCTAGCTTTTTAGCAGGAGCAATTAGGCTAAACAAATTACTAAAAGGCTAGTTATTAAACGCTATAACCTAGGGTGCTAAGAGTACTATAACCTTATAAAGTGCCTCTAAGAGAACTACTATAGTAAGTGTAGTAGTAGGTCCTAAGAATATAATAGGCCTTCTAGAGATAACTATATACACTCTAACTAGTATACTAACTGCCTTAGACCCTACAGATCTAGGCACTCTACATACTTAGCTACCTCTAAATAAATTAGAGATAAGCTCTAACAGCTTACAAAGAAGGAAATTACTCTTCTCTAAAGGGCAGGGCGTCGCGCCTATAACTAGGTACACTAGATTACTACCTAGGCTATAGTAAGTCTTTTATAGTTCTCTAAGGACTTAACTAGCCTTATGCCTACATCTACACCTAACCTAATAGCGCCTAGTACTTGTTTAGACTGTAATAAGGTTACTAGCGGCAGTAAGGCTTTAAAGGATACTGCCTCTGCCCTAGCTAAGAGGAGAAAATAGGCTAAGTCTACTCTATCTACCTCTATACCTTAGTTAAGTAGGCCCTAGAGGACTATAATAGCAGCTAGGCTAAGCCTAAATCTTATTAAACTCTCTACCTAGTCTGTAACCTAACAAGGAGACTACACTGCTTTATCTTCTACTAAGGACACTACTATAATAGATTCTAAATCCTTATATTAGGATACCCTTAGCAACGCTACTCTCTTACTAAAAGAGGGAAAGACCTATAGATAGGTTAGGTAAACGTTAGCAGGAGCTTACCCTGCTATATATCTATCCTTGCGCTTACGTTTAAGAATAGAATTAATATACTCTATATATAGGAACCCTTTACCTACTAGAATACGTACACCTCTACCTACCTAGGCTATAAATACTACTTACTAGTAGATGCCTAGAGAGAAGGGGAACGTAACAACTAGGAGGCTTAGCGCCCCTAGGTTATAACCTACACTCTTAAAGGGGTAAAACTTAGCGTTACCTACTAGCTAGCGCTTTACTAGAGAGATTTACAATAGATTAAGGTTAATAGTACCTTTATCCTAAATATTTATAGGTAACTATAGTCTACACAGGCCCTAGATACTGTTACAAACCTAACCCCCTCTAGCCGCTGCTTAATTAGCAGGGACTTTAATACTAAGCACGATACTTTTAAACTAGGCGCTACTATAGCCTATAGAGGAGCTAAACTAGCACGCTAGTCTACTAATAGTAGTATAGACTTTATTAGTAAGCCTAGTGTAGCTACTTATAGGGCAGGACACGTTATTAATCTTACCTTCTCTAATATCCTATTTACCTTTACAATAGTAAGAGAGGACCTTTATTACAGCTTAGATTACAACACAATAGTTACTCTTATCCCTAGATAAGGCTAGGAGCCCCTTAACTAGTTCTACTACTGCCTACTAGAAACTGCTCTCTCTAAGTTTGCTAGCCTAGTAGAGCTTAGGATAGCCTACGTGCCTAACCTAGCTTCTATCTACTCCCCCCTAGATATTAAGACCTATGCTACAGCCCTTATAAAGGCTATTATAGACGCTCTACATACAGTAGGCAGGAGGGACTAGAGAGTAAGCAGAGCTGCTCTCTAGTAGACCTCTAAATACTGCTTCTAGTACAAGGACTACCTACATGTTAAGCACTTTAACCTAGGACCTATAGAAGAGAAGAAGGCTTTTCTCTTTATAGTCTAAGTAGTAAAACAGGACTACTAGCAGCACACTATTAATAGCGTACACAACAACAAGGACCTTTTCTAGATTATTAAATAGTACAAACTTAAACTTACTTAACTAGAAGTACCTCTTATTGTTAGGGACCGCACTATATCTAAGCCCCTAGAGAAGGCTAAGGCTCTCTAGGAAGCTATTCTAGGGCGTTTTAGTACTAATAATAACTTACTAGGGCTACTGCTACTATTGCTACACCCTACTCTACTATAGTAGGTTAAGCTCTCTATAGAGGAAATAGAGCGTAACACTATTAGTGTTTCTAGTACTTCTCTAAGAATTAATAAGATTACTATCTACATCCTAAAGGCCTGCTAGGCCTTAATTAAGCACTATCTCCTTGCAATCTACTAGGTAATCTTACGTATAAGCTACTACCTAGCAGTATAGAAGTTAGCTAAAGTAGCTATAATCCCTAAGGTTAGTAAACAAGACTAGTTATCCCTCTACTCTATACGCTCTATTGCCCTATATATAGTTATAAGCAAGGGTATTAAACAGGTTATAGCCTAATACATAGCCTAGATAGCTATACTATATAGCGTCCTTAGCCCTCTTTATAGCAGCACTCTCTCTAAATAGTCTGTAATAGACTTAGTAGCAGCCTTTACCTACAAAGCTAAACAAGCTTTTGCCTAAGGGCAACACGTTATAATAGTTACTATAAACGTCTAAGGTGCCTTTAACGCTCTACTCCTCTACTAGCTACTACACTAAATAAGGGCGCAAGGCTAGCTAGCAGCTATAATATAGCTTGTAGGCAGCTTTCTCTCTAACTATAGGGTCTAAGTTTAGCTAGGGAAAACTACTACCTTATAGTACCTTGTAGAGTGTAGTACCCTGCAGGGCTCTCTGCTATCTCTAGTTCTCTACACTCTCTACCTAGTAGAACTAATAATATAGGACACTAGCTGCTGTTTTAGCTACGCTAATAATATATGCCTCTTCTGCGCAGTACACACCTCTAAGAAGAGTAATAGGCTTATTACAAAGAACATTTACTAGATTAACTAGTAGAGTAATAATAACTACGTTATCTTTGCCCTAGAGAAATGCAAAATAATCTATCTTACTAGGTAGAGAGAGACACATACTCCCTTACTAGTAGTTAATAAGACCCTTACTATTACCCCTGTTACAGGCACTAATAAGATGCTAGCTCTGCGATAGCTTAGAGTCTAGTTTAACTACAAGCTTAGCTTTAAGTAATACGTCTACATTTAGGCTGCTAAGGCTAGAGTAGTAGCCTACTACATTTAAAGCCTTACTAGAATAGTTTACAGCTCTCTAGCTAGCTCCCTGCGTAAAGCTGTTATAACCTGTGTCCTCTTACGCCTACTATATAGTACAGAGGCGTAGTACAAGGGCTGCACTAAACCTCTAAGGATTACAAGGGCTTCCTATACGCTAGAAGTTAGTACTAGACTTAGAGAACACATTGCTCTTATAGATAGGACAATCGCCCTAGTAGCCTGTAGAGTACTCCTAGTCTTCTACACTACCTCTACTATAGCGCTGTTTTATAACGCTAGCCTACTATTAGGTTTAGTAGTACTTAAATAAGCACGTTACTGCTTTGCTACCTACTTACGCATAGTAGATAAATAATACTCTCTAGCAGGCTAAACTGCTATCCCTCTTATTAGTTAAGGCTAGAGAGCTAGAGGACACTAGCAGCCCTAAACTAAGGTCTAAATTATTAGCTACCTCCTCTCTACAGTACTACGCCCGCTGCTTATACCTCTCTACTACTTACCTAGGTGCAGGATAGACCTTACTAGTTTAGTCTAAAAAGCTGTAGTAGCTAAAGCCTTTACTACCTAGTAGGTAATACTGCTAACTAATAACGTTACTGTCTTCTTAGACAGATCTAAGCAGTACCTTAATAGAGTTAAGAGAGTTACCTATAGATATACTATATACTAAGGGCAGAAACTATCTACTAAGGGTAGTAGCTTACTTAACCCTTAATCCTACGTATTTAACGCTAAGGCTGTAGGGGCATAGTAAGCTCTTTAGTATATACTTACTCTTACTAGGGCTATATAGTACCTTTAACGTATCTAGTTATACATTAATAGCACTTTAGTTATCTAGTACCTCTACAGCACTGCCGCCCCTTTATCCTAATAGGCGTTCCTTAACTGCTAGCAGGCTATAGACATGCTTAATATTAAGGTTAAATAGGCCCTAGGCTACACTAGCCTTAAGGGCAATAAACAGGCTAACACACTCGCTAATTAGGAGGCTAAAAGCCTCTAAGAACTATATAGATAAGCTACTAAACCTACTATTACTAGCCTCTACTCTAATGCTTAGGCACTAGACAGGCTTATTACCTAATAATAGTAGTCTACCTACGCCTTTAAACTCTTAGCCTAGTATAGATATTAGCAGCTGCCTTATAATGTTACAGAGCCTAAAGGGCTACGCTTAGAACAACGCGCGCTTAGCAAGTTACTAGCTATCTATACTATATACAGAGACTTTGCCTAGTACTATAAGAAGTTTAAGCATAAAGACGCAGAGCTGTTCTACTCCTGCAGTAACTATAAGACACTAGATTACCTTATTTACTACTCCTATAGCTAGAAGGCTTTTTACTTCTAGCTGCATAGGCCTATTATCCCCTTAGAGGACTACAAGGACAGCAAGGCGTACCTTAGGACGCTGCTTAACTACCTAGAAGACTTTATAGACTTCCTTACTCTTACTACCTTATAATAGGTCTCTCTACTACGTGTTAGGCTACTCTAGCATAACTAAAGGCGCCTATAACTGCTAGAGCAGAACCCTAGCCTACATGCTAGGATAGCTCTTCTCTGCTCTTAGGCTTACTTTATAGATAGGGTAGCAACCCTACCTATGTGTTTACCTGCCCTTCTACTTAGCTACACTAGCTAGCTCTACTACTTTCTTTTCCTGTCTCTCCTCTCTATATATACTACAACCCCTCTATTTAAAAAGTCTTAGCGTTTTCTAGTAGAGATTTAACTACGCACGTAGCTTCTACCTTCTATAACTAGAATATAAAGCTACTTACACACCTAGGGGCAGCTATACTAGCTTACCTCTACGCTAACCTCTTTATATTACAAGCTAACTAGCAGGCTTAGATAACTCTACAGGCTCCTAGGAGTAGTTTACTACACTAACTAACCTTTATATTTAACGTGCTTAGCGCGTCCTTTATTCCCCTTAGGAGGAGATTGCAGGTACATAGGTTTATAGCTTACGTCCTTACTAGACGTTTAAATTAATACTACTACTACTACTACTTTTAAAGACATTGTCTTGAATTATGTGTATTACTACTAGTGTCGTTGCGTGATGCGTTAGTAGGGTGAGGTATACCCTAATCTTAAGATCCTCTTATTAATATCTAATTGTTTACGAGGAGGTAGTTGTTTAAGCTAGAAATGTGTTCTGTTAAATATATCGCGATGCTCCCCTCCAGTATAGTGATTCGTAAGGGGGCGATATGTTAAGACAGACCCGTATCTGTGTATCTAAAATACTAGGAAAGTTTGTAGTGAAAAAAACTAGTTAGTTGTTAAGCGTGAGACCTAAACATAACCACTCTTAACATCTAATTGTAAAACAACAACCTTGGAGTTTATAAATACTCTGCGCAGAGTACTTATTGACAATAAGCACACGCATATCCTCTCGTTCAACGCAACTCAATAAATCGGTAAAAACGAGTCGCTCGAAATACCAAAAGGAACCAATCCCCATCCTCAAAAGCAAGCAACATGAACTTCTCCGTTCTCGCAATAGTAGCTATATTAGCTACCCCCTCCATCTCTACGTCGCCCCCACTATCCAAAACGGAAGAGTTTCTCTGTGGCTGGTTCACACCCGCGTTCCATGTTGAGGATAGATACTCCAATCCTACTCGTTTTAAGTTTAATACCAAGCTCTCCTTCATTTATGATTTAAATGGGAAAATGCCTAACGACGCTATACAAAGCTATAGTGACGAAAGCTGCTCCAAGGTCTTTTCTAATTACACCGAAATCGCTGTTTCTCATAACTGCTCTTCCTATTTCTACGCGTAAGTATATGTGCAGAGTACATTAATTTAGGGCGCTTAGCTGATTTCATATACAGAGACCATGAATGCGAAAAGCTACCGATCAGCGCTTTATTGGACGTCCGTCGTGGCGATATTTTCGAGGGTATGGATTATTATAGATGTATGAAGATGGTGTGATGGTAGTTGAATGTTTCTTCGCAGTGGTATGCGAATTGTTAGTGTATAGCTGGGTTTGGGAATAGGTCGGGAATATTAGCAACGGATGGCATTCTGTTGATTTCAGCACATGCAATAGATGTTACTCCTCGGTTTGATAAGGTGCAGGGTCTGAATCTAATGGAGAGTCCTTTCTCTAGCAATGATAGTTCGTCTAATTTCCTCCCGTCTCTTATATTACAAATTCGGCTCCTCTAATCAAAACATGCTTTCCTTACCCCCCAGCACCCCGCATTATAGTTTAAGCTCCAAGGTTACACCTATAATCGCACCCATCTTGCCTTCGCCCGAATTACCTCAACACCCCATTTCCTCACCCCAACCATTATCATGCACAACACATTCCCACCATCTCAGCAGACCCCGACCCGACATCAAAGCATCCTCTCCAAAGTAAAAACCTTCCCATACGCCCCATCCCTCCTCCATCCCACCATCCTATACCCCAAAGCCTCCAACATCTCCGTCTCCCTAACCATATCCTCCGCCAACGTAACCCCAACCCTATCCAAGCACCTCATTTCCGCCCACCTCTCCACCTCCCTAAACAGCATCTGCTCCACGCCCTTTCCCGCAAACTCCGGTGCGACAGCCGCCCGCACCACCTTCACCACCTGCGTTCCTGGATCCGTGCTTCCGGATTTCTCGGGCCAGGACTTGCGCCAGAGCGACGTGTGGCGCTCTTTCTGGTCGACCACGAAGCTGATTAGGGCGATGGGGGCGGCCGGTGGGATCGGGATGTCTGAGGGTGTGGCGATGAAGGTGTGGCTCGTTGTGGGGTTGAGACAGGGGGAGGATACGGGGTCGCTGAAACGGGTGGTGGAGCGGGCGAAGAGGGCGTTGAGGGAGGCGTGGGTTGGGTGGGCTGTCTCTTGGATTGTGTAGGGCATTCGCATTTTGAATGTTTGGGTGGGTTGGTGGGGTTGTGGAGTTTGGGGGTGTGTTTATAGTGGTTGTGGGGTAGGTAAGGGTGAAGGTTGAGTGGGAGGGTGTTTTTAGTGGTGGAATGGGGTTGGTGATGTGGGTGGGCGGATATCGCAAACGGAGGGAAATGTTTCGTGTGGCACCAATTCTGCACCGCTTTAACTCAGCAGTAGTAATTTCGTTTGTTAGGCAGAGGTAATCAAACTAATTTTTGTGCAGTAAGGCAGAATGACGTATTCGTATCGTTATGAATAATACCAGAGCAAAATATTGAATAGACTAAACCTGACCTTCTACGACATCCTTCCGCTCCTCTTCCCTTCTCGCGAAAGCAACCAACTGACGATAAATCTCCACTCGCTCAAATTCTACCGGAATCCCCAACGTCAGAAAAGATCTGAAATATCGCGTCCCTTCCTCCAGCGTCGTTATAGTCCAGGCAAACGGTATGCCATCAACGTTTTCCACATGACACGAGTCCATCATAACAGCGACAATAACCTTTTGGTCAATCACGAGCTCCTTCCATTGCAAAAATTCTCCATCATAGCCAACAGGCTGGTGAAGCATGAAGTGTGGGAGGTCTAGAGGTGTTGCGAGACGGTAGCCAATCGCTGAACGAGGGGACGAGATATGTGGTCGCATGATCTTCTCTTTGGGGCGCGTACACAGATGGAAGGGCAACATTGCATCACTTTGGAATGGTAGTTGGATTGGGATGGATCGTGAGAAGGGGTTCTATGAACTGTTATATAGTAGATGCTGACGAACTGCATATGCGGCGTACACGGAAAGCGTAGCAATAAAAACAAATAAGCATAACGTGGTCTAGATGTGTCATAACCCAAAACGCGAATCCGGATCGTGGTTGGGCTAGGAAGTATAAGCTACGATCGCCATATAAACACATATAATAAAGGCATGAACGCGGCATATCGAACAGCCTACCCTTTACTCCAAACGCCCGCGCCTACAAAAACCACTTCTTCATCCCACCCCTCTCCTCCTGCATACCCCCACCCCCATCGCGCAAATCCACAAACCCCAAACTCGTGAAAAGGATTCTCATCCCCTTCGTCAACTCAACACTAGTCCTCAACTCCATAACCCTTTGTCCCGAAGCCCAGTCCTGCACCGTGAACATCAACTGTTTAAACAAGCCTTCCCAATAAATCGCATATTCGCTGGCGATTTCCATGGCATGAATTTCCACCCATGGGCGCTTCTTATCTAGGGATTTAGCGTGCTTGCAGACAGCGCAGGGACATGTCGTTGGGAGGTGTTTGACGATCTCGATGAAGGCGATAGGAGGCGCGGAGCCGGGTAAGGTAGGCGAGGCGGGGTAAGCTATGAAGTAATTTTTGATGGTCTTGAGGTAGGACTTGTATTGCGAGGGGGGAATCTGGTTTGAGGGGACGTCTTGGAAGGGGGTGTGGCGCTCGAGGGCGATGATGTAGGGGATGTCGGGGTGGGTGGCACGTCTGAAGTTGAATTTTACGGGGGGTAATAGGGCTGTGGACGGCGCCATGATTATGGGGGTTCTATATAAGTTGTTGAAAGGTAGATGCTCGGTATTTGGTTGATGGCCAGTGTTGAGGGGTGGTCTCGGTGTTTCTGGAGTGGCGCTAAATGGTGGGTATTTATGTGGACGCAGTTGCTGCTGACATACTGGGGTGAACGCCGAGTAGTGAACGGGGGTGCCTGGCGAATACCGGAGGGAATGGTTGCTATGAAGGTCTAATACCAGATGCTGCGTGTTCCTGAAATGGGAAAGGAGTCAGTAAAGTTCGATTGAAGGTGTCCGTACCTGCACCTGTCTGAGACAAGTTACTGTCATAGAGCCACGTGACGGGGGAACAGTCTAGAAGGAATCACTCACTGTGATGCGGGATCGCTTCTTCACCCGCCTTCTCCTTCTCCTTCGCCAAGTCATACAGGAAGAAGTCAATCAGGATTGCGTTGACTTTAGCGTCAGGCTGCAGCTTCAAGATCTCTCTCCGCAACGACTCCACAGCCCAGATGCTGCAGCCGCGGATTTGCATTTCCCAGGAGTGCCCGCAATCAATGACCTCTTTGCGCCGCAACTTCGAATCCAGCGGTGGACTGTACGATATCACGCCGAGCATGTGGAGCATCTGGGGAACCCGGTAATCGGCAAACATGGTAATCTTGTCGATGTCGTTGAAGGCTCCGTAGCTTTCGCCTTCGAATGCGGCCCAGACGTCTGCCACAAAAATCTGAGCGCGCTTGAGAAAGCGAACCTTTTTGCGCTCAAAGGTACCGGCGTCGTTGAAGCAGGGAAAACTGCTGGCCAAGAGGTTGACCAAACCGGCTGCCGAGCCTTTTGCGCCTTGGATGAGCGTGACGATGCTGCTGTCGAACTCATCTTCTAGGATCATTCCAGCTTCTCGGAGGCACTGCACGCGCTGCTCGAACATGGGTATCTCTTCGCCCGTCTCTGAGCGAAAGACGTTTTTCAACACTTCATCCGTGCACTTCTCCTCGTCGATCCAGAATTCCGGACTTGTGATCGGGATCTCTTCATCAAGTGCTCTCTGTAACGCGGCGACCAGACTCCAGTACCCTGTCCACTTCTTGTCCTTGTATTCTACAGTGAACCTCTCGGACTCCTCCTTGTCACTCCAGAAACTAAAATTCAAAAGGTCCATAGTGAAGATGAGATTTACAGTAGCTTCGTCTTTGGCCGTGGGGTGAAGTTCGTGTTCAGCCCATGCTTTTGTGCTGTATTCCCGCTTCTGCATCTCCTCGTGGACGGCGATGGCAGCGAGCTTGGTGTACCGCATGTCCAGGGCTACATCCGTGCTGTTGTCGTAGATGAATTCGGCATTTTCGAGCACTTTTGTTTCCGGGGGAGCGTTTGGGTCGGGCCCGTTCATACCGAATTTGGCCCGGAGGAGAGCCACGAGCTCGTGATCAACCTCGTCGTCCGACATGGTGGGGACAAGGGGCGAGAAGTGAAGGTCGTAGGTGAGTGTGATTTTCAAGAGTGGCCGCTTTTTTGACGTTCAAAGTTTGGGGGTCTTCCTAGGTGACGGAATTCGGTATGAATTAGAGTAGGTGTGCAGAGGTGGTGACCCGCTGTTTCGATACCGAATTCTGTTTCACCGCTAGAGCGCAGGCGGTTAGCGCGCCAAGCGGGGCCGCGTCCATAACTCGCTTTTCCCTTTTCGCTCGACGTCCGTGCGCAGTTTCGCTGACGTCCAGCCCAACGCCTGCTCTTCGACGCCTCTGGCTTGCGACAGCCTTACAACCTCACCCCCGAATGCCCTAGATCCAGACGACTCCCATTGACCATGCCGACGACGGGACGCGACAAGTATGCGCGCCAGAGCCTCGGCGGCAATCTGCAGACGCGCATCAAGAAGGTACGCCGATCCGATCCTGCGCAGACAGGCCGTAGAGAGTGGCGTCACTGACAGGAAGTGCAGGCGCGCGTGCTGATGGTGGGCGCCGGCGGCATCGGCTGCGAACTGCTCAAGAACCTCGTCCTCACCGGCTTCGGCGAGATTCACCTAGTCGACCTCGACACCATCGATCTGAGCAATCTCAATCGCCAGTTCCTGTTCCGCAACGAGCACATCAAAAAGTCGAAGGCCCTGGTACGGCGAAGGCAGAAACACCGGGCATGTCGGGCGCGTGCTGACTGGGACAGGTGGCGAAGGAATCGGCCGGCAGGTTCAACCCCAATGTCAAAATCGAGGCCTACCACGACAACATCAAGGACCCAAAGTTCAGTGTCGCGTGGTTCCAGACCTTCGAGGTTGTCTTCAATGCGCTGGACAACTTGGACGCGCGGCGACACGTCAACAAGATGTGCCTGGCCGCCGACGTGCCGCTGATCGAGAGCGGGACGACTGGTTTCCTCGGCCAGGTGCAGCCGATTCGCAAGGTGCGCACACGTTGTTGCCGCGAAGGCCTGTCGCGCTAATCAGTCTCAGGGCAAATCGCAGTGCTACGACTGCACCCCGAAAGAAGCCCCCAAGTCCTTCGCCGTGTGCACCATCCGGAGCACCCCGTCGCAGCCAATCCACTGCATCGTGTGGGCGAAGGCCTACTTGTTCAACGAGATCTTTGGCACCTCCGAGGATGATGCGCCCGAAATCGACAAGACCGAAGACTCCGGCAACAAAGAAGAGATCGGCAATCTGGCCAAGGAAGCAACCGCCTTGAAGCGGATCCGAGGGGCCATGGGGTCGGAAGAGTTTCCCCGTCTAGTCTTCGAGAAGGTCTTCAAGGAGGACATCGAACGCTTACTCAGCATGGAGGATATGTGGAAGGCGAGGACGAAGCCGGTGGCGTTGGATTACGACTCCCTGTCCGGGGAAGCGCTTGGTGTCGGATCCGCCGTCGCGAAGAAGGACCAGGCCGAGTGGACGCCGGCCGAGAATTTTGCAGTCTTCCTGGACAGCCTGCGGCGGCTGAGCAGTCGAGTGGAGGAGACAAAGGCGGCCCAGGCGACGGGGAACTCGCCTCCAGTTCTGACTTTCGACAAGGACGATGAGGATACTATGGACTTTGTGGCCGCCAGCGCCAATCTCAGGTCACTAGTTTTCCACATGGAGCGCAAGTCCAAATTCGACATCAAGCGTATGTGTTGTAACTCCTTTTCGGGCTGTCGCTAACTCCTTTAGAAATGGCCGGCAACATCATACCCGCGATTGCCACCACAAACGCCATGACTGCATCTCTTTGCGTCCTTCAAGCGTTCAAAGTGATGCGTGGCGAGCTGCACAAGGCCAAGATGGTTTTTCTTGCGCCCAACGGCACGGAGCGACGCTTGACGGCGGAGACTTTGTCCTCTCCAAATCCCGACTGCCCAGTCTGCAGCGTGGCTCAGACCACCGTCGAGGTCGATCTGGCACGGGCCACTTTGAATGATTTGGTTGAAGGTCTGCTTCGGTTGGAGCTCAAGTACGGCGAAGAATTCAGCGTGAACAGTGGGAGCAGCATCCTCTATGACCCAGACGAGGATATCAATCTTAGCAAAACCCTCACCGAGCTTGACTTGCAGAACGACTCCTTCCTCACTGTCATTGACGAATCACAGGAGAATGCCAGGGTCAACTTAGTGCTGAACATCGTCGGCAAAGACCTGAACAAAGGCGACAAGCCGTACCATTTGGATAAAAAGATTGATATTCCGATTGCACCCCCGAAAAAGCCGACTGAGCCCGAGACCAATGGTCACCCGCATCCCGTCACCAACGGAAACGGGGTGTCTAACGGCGCTGCCAATGGTGCTACGAACGGCACCCGCAAGCGCACAGCAGACGAGGCTGGGCTTGAGGACGAATTGATAAAAAAGAAGGGCAAGGTTGCTGCCAAGCCCGACGAGGACGATATTGTTCTCATCGAGGACTCGAATGAGGGCGCTATCGTCATTGACGACTGATCGCCTTTTATAGGGTTTCAGTCGCGGCCTCGGCCTTTCTTCGCGCTGCACCACCCGGCACCTCCGTCGACTTCTATAGACTTTGCATTTCTATACTACACACGGCCTTTCCCCTTGTATAAGTATATTTATGGCCCGCTTCATCGCCCTCGCGGCAGTCGCGCAGCCCAACTCGGCGTTCATGGTCATCGTTGGATATACCAGGCATCTGTGGCGGAGGATCTCTGGTTTTGGCTTTTGGTTTGATCTGGCCCCATCCCACCATCTTACAGCAGATTAGGCTGAGAGGCCGCCGTCGAGATTGATAATGCAGTTATGTGCATATTCGTTCTGGGCGAGAAAAAGTGCTGCCGAGGCGATTTCTTCAGGCCTGCCGAAACGCCCAAGCGGAATGCGTCTGCTGATCGCAGCTTGGTCTAGGTCTTGATGCGTGTGTATATTAGCTCAGCTGAACCCTTGGTCCCTCGATTAAAGGGAATAGAAATAATCGCGAATGGTAGCATACCTTTGGTCATCTCCGAGTCCACATACCCAGGCACAATAGCATTCACCCTAATCCCGAAGGGCCCCATTTCGGTAGCCAGCGCACGCGTGAACCCCAGAACCCCCGCCTTGGATGCCGCATACGCAACAGCGCCATACCCCCCATGCAATCCGAGCAAGCTCGCAACATTGATAACGACTGGCGAATGTTCCTTCATGCGGCCATCCGACTCCTGCGACCTCTTAACAAACTCCGCACCACTCTCCCTCGCCTTTTCCTCTTTGTCAACCTCGGTCACCTTCGCCGTGTTCTTGCCGGCCCCTACTAACGAGCGATTGCGGATCAGAAAGCGAGTTCCTATCATCAATGCTGTGAGATTCGTGTCGATGATATTTTGCATATCGCCGGGCATCGTTCGCACAAAGAGTTGCGATTGAGTGATGCCGGCGCAGTTCACTAGGACTTTATAGGAAGACGTGAGTTTGTGGATGTTGGTTTGCCAGAAGTTAGGCCTGGATATGTCGCCGCTTATGTAATTGTGAGGGGGAATGCCATCAGGGACGGGATGAAGCGTTGCGAGGGCAGATTTGAGCGAGGAATCGGAGCGCGAGATGAGCGTACAACTGTAGTTGTTGCGAGAGAGGAGTTGCGCGATGCTGAGGCCGATGCCTCGGCTTCCGCCGGTTATTAAGGCGCATTTTCTTGCCATCCTGGCTAAATATATCGCGAATGATGAGGGGGTTTCCTTTTTCGTCGCTAATAAAAACGTTTAAAAGGTTGGTTTTTGGCCATCGCTAGGGCGGCTGTGGGGGATGAGTGCGGCGTAAAAGGAACAGTCTGGTGGCAAATGGGAGTATCACGGGGTGTGAAAAGATGACACCGCTGGATAATCCCCGTAGAGACCAAAATCTGTAATTTGGAGACTGCTACAAGGCGTAGCCGGGAAGTGGTGTTGCGATGACGGAAACCGACAGGCGTCAGCGGTGGAGGGACGAGGTGAGGATGAGGTGGGGAGGATGGCTTAGTCAGTGCATATTTACGCGAGGTCCCGTGATTTCGCGATGGCGCTTCGTGTTCCCCGCTTTGACCTCCGCGCTCTCTTTCACTTCTCCCAACACAACCACACGACCACATTAACCCCTGATATTCTCGCCCGAAACATCTCAATGTCTGATAGTAGCTCTACTGAATACGTGACGCTTGTCTCGAATGACGGCTACGAGTACAAGATCCTGCGCTCCGCGGCGTGCATAGCAGGCACGATAAAGAAAGCGCTGGATCCGCATTGTACGCGCTTTAAACCTGTCCCGCAATTTCATATTCTAGTTTTGGGTAGTACTGACCACGTGGTATTATAGCTGGCTTTCTGGAAACCACACAGAATCGCGTAGAGCTCCCTACAATCAAGTACGTCTCTACACTCTGCCGTTTATCTACTAAGGACCCCTTCTCCCACTCTTTCCGTATATAAGGGGTTGAATGGTAGAATGCTGATTGAAACGCAGTGGTGTCGTTCTGGAGAAAGTCTGCGAGTACCTCTATTACCACCAGAAGCACGCCGAGAGCAAGGATGTCCCGGATATGGATATCCAGCCGGAGCTGTGTCTGGAATTGCTGATTGCTGCGGATTACTTGGACGGTGGGTCAATTACGACAGAAGAGATAAGATATGTGTGCTGATACTTTGGATAGTGTGAGAAGATGAGGAACGAAACTAGGACAATGTGTACCATGACGCCTTTCTCGGACAATAGTCGTGTACGAGCAGTCGAAGTTCAGGGCTTTCAAGACTAGGAGGAAGCTCGGAATGAAATGAGGCCGCAATAGCGAAGTGTAGGAAATGAGACGAGGCTGCTTGGGAAGAGCTTGGCTCCAGGCATAGGGTGCAAAAAGATCATTTAAAAAACAGGGATGACGCTACATGTAGGCTCTTCAGATAGCAATGATCAATATTCGAGAACGGAAAACCAATTCCCTGCATTGCTGCCTCACTAAACTAAATGTGCACAGATGCTCCTGATTCCAAATCACTGGGTTAGAGGCCTTCCATCACGCTCTGTCCAACTTGAATGATGATATGAATACCATCGGTGTTGCTTTATGTGTATTCAGAGCTTATCCGAGCTCTCCTCGGACCCGTGGGTGTTCTACCCTACGCGACACCTTCCAACCCGTGTCCTGAAACCACCATTTCTCAGAGCATAGCCCTAAGCGGCACTTCGCTCGAAGAATTCCTCACATCCAACTGATGTGCCACTACGCCGCTAGGTGGATTGGGGTACCACGGCACCTCTGTGCCTGGGGGCACATCTTCGACGAAGAAAACCAGGTCAGGTGCAGCCTCGGTCTGATCAGGAAACTCCTCTGCGTCGAGGATAACGACTTTGACTTTAGAAATGCGTTTCAGACCCAATTCGGCTTTGTGACCCATGAGGAAATGGCCGAAGGCAGCGCCGTTCGGAGACCCTAGAATCGCCCACCCCTCCATCGAGTCCATGCTAAAGTCTGTACCAGGCCAGCCCCCAAATGTTTTACCCGTCTGTCTGAATGCTCTTGCTATAATTCGCTGGCTGTCCCGGTTCACGACTGTTTGCATCAAGAACTTGTTTATGTTTTTGACATTTGGATTCTCGCGATTCCAATAGCCCCAGAGCACGTCGGAGAGGGCGCGTAGTTTGGGGAGGTCAATCCAGTTCTTGCCTTTTTGGCCGGATGGTGAATGGACGTTTTGTGCGTAAATGGCTAAAAGAGGATGAGTCAACATAGTGCCCAAGGCCCTGACCAGGAAGAGTAGGAAAGCACGTACCTCCTTCGATGGGATTGACGACAAATTTGTAATAGGCTCCCGATTTCTAAGCAATAGCGTCAGTATGAAGCATACATCTCTTGGTCTGTTTCTTTAAAGGTCATCAGTAACGTACCCCATACGTCCTGCCATCCACTGTATACTTCTGTTGTTCCGGGTTCAAACCTCCGGCTGGAAATCCGTGAAGGACGGAGTAGGGAATATTATAGCCACCCCTCTGACTCCCTTTGCATCCTGAGCTCAGCCCGAGTTCTCTCATTGCTGGGCCGTAATTCCAAAAATTGTCAAAGTCGCAGCGAGTCGCTGGGACCCACTCATTTTGCCAGCCCCAAGTCTCCAATTCTTCTGTTCCACGTCAGTTTCATACTTTCTACGACACAGTATGTCTTGCTCCATATTGTTACAATACTGGCACTGGGAGAAGGGAGGGTATTACGAACGTTGCAAGTCGCCACGCCACTCGCTCTGGGCAGAGGGTGGTTGACGTGTGTCCTGGTACATCTTCCCGGCCTCTTCATCCGAAGCTACCATTGCCGAATTGAGCTTAGCTCCGCGACACACGGCACTAAACCATACACCATCGTCCGCGATGTGCTTGGTGAGGGCTATCTTTACTGTGGAGGGTTCGCCGTCGGGAATTGCAATGGTGGATCCGACGACTCGTGAGAGGTTCGTGTGCTGGCTGTCTTCGCGAGTACCAATATTTGGGCTGGTAGCAATGCGCCGATTCTGGAGGGCTACAAGGTTGTATTGTGTAAGCCTGGGTAATTCAAATGTTTTACAAAGTGGAAGGGTTTTCAAGATACTAACCAACAAAGGCGTTGCTACCACCTCGACTCGATCCAAGGTACGATGCCGAGTTGAACACATGGACTCGGCGGAAATTTCTTGGACTCTGCTGTTCGATCGGTGGCACTTTGTCTACTAAACCCTGCCCTCTACCTCGCGCTCTTAGGACTGACGATGCCTTTTTCCCTGATTGTAGCGGAGGTGTGTCTTCGACGTGGAACAAAAGATGTGGGTCGTTCCCTGAGAAGTCTTCGTCACTGTAAAAGACAGTGACTTTTGAAATCCATTTGTTGCCAAGTTGGGCCTTGCGTTGGATGAGGAACCAGGCAAAGGAAGCACCATTATCAGATCCTTGATATGAATTAGCGTCTCTCGTCTTCATAGCGTTACGGATGTTTGTATACCGAGTATAGCTTTGCCGGCCTCGGTGTTCATATCGAACGTGGTACCAGGCCAGACTGCTAGTGTTTTGCCTGCCGCTTTCAACGCAGTAGCAATGATACTGTTCGTGTCGATGTTGACGACTCCCTCGACCCAGAAGTACTTGATATTCTTGATATTTGCATTGTCACGCACCCAGTATCCCCAGAGGACGTCGGAAAATTTGTTCAAGTGGGGAAGTTCCTTGTGCTGGGGTTCGCGGTACCACTCCTGGCGGGCTCCGTGCATTGGCGAGAGGATATCTTGGGCGTAGATGACTGAAACATGGTTGTCAGTGTCCAATACGTTCTAGGTGAGAATGATAGGGTTCCTGCTCACCTCCACCTTTGTAGTTGATTACGAATTCGTAAGAAGCGCCAGTTGCCTGCGGTTGAGGTCAGCTTCTATACCCACCACATATCTTACAGTATGAGACATACTGTGTACTTTTCCCCATCTACGTCATATGTCTGCGACGCCACGGGAGCGTGATGTCCCACAGAATCCATCAGCTCGGGGTTAGAATGTTGGACGGTATACACCACATTATCGCTACCGGGCTTCCCGTTCAGCCTGAGAGCCTCGATGGCGCTCTCGACGTGCCAATAGCCATCATGATTGCCGCGCTCCTGTTCGTCGGGGTCATCTGTTGGGATATCAAACCATTTCCATTTGCTCAACTCGCTCTTCAGGTCGCCCTGCCAGACACTCGAGGCCGAAGACGGTGTCCGTTTATCGTCAATAAGCTTTCCTGCATCTTCGTCGCTGCCGAGCATAGCAGCGATCAGCCGCCCGCCTTTGCATGTTACACGCTGCCAAAGCTCATTACTAGCAACGTCGTCTTCATCGAAGCGCGGGACCAGCTTGCTTCGTGGAGCGACAAGGGCGAGGACGTTCCAGACGAGGACCGTCGCGAGTAAGGCGAAGGGAAGCTTCATGGCAGGCGAGATAGATGAGCCTCTGGAGTCTTTCGTGCGAAATGGGTGTATTTAAGGGAGGGGAGGATAAAGACGAAATAGCAGACGCCTATAGATAAGTAGTAAGGTTGAGTGAGTGAATCAAACGCAGTGATTGCGTTACCGAGATCATGTTCAGTTTCTATCATTTTGATGACTACCGTTTGTTACAGGTGTACAAACGGGATGTGAGAATCTAAGGTGCCTTAGATTAGACCCAGTCAAATGAAATGAACTTGGAACTCTAGGAGGCTATGTTGGCGGCATTTGCAGCGATGAGGCCATGGTGAGTAGTAAGGGGCATGGTTGCAAAACATTTGTTGGTTGTGGGCTTTGTATTATGTTTCTAGAAGCTGGTTCGTGTCGTGATTACTTTGTAGGGGGTGTGCCCCGTCTATCTATGTACTACCGTGGTAAGTGTCGTAGTCACTAAAATCATAACGCCACAATAATCTGATGTTCTCTGGCTGGGGACGCTAGTAGTTTAGCGCCTTAGCATCGATGTGTCATCCAAATCATGATTGTGTCGTCCGACTGGCTGTGCTCTATATATACTAAAAATTTGAGCGAATCTATCACATACGACCATAGGACGATGAGCACAGAGCTTCCCGTTCGCTCAGCTGTACTTAAGCATCGTACCGGCGGATTAGTAGTTAGGTGGGTGACCACTAGCGAATACCTGCTGTTGTATGTTTTTGCCATTTTTTTTGCCGTTTTTTTAGTTCGAGGCTGACCAATCGTTAGCGCCCTATGTATGACTAACGAGCGACTATCTCGCATGGCCGGGTGCACCCTGACACACAAACTACCTTCTTCTATCCTAATCAAGACTAAGTGCACTGTACAGAGTCTTTTCTCCTCTGACGGGTATAGCATGGAAACGGTGTATCTATGCAATAGTAAGTAACTACTCTTATTAGATTCTTCTCTTAAAACAGTTTAAAATAAACAAAATACTACTTTATGATTTTGTTTATTTAACACATAGATACTATAACTACAAGATTCGTAATCCTTACTATACCTGTTAGAGGTAAAAAAACGCTGTATTAGCTCGTACTAGTTACTAAGGTTTAAGTGTTTATAACGTGCGAGATAGGTTAATAAAAGTCTCCTATTAGGACAGAAGAGGGTAGTATGTAGCAGGGCGCAACTAGCTATGCGAGGGATAATTGCTACTACTATTGTTTAATAAGACAAAGTTAGTAACTTTAATCGACATTATAGGAGTGCTGCTAGTTTTAAAGATACACTAAAGACGAATAGGACAGCAGAGCTGCTACGTGCTAACATGTCTACGCACTTATACTACCGTTTAATAAACAATTATAATCTTTACTTCCCTTCTCCTGTCTTCGTAGCTTTTTCTCTCGGTTTCTTGCTTCTTTTATATACCTACTTCGAGATGTTCTGCAATCCCTAGCCTGCACGAGCTAGATCGCTACTATATACAGTGCGCCGAGCAATTCCCTCTAATAAGGACTATCTTTAAGGTATATTGGATGATGAGTTTTTAGTCATGGTGGATCCTAAGTGCCGTAAATCTCAGCTCCGTTTCAATTGTGATTAAAAAGACCCGCTAGTTTATACATTCATCGCAGTGCCGAAGAACGCAAAGGCCGACAGTCCACCTATAGGGTTTATTACTATACTGAATCCTTAACTAGGCACTAGAAAACGGGTCTAAGTGCAACGTACCGCGATAGGTAAAGGCCACAATTGGCAGCCTATCCAAGGCGCCCTGTTCGCGAGAGTGGAGACGTATGCCTGTGATAATGTGATAGGATTTGTACAGATCCGAATCTATAAACGTCTCTTCAGACTTGCACCTGATCCGTATTAACAATAGGTAGAATTGTTAGTAGGAAGGGGCTATATCCAGGCACCCGATTCTCGTTTAGTACCTACAGACATTACAAATATGTATAAAGCGATAGAAGGATAGTAATGTGTGTCCTGCCCTGCCCGAATGTATTCTATAATATATCCTATTAATTGCTATCTCGGGTAGTCGTCCTTCTATCTATATTCATTTAGCTACTAGAGCTTCAATTCACCTTGTGTCTACATATTTAGCTTTATGACACAAGAATGCAGTGCTACTACCTTAATATGTATCTACTATCATTCCCAAATCCCCCTTCTGTTACGATATAAATCCTTAGATAAACCTCTAAATATTTGCTTTTCGGGCAACCTAACCTCTCCTACTTCCCTAGAACAATTCAAGTCTACACGTATCTTATTACAATCGAAGCAGGCAGTTGGCTTCCAGACTTCTATTTCCAAAGTAATTAACATTTCGACCAAAGACGAAATAGAATGTTAGTGAACGTGCCGCTATTTATGTGGATTTTGGCCCCACGACCACGTCCAATGAATCAATCTTGGTCATAGCATAACTGTGACCCGCGCATATCGATTCACCATATCTCGCACTTTTTAAGCTCGGTTTCTGTAAAATCGTGCGAGGGAAAGGCCGGCGTGTAGCAACGAGTTATATCATAGTTTTATCTCGGAATTTACGAATGACTGCGCACCTATGAGTTGTCATAAAACCCCTGGGATATTACGATAGCTCATTCACTCAGCTTGACTTTCTGCAAGGCATCTCTCTATACATCTCCATTCTACTTTCGCTACCTACTAAGTAGCTCGCTACTACTCCTTAGTCGCCCTCAAATATTGCCTCGGCCACGCTAGATCTTCACCCAGTTCCTCGGCCCAGGTATGCACCAAATTAGGATTTCTCAAGAACTCCCTAGCAACAAAGACCATATCCGCTTTTCCATCCTTCAACACCTCCTCCGCCATTCTCCCGTTGGTAATTCTGCCTACTCCCGCCACTAACGCATTCTTCCCTTGCTCCTTCAGTACTTTCCTGATCTTCTCAGCGAGATTGACTTGGTAGTAAGGCGAATGTGAGATTTTCTGGTTTGGGTTGTTACCTCCAGATGACACATCGATGATATCTACGCCGTGATCAGAGAGAATGGGTGCGAGTCTGATGGAGTCATGAATTGTCCATTGAGGTGTCTCAGGCTCGTGTTCCATCCAATCTGTGGCACTGATGCGGGTGCTTAGGGGCATTGTGTCTGGGATGCGGCTGCGAATGGATTGAACGACTTCAAGGAGAATCCGAATGCGGTTTTCGAAGGAGCCACCGTATGAGTCGGTACGCCGATTCGAGATTGGAGTCATGAAAGAGCTAATCAGAAATCCGTGAGCCGCGTGGATTTCGATTGCATCTGATGGTTCATCAGTGTCTTCAAATCATAGATGACGTGAGAATACGTACCAAATCCAGCCTTGACACATCGCTCAGCAGCATCTCCAAATGCAGTGACCACACCTTTGATGTCGTCCAACGTCATCTCCCTCGGAATCACGTAATGATCTTCGAACGGCACTGCGCTCGCACTCATGACCTCGTCTTCCCAGCCGCCTTCTTCCTCTTTCGCAATCCGAATTGGTTCTCCGGGATATATCGGGGTCATGCCTCCCTTTCTTCCCGAATGCCCCAGCTGAATTGCAATCTTGCTTTTCCTACCTTCGATCCCATGCACAAAGTCGACCACCCTCTTCAACGCAGGTATATGTTTATCGTCCCAAATACCCGCATCCTCTGCAGATGTGCGGCCAGTCGACGTGACAGCACTGCCTTCGATAATGGTCATTGCGGCGCCCCGAAAGGCAAAATGTCCGTATTGCATAAGATGGAAGTCGGTTACGTAGCCGTCAGTGGATGAGTACATGGCCATAGGTGCCACCATTATGCGGTTGCTAAGCTGAAGACCACGGATTTGGAGGGGCTGAAAGAGTTTTGTCCGAGGGTGTTGACCTAGCTGATCATGATGTGTGGGTTTGTCGGACGGCATGATTGGCGAAGTTGGGCTAAAGCAAGGGTGAATAGCAAGGTTCTGAGTAGAAACAGTTGTCCCAGATTTGATGTTCCAACAAAGAGGGATTGGAATTAGTATTTATATGTTTGTAATTCTTGACATCGGACTGGGACTCCGCCGTATAGGCGGAGTCGGAGTCGGAGACTAGGTGGACGAAGCACCTGTGCTGACATCTACGCAGCAAATGTACTTTAACGTTGTCAGCTAATTTCCCCTTACAGATTACTATATGCATCATGAGGCTTTTATTCCATCTATCTAGGTAATTCTCGCCACATGTTTCACGTGAAGAAGATTGACTTACAGCCTGAAGGGACTCCAGATATGGAATCCGTAGAGCATGCCTCATCCGTTTTCGCTGACAAATGAAGCTAATTTTCCTCCGCGGAGGCGGTGGAGGGATCTCTCCTCCGACGTTCCCAACCGGCTTAGCAAATCTTACAATGCGATTGTCCGCATCAGCCTATAGGCCCCTGTCGAAGAAGCGCAGACTCCGCAAAGTCACACACAGCTGCTAGGAATACATTCACGGAAAGCGAAATGCATCTTTACAACATCCCTAGAATCATGTGTAGGATACCGTCATCGAGGAACCGACTGTGGGAGTTAGGAGTAATAAGACTTGAGACGAAATGCTGCGTCTAAAGTATCGGATCAACGCCTTGGGCGCGTTGAATTGATGTTAGAAGCCCTTCTCGAACAACGCAGAGTCAAACATGAATTTTTGGCTCGAGAACCTTTAGAAATGCAGAGCTAGAATATGCAAGAGCACAGAAAGACCAAATGCGTCTAAAAGTGGGGTGACAATGTCATTTCTCCTTTCCGCTCGAGAGTGCGAACTTATCTGTGACTCGTCCAAGTTCGTCAGTTGCCTCTTCCTCTAACTTCTTACCTGCAATTATTTAGCGCTATCCGCATTATTACACAGCTAAGTATTTCTATGCCTTTAAACGTCTACGCGTGCTATACATCTAGTCCTCCTAGCCTATAGGTTGTTAATACTTGCAGTAACTGTTCTCTTTTTACACATCAACTGTGACTAGCAACCCTAGCAACCGTCCCCTTCCCCTAATCTAAGTATCCCCCTACACATGCACTCTAGTGACCGCACTAATATTAGGAAGCTACTCTACTAAATGCGCACGAAACCTACATCCAGCATCTCCACTAAAGGCCGAAGCATTCTCGAAGAGCTCTTGGCAGGAGAAAAGAAAGTACTTTAGTACTGTAGCGTAAGCTTCAGTAGTATTATCAAAGACGATAACTCGGATGCCAGGCCATTCTCCGAGATTAAGATTCCGTACTACGGGACCTTTAGGTTAATTTCTAAGAAGCTGTACTTTTTGAAGGGCGGCGAGTTTGAAGATGCTAGGACTAACATTCGGACGCTAGAGGAGGCTTATAAAACTAACGAGAATTAGGGAAAAGACAGAATAGATAAGGGGGATACAGTGCTAGGGCAGTGGAACTCTAGGGAAGTTGGGAGTGGGTCCGAGGAGGCAGATTTTGGAGGACTTGAGATAGCGTTCTTTGACAGTTTCCAGGGCTTTGTTGATCATAATTCTTTTTTCATGATAGGATGCTGAGTACCGTTTAGAAATGTACCAATCGTGACATTGACACTCTGCTTCCCATCTCTTCTCATGTTACATTCACCTCCAAACCGACAGAATACTTAGGAATTTCCACCTAGTTCTCCGTCATATCAAGCAATAACCTTACTAACTACGGCATCCTACTACACTAGCACCCCTCAACTCAGCAGGGGTAATCCCATCCGCGAAATGATCTCTTAACAAGTGATCCCTGTGTACATCATGACCCGTTCTATTAGGGATACCCTTTCTCCATTTTCCTTAAGATCGACATTCTTATGGCAAAAGTAACACGGGAATGCATGTACAGTCCCCTTCCCCGCACACACGCACTGCTAGTGCAACCATTCTCAGTTCCTCTAAGAAGCGCACTGATGGACACGTGCCAGGCCTGAGGCTAAATTAGCGCTAACAGTCCGCGCAGGGGAGGGGACTGTATGCGGCTGTTTCATAGTACCCTAAGTTAACCTCCGACTTTCTGTGCCCTGTGGCGTTCTCAGTCGATTCCGTACTCCCAAAGGATATTATACTGTAGACGACGACCTTTTGTCGTTGCGTTGTTAGTGGATCAAAGTACCTTCTGCTAAAAGTCTACAAGGTATTAAGTTTCTACTCCTGCGACTACCTAGGCGGTTGCAATAACAACAGTAGTTTTACTGCGTACCTTTGCGTCACCAGAAGGCGGATTGGGACATCTCCCTAGTCGGTCGTCCTAGTGCCGTGGCACCTTGACATTTAACCTTCTATTCGATTGACCGGATCGTGCAGTTAGTTCTGAGGGAGTTGACGGTAATGATTGTTTTGCACATCGATGAAAGGGCGGTGCGATGCTTCTTCTACCTCATTTCTTGGAACCCGTGACCTTAAACTCAAAGCACCATCGCTCTTATCCAACGCATTGCACAATCCCGGCGTGCCTCTTTCGGTGACTTGATTTGTATCCCATGGAAGCAGCGTAATCTCCGATTTGGAGACCGTTTTCGCCAGAGCCTTGGATTGCAGAATGGCCACGAGAACCCCAGATACGATGAGCAGAACGTTAAGCACAACCCAGACCAAGACACGCCAGATGGAGATGGAAGCGAATAGAACAGGTTATGGGTGTTTCAGAGTACTCCGTAGACCCTCTTCCGTCTGCAACCTAATAGCTAAACTGTTCCAGCTCGCCTGGTATCCAGGCGAGAGCATGCCCTTGGTATAACTATCCAAGTTCCCGCATGTACTCTACGCCTTCTATATGTCCGAAACATACATGTATAGGAGGATATCCAACATGGTTCCCAGCGCTTCTTCACCATGCGGATGCGGTTCAACGCTTTGATCTTCCATTGACTTTGAGAATGCCTCCAGCGCCGAGACGGCAATTTCTGCATGTGAAACTGCCTGCAGAATATTCTCTCTTAGCAAATACAAAACAATAAATAGTAGCCTCTGTGGAGAACTGAACCGCCCCTGGCCACACTCAATCTACAGTCCTGGAAGTGGCCCGAAATGGCTTGGGTCGCTTCATTCGAGCAAATGATCATGGCTTAGGACAATAATGTATCGACCACCCTTCGCGACTGTTGATGGGGAACAACGGCTCCTATAAAAGATACATGGCTTATCGAATACCACACCTACTTTTCCGGAACTGGTGCTGGTACTGGAAAAGTAAGGATTAGGGGTTGTGACGTCGCCAATGATACTTGTATCGAAGTCGTAATTGCTGGTAACATTCTAGAGCAGATCCATGTCTGTGGATACTTCGCCTTCCGATTGAATCCATCGTAGAGAGTCGATCTTGACATATGGAACGATGATTTCGCGTATTGTACTATTTGCAGGATAGTTTATGAGCGACGGTATAAATCGTTGAGACACGGGCGTCGACGGGTTGCTGAAATTCGCCGTTGTTCCGAGTCGAGATAGTGCAAAGGCTTGGACGATAAGGTGATATCTGTTATTCGGAAAACGTCTGTAGGTCTTGTACGTATCTATAAATCGGGCATTTGTGACATTGACATTGTAGGAATCGCCCATAGCAAGTTCCAGAATCCAATTGACTGCACCGATGATTATCGGCGACACGAACTGAACCAGTACAGAGAAAAGGAATACAATTCCCAGGACAATAATAAAAGGTGTTCTCTTCTAGTAAAACTCCAACGACGGAAGTCTGTAGCGGGTGAAGCGGGTGAATTCTTGGATCGTAGAGCCGTTGCGTTCTAGGACGATAAATGCTAGACGCCACCCGATCAGTGTTAACCAGGCCCCATTAAGTGTTCCAACGATCACCACGGCCATTAACAGCGGTGTTGAGACGCTTGTGTGTGAAGAAGACACACCGTTTAAAGTGTTGTCGCCCACAAGAAAGAAATACCCATCGACTTTCGTCAAAGATCCAAACACATGACAACCCTACCCATCACATACTCTACTCTCCATCCCCATAGCCAACCCTACACACAACACACCAACAAAAAATCAAACATACCCCACACCATCCCATTCCAACAACCCCAATCTACCCAACCGGAAGAAAACAGCATGAAACCAATCCCACAATCCGAACAAGTGTATTATCTAACCTAAAAACACACCCTCCATGACATACCCTGTACTCCAGTCCACGTATCTAGTGTACTCGGTCCAAAGCGACGACAACCACCAGCTTCGCCACATTCTCTCCAGCTGAACAAGGATACACGATAGTGGCGCAGCTCCTTCAAACCCACTGATAGTCGACTACGACAAGCGAGCAGATATTATTGTATCAAAAGGAAAAGGTGGATAAAGGAATGGCGAATACATATGTGGCGCAGCGCAGCAACACATCACTTCAGTACTCCACTCCACTCCATACTACGCACGTCATATCGCCACAAGGAAATCGCCAGAAGCGTAAATCACAAAGCTCAGCACTGGCGGCAGTCTCAAAAGTATTTCTTCTTAACAATACAATTATCAAAGCTATCTATCTATATCTACAATCCCATCCATGGTATTAACATTAAATTAAACAAAAGCCGGATCGTCATACTCGTGCTGGTGCCCATCCCAGGGGGTAAGAAAAAGTCGTAAATAGGCGTAAAGATCGTGACGCTCATCGAAGGCGGAGGTATCTCTATCTATACAACAACAGAAAAGTTGTCATCATTAGTATCTCGCCCGCTGCAATGAGAATGGTAACAGAAAAGTAAATGCAAACATCCAACCACTTTTGATCCTCCTCTTCCATCCGGGGTATACAGCTGTGTGCAACGCAATGTGAATGCTAGAAACATCCCACCTGTGCGTATGCCTCTTGTTGAGATTGCGGAGGCGAAGCAGGGCTAGTAGTACGTATCAACAACGTCCTGTCCAGCCCGGACCGCCCACTCTACAATCTCCATGCCGTTGAGTCCACTGGCCCAGAAGCTCTTGTTGCATCCTTGTAGTCGGTTCAACTTCGCATATGCGCCATTCTTCAGCGGCTCGGTGTCGAAGTGAGGGAAGTAATCCCACTTCCGGAAAGCTCGAATATCCGTCGGACAGAGAGGTTGAGCAGGCGTAGTCCCATTCCGGGGATCTTTGTTGATGCTAGAGAGCGTGGTGTTGAGCAGATCGCGCGCGGTAGACTCGGCTTGGAACTCTTTGTACGGACCCCAGGACCAGGATGTTGAAACGTTGGAGCGGGAGCTGAGGTGAAGTACAGCGACAGGTTCGCCGTTATTGGGGGGTGGAACGCCAAGGGTAGAACTGTTTGCGATGTAGGAGACACCAAAAGGCAGCTTCATCTCGACGGCCGAAGAGAAGTAGTTTTCTACTGCAACGTTCTGGAATACCTCGTGCTCGTCCTCGGTGATGTCCAGCCCCACTCTCTCCAGATTTTCAATGGTCGGCGGAAACGCGAAGATCAGCGAGTCGCACTCCTGCTTTCCCCACCTGATGAAGTTGCCATGGGGTTTGGTGTACTTCACCACAGGGTTCTTCCCAGAGCGGTCGATGCAGCGCACCTCATGCGACAGGTTGATCTGAGTTTTGCACAACTTCTTCTTCGCCCATTCAACCCATATCTTGTTAAAGTCCGTGTAGTAGACATTGTGCTGGCCGACGAATCCAGTCAACAGATCAGGCGAGAAGTATTGGAGGATGTAAAGCTATGTCACGTGTTAGTCCCGCATAAAGCACCCCTGGGGGACCCTGTCAGATGGAGCCTTACCGCTGGAATTCTCCTAATATCTCCGTAACCGTATAACGCCAGCGGATTAACGAGCATGATCGGAAGCGCAGTGAAGTTGTTCTTTTGGAACCACTCCGAACCCGACACCGTGAGGCTCTCGGGGACGCCCTTCTGTTCCTGCATTAGCACGCTGGACTAGCATCGCTTTCGAAAGCACGCACCTTGTAGCTTGTAGTACTGATCGGTGCAAAGTCGCGATTCCAGAGCTGAACGTATCGTGGAATTTCCGCTGCCATGAGTTGCAGAAACTGCGCCGAAGAGGCTGGCACTGCCCGTGTTGCGCCAGTTGTGACATTGAACTCGTATTGTTGCCGCGCGCCTGCGAGCGCAAATTCCTCAATCGACACGCCGGATTCGTCGACAACTTTAACGGTCTCGGTATAGGTTACATTCGAGAAGAAGGCGGCGCCAAGCGGATGGAAGATTCCTCTGGAGGGTGGTCAGCCGCGTCTAGTGCGCTTCGATCTCAACGTCGTGTAACGGTAGATCTGCCAAACTGTCGTGGAACACTCACTCTTCATCGTAATACGATTGACATTTCCCGCCTATTTCTTCCTGCTTTTCGAATATCACGGCCTCAATTCCTTTCGCCTCGAGCCTTCCCGCTGCAGTCAACCCAGCCGGACCAGCTCCGATGATACAAACTGGAGGTTTGTGTGGTTTTGTCGGCCATGCTGATACGGTCAGCGAGTAATAGGATGTGAGCGCTGAAAGGACAAAAGCCCAATGCATGTAGTTCTTCATCGCGAGAAAAATTGACGATAGGAGATGCAGTGACGTGACTACGTACCGGGAGGTTGGTGAGGTTATACTTTTCTTGCTGGCATGGCCCATGGGCCCTCGAATCTTCTTACGACGACGAACTGGCCGTCGGCTGCACGGTGCGTTGGCAATGATTCGGGAGGAGATCATCTATCGTTGCCGTCTCAACGCCAATTCGCGGGCATACGGACTAGATTGAGCGACAAGGGCACGGAAAAAGTACCGGACGCGAAAACGGGGCAGCTCCTCCTCAGAAGCTTTGGCACCGTGTTGGTGCTTTGATCATGACGTTTGACTTGGTTGCTGAATGGCGTTATGATTTTTAATTTTAGTGACTTCTACCCCTGCGCATAACCGTAACCTGGGAAACCCATGCTGAGCCCGTTGCATAAGTTGCACGGAGATGAATGGATGTTTCCTCCCTTCTTCTTGACCCTCAACAGCTGGAAAGGCTGGCAGGCGGTATGGCGTCGCAATCGATAAAGGCTAGCTCTGGAAGAACTCTGGATGAATTGCGGTGAACAGCTGTCGTTCGATGTCATGCTGCATACGATGGCGACTGGATGCACGTCGCTGCAGACGCATGCCGGTTGCTGATGCCGAGGCATCGCCAAACCAGCCCTACCAGTGGATCCTAGCGCAACGTTTGAGAACGCTCGCGACCCATTGACGCGGGTGGTTCCTGACTCTTCGAATGCAAAGCCCCTCCGCAAGATTCGAGGGGTGGGGACCAGCGATGCGTCCTGCATGACACGCGCAGTACTTTGAACGCGAGATGTGTTGCAAGATGGCGAGATTGAGTTGTCCTCGAGCGCTAGGCTGAGGCGACGACGGCAGCCAGCGCACAGCGACAACTCAACTCATCAGCTCACCATGCCTCAGCCACAACCTAGCCAGCGACAGGCCCTGTTCAGTGGTGCGAAAGCGCAGACGAAGATAGGCGGTAAGAAAAAGAAGACTAAGAAAGCGACGACGCGAAGGACAGATTGTAAATGACATCATGAAGCTCAGACAGAGGAAATTACTGCCAGAAGAGACGAAAGAGGAAGATCAAGAGAAGAGAAGGAGAGGGCATCGCTGCCGCACCATGAAGAAGTAAAACCCATATGGCGCTTGATCTTGGCGGACTCACCTTGATGTGAGAAAGGGCTCACGATGTAACTCGGTATCCGGATGCCTGGGCTTCCGCTGGTACTAGGGTGAGTATTTGAGCTGTGTTGGGTGTAGGTTAGGAGAAATGGTGGGTGTTGAAGTGGGCGAGCGTCGTGCCTTCCTCGCCTCTCTAGCGATGACACGTTGTAGCGCAAAGGGAAGCTGCGACTGCCTACAAGGAAAGACAGAGCAGCGGCCCATGCGCGAGGTAAACAACACCAACAGCACGTATTGTTGGGACAATGAATGAATCGGCATGATGACATTACATACCTGCGTAACCGTACACCCGCTAACATAAGAACCAACCGAGGGGATATAGTGCGCCTGAAGCGACGGAAAAGGAAAAAAGGAAAAAGAAACGGCCTCCGTGGGTCATACAGGAGAGAAAACTTTGAGGAAACTTTTGAGCGAGCGTGTGCTGGGTAGGAGTGATCCGTGAGATCTACGAGCTACAGTTGGACGCGAAGAGTGGCGCGTTTATTGGTCAAAGGAGAAGTGAAGAGATGGTGAGATAAAAGGAAAGAGAGCGAAGCGGTGCTCAGATCATATACGACTTGTGCTGCTCGACATCGAGATCGTACCGACTCTGATCCGTGGCTCCGCTAATCGGCCGCATGCCGTGGTGGACTTGGACATGTGCCGTGGGTGTTGAGTGTATCGAGTCGGTTTGGGTCAACTTGCGAGTATCCATCTCGACCTGGTCCAGTACCGGAGTGACCTTCTCTCTTCTCCGGCTGTTTCCCGAACCGTTGGCATACCGAGAGGCCTGGTTTCGCGCGCGGGCCGGGAAGAGAAGTAGCTTAAGGGCGGGGATGCAGCCACATATCACACCAACATTGGTTTCGATAGCGGTCCATAGCCAGATCTCGTATCCATACCAGGTCGCGTCGTAGGTCTCGAAAAGGACGAAGTGGATCCAGTACGCCCTGAAGCTGCCGGCGACGACAATGACTCCACCGACGGAGAAAAGGGCCACAAGTCCAACACGTTGCGGCAGAGGAAGCGTCAGGCGAAAGAGCGTCGGGATGGGGAGCGCGTAGATCATCAAGTCTGTCGCCACGTTTATCACGCTCTGCGCGACAAGGGGTGGTCCTTCTGGTATGCAGTCGCCACTGCCCGCAAGCAGATTCCAGTAGCTGGCGATTGGCCTGTTGGACTATCAGCGCCATGTACTACAGTCATTCCAAATCAAACTTACAGGCATTGGAGCCACAAGGCGACGATGAAGGTCACGAATGCGGCGAGCACTATCATGAAAGTGCCCCAGACGAGTCTTCGGAAGATAGTCTTCTTAGGTGCGATGCGGAAGTACGATGCCAGAATGGACAATTTGACAAAGGTTGAAGCAAGCATGAAGAGCGTTTGGCCTGCCAGCGATGCCTAGCGATATTGTTAGTGGCGAGTTTCGAGCTCGTGGCAGACGGGACCTCCGCACCTTTCGACCATTCTGCAAGATATCCATCTTCGCATCCCACGCATGTATGTTCCACCCGTACATATTGACAGCCATGATGACGAGAGCGGTGGTCAAGCATGAAAAGATCTGGTTCCTGTCAGCTATCGCCCTTTGCCACAGTGGTCAGATTGGAACCCACCATAGCAGCCACCATCAACCAATCGTCCCACCAACTCCGGCGAAGCCATCCGATCCGAATCCATAACCGCAAAAGGACGCAGGTGAGGGCAATCGGTACCAGCGTCAACTCGACAATCATGAGTCCCGGTCCGCGCTTGGTAGGGTTGACATAGTTCGGCGTTGGCCAAGTGGCTCGGATTTCAGCAGGCGGGAACCTCATGGCGAACGAAGTGAGGTGGTGTTGCAAGTACCGAACAGTACTCTTGACGACTCCAGGATGGTGAACGAGTGTCGGGACGCAAAGTCAAAGCATCACCACCATGACAGAAGCACAGGACCTACAGCTCGAATATATGTTCCTCACCCTGCTGTGCCGTGGACAAGGGCCTATCTCCACAATGGCAACGTCCATGCTCGAATGCTTGAGGGTATACATGCCGTATTCTCTGCTTCGTGCTCTCAGTGGCCTGGTATTAGGCACGCCACTCTACTATCCGTTGCGGGTACTGGATGATATGCCGCGACCCAGCGCAGGGGCCTCTGGCTCTGGGTTAGAACCGACAGGTACCTTGCTCGCGAGCCCATGGCTATTCGTATGGAATATTGGAGGTTTCTCCCAGTGGTCCACTGCTAAGAACTGTGGGTCGTACTCGCCGCCAGGAACAGGCGAGTGGTTGATGCGGCTCCCGGGCTCGCCGTTGGACAGCGTCGGAAGTCGCGATCGGGCTGCACGAGCCAATCAGCAGCCACAGACTAGGATTCGCCTGTGACGGCGCTTCGGCCGCACGGGGGCGACTCTGCTGCGCCATGTGATTTGGCGTAACGTGATGAGTCCTGTATTCAATATATTCCTACGAGGCTTCACCAGAGGCTTGAGCCAGAGCCTTCTGTTGCGCGTAATCCGGTACGATAATGGTATGATCGCGGGTGCGCTTGATGTTGGCTTTTCTGGAGGTGCGAGCCCGACTCGTCTGATTTGGGACGGTAGTGCTCTGGGCCGACCAATCACGGTCGCTTGCGAAGATTTTCTCTACCGGGACCGAGCTCGCCTGGCGAATCAGATTGCGGCAATGGATATCCTCTATCACGACCCAACAGTGCGGCCAAGCGGGGGAAGGCAGCAGAGAAGCGCTTATTACATCCATTATTATCGTTGAAGAAAGCCACCTCGCCGACCACTCGATGGGCTGTCGATGTGACCGTATTTATGTGCCGTCCCCGGACGTGCTTTCCTGGTCCTCAACATCTTCCTCCCTTGTAGCCAATACACCCTTCTAGACCAGCCCTCAACACCCTTAACCAGCTCCACCCCATCTAATCGATGCATGAAAATACCCTCTTGTTGCGTAACCACCCCACCAAGGTCTCGAGCGATACATCGACCGATATATCGAACCCCACGTCCTAGACGTTCCGCGTCAGCAGCACTGGAACCAAGGGAATCACTGGCCTCGTGAGCGATCAGCGAAGAAGCTATGGTCACGGCAAGGTGTGGAACTCGTCAGCACCCCACAGGTACATATCCGAGCAGATGATTGCCCTTTTCCAAGGAGTATCCTGTTGCGACCTCTCCTCGATCCCTACCCCTGGGTCTCGAGTAACTTCGTCCACATCTGTTCTCACGACATCCCACGCACGTACACTTTTCTCGAGCCTGTCATTCTAGTCTAATTTCTGTAATTCTGAATCAAATTAGAATCGCTGTCCGCCTTATTGCCTTGCATCGGACTTGCTGTAGCGAACAAGTGTCGAGCATCTCGCGCGAACCCCTCTTTTCACTCCTACCACCTCAAATCAAAGGAAATATACATATCCGCAATGTCTCGTAAGATGGAAGTCCGATGTCGCAGGCATGGGCAGATAGGCGCCCTCACGCTCATCATGGTAAGTGCGGCACAGTCCAAACCGTTCGCAAGTCCGGTCCACAGCACGCAAACTGTCTGCGTGGCAACTCGAGAACTTCTGCCGTGATGAGGTTCTCTGCCTTGTCGGCTTATGACAGGTTACCGAATTTTTGCGGAGCGTGTAGGGTTTGTGCGAGGCAACCGTGGTTTTGCGCCCCCATTCGAGGCTGCAAGTGCATGGGTATTGGGCGGATAAATCTCTTCGTGAACGGATGGCCCGTTACGCTTCTGGAAGGTAAGCTCAACAAGACGTGAACTGTGACGAACGTACATTTCGATGATCGGATTTCTCGTTCGTCTGTAGCTGGTGTTGCATCACTAAAGACATCAACCCCCCCAACTGCCCAGGTAGATACGTGATCGTGCAAGCCACCCATACCTATATAATCCCCGACCAAAAATCCACTCAAAATCTCCCAGGAAGTGCTTCCAGACCACTATCGACCCTAACCACCCCCACCACACTAGCCCTGCCACTTAATCCTCTTCTGCCTCAACAAACTTACCATCCCCGCCGGAAGCAATCCCGGATCCACGGCATTCAAGCCCCCAAACCTCCTCACCATCTCGGATCCATACATCTGCGCAACCCATTTATAATACGGCTTTATGACATCCCACTCCCCTTTGCTGCCTCCCAGATTGCTCTGGCCTCGTAATTGCTCATTCGCCTGCCTCACCTGCACACTAACATCGAAACTCTCTTGGACGGGCCGCTTGAGCAAGTTACGATACACGTTGACGATATTGACCTCGACGGTTGGAGTGTACCGGGACTCTTCGCGGTAGCGCGTGTATTCTTCGAAGGAGAAGGTGTCGGGTTAGAAGGCTGGGGCTCCAGCAGTGCCGTTGGAAACTACATAGTTTCGGAACTTGCCACGGTCGAACGAACTAGATTCGAAGTTTAACAATGTTTGTCCAGATCCTTGGGACTGAGGTGTACATCTTTTCCTAATACGTTATCGCAAAGTACCATGGCACACGCATCGCGATCATGATCTAGATCTGGAAATTGCTTGCAGTTTGGCTTGGGCGTAATCTTCGCGCTCGAGCTCGGTGTATTCGTGCATAACATCGTAGGGGTTCTTCTTCACGGAATCTTGGGTCTGGAGAAGACTGACAAAGGGCGATTTGAGGTCTGGTTGTGATCGAGAGTTGGCAAAACTCATCTAAAGGGGTGTAGTCAGCTTGATCTCGAATGGCGCTAAAGGTTTTTTCGTAAAGTATCAACCATCAACATAGCATACGTACCTACGTCGCCAAGTTTGACCGGAAAGAAAAGAAATCCATCTGGCATATCCTTCACCCCAAAACGTTCCTCGATTGTCATCTTTAGAAACTGGATCACGTTTCGGCCATCGAAGATGCTCTCCTGGATGCGATGGTGAGTAGCAAGCATATTATCAACGTGCTGCCGTCCGAAACAGTTCGTCGCCCTTCCAAAATCGGAGCTAATAAAGGTGTATGCATAGGTATTCCCGACTTGTAGATATCCAGTCGATGACGCTCTTTGACCTTCCCTGTAGCTGCTTGCGGAGCTCTTCGATGTGGGCCGTTACCATTTCTCGTCGATCTCGAATCGGCCAGTCGAGATATAGAAAACCCCAACGAATATATCCCTTTAGGAGACGGTAATTAAGGGCTAGATCTACGGATGTGTCTCGTGTAATGCGTACGCTGCCAGTCTTGCCTCGTTATAATTTTTGTGCTTAGTTACTGTCGTATTATAATGCTCTTATGCAATATGCTTACCTTAGCTCCAATGATATTTACAACCTCTATTATACTCGTTTATACGCGTACGCACTTCTCGTAGTCCTTCGACTAAGACTAGATATTATTATACAGGCGATGCAACATCCCCCTATCTATAGCCTTGTTAACTGTAAAGTCTAGACACGCGAACACTACCTCGCCAAATACATCGCTAAGCGCGTGCGACCCTGGAGTTCCACGACGACGAAGACCAAGCTCCCCATCCCGGCCATCGTTGAATTTCAATGGAGCTTCCAAAAACGAGTTAAAGAAAGTCCGTCATTGTTCCAGAGACGCCCAGGAATTCAAGTACTATGAAAATAGTATTGTGCGAAAGGAGCGGATCCCATGATTCGAAGACTGAGCGAAAACAGGTGATCTCGCTGTGGAGGTGAGTATTGAGGACAATCTCGGTGGCCAGCAGGTGAAGAAGGTTCTGTTTGGCACGCATTGGACTTTTCACCTTTCTGCTGCCATTGATCTCATCAGAGCCATTGGACCCCAAATAACCTGTAGGAGGTTGACATGTCATTGCACTCTGGGTCCGAGGCTGATTCCGTTGTGCCCTTTATACCTTAGCTTCTAAACGGGCATTCTGACTGGCCCTAAATTTCGGCTTTTTCCGCAGGTCAGGGTTGATGTACTCTTCGAATTCGGCCTCCTCTTCGCCCTCCTGTATTTCGACTTTCTGGGCTTCATAGTCCAGGAGTTGATGAGCAAAGTAGTGCCGCTGATACGTTCTGTCACGTTTGTACTGGAGACTGTAATGCTGTAATGTACGGCTGTGCTATAGGGGCCCAGATAGTATTCTCGGCGGAGTCTGTCAATCTTGGGTATATTGACCTCATTGCGCTTTGAGGCCTCATTTCGTAAATCTACAAAGGCTTCTCTAACGAATACAGACCATTCGACACCTATGTAGTGCAGGAAGATGGGCTGAAGATGATCCTCGTGCATATGAATACTATAACTCCCATTGAGCCTGCGCCTAGAAGGTTGAAAGTCAAAGTCAGCAAAGCTTGTCTAGATATAAGTTAGTCTTACGTATCGCTGTTCTAGGAGGATGTGGTTCCCTACCTCTAGCAATTCTGTGCAGTTATGCGCATGTTAAGCACATCTGCAATCCCGGCCAAGATGACATCGTTCCTGGGGAAGCCTTTCAAGACTTCGCGCTTCGCGTTTGCTAAGAGTTCCGAAGATTCAAGGCCTTGCATGATCCAGCGTAGGCTGGACACATTGAACTGGCAGGGGCCATTGATTGAAGCTTCTAACATTTCAACCTTCGACCGGAGCTTGCTTGTAGACTTGGCAACATTGCTTTCTGTGCTGAAAAGGCCCTGGAGATAAGTTTTCAAGCCCTGATTCTTGACCTGGGCCGGCTCGGCGACGACCTTCTCCCATTCCGCGCGAGCCTCCATTTTTCTTAGCGCCGGGAAGCTCTTCGAAGCTCTCAGCCATCTCAGTGTCTCCATTGGCCGGTGTGGTCCTTCTGCGAGGACAGCCACTCGGTGACGAGCTTGCTATAGATCGGCATGCTGGTACTTGGCGGACTGAGTGGCTAGGTATTGGTGAATCGAGTTCTCCCAGTCCTCGAGGACTTTCGGTGATACTGAAGGATCGTAGCGTGCTTGTTCGAGAAAACGATCCAGGTTCTTGAGGTTAGTCTTCAGGGGAGGATTGCCTGAAAGTTGGAATATAAAGTTAGCAATATTCACTTTCAGGAGCCTCGGTGCACGTTTTCATACTATAATAGCCGTACTATGATATCGAACCGCTGCAGTGCCACGCATGATTGAAGTTATATACCCGTTGACCTATCGATAATACAACTACGCTACTAACACTAACTTTTTGTTTTCTATAGTACCCTTGTTTTTCCATCTAAATTAACTTAAAAACTGTCTGTTTATCGAAAAATAGACTCTCCTCCCTCCCTCTAAGCTTCTAGAGTTCTAGTTAGCTAAAATAGAAGGTTCTAGGGGTAGTAGTAGTAGTATTACGACTCTAAATCGCAACACTACAGCGCCTACACCTATAAGAATACGCCCTAAAGAGCCTAAATTAGCTTGCTAAAGCAATTTGCGCTGCTTAGGACAGCGTGTACTTAGGCTTTACCCTATTACACTACTAAATCTTAGTAGAGAGGTATTTAATAAGTACTCTAGAAGTAATACAGTTACTGTGCTGTTAGGCTTAGGACAAACAAAGAATCACACTATAATTATTAAAACTAGACAGAACAATTATAATATTAATTCATTAATTTGTGTATAGGATAAGATAAGATGCTTACTTATTCTTGTTAGTTATCTTATACGAGACCTCTAAGAACTTGCTTAGTCTCTGCTAACTTAGTACGCTGTAGCCTGCGACGTTACTACAGCACATACCTCCTCTACTTATAACTCTATCCTATAGAGTTATCTATACTCTAAAGAAAACACCTCCTACTAAGGAAAAATAATGTTAATCTAGTTTCGCAACTACCTGTCGTCCTCCTACTCTTCCTTAGGGTACAGGTTTAGTCTCTGCTTAGTCTCCTCCTAAAGCTACTTCTCTACTAGGTCCTTGTTGCATAGGCGTAGAAGCTAGTCTAGAGCGTCTTCTTAGTTAATATTCCTATTAATTTTAACTTGCATAATATTATTGCCCTTACGCGTAGGTCCTTACCTATAAGTACTAACCTAGGAACGATTAATGCTCTTTCTATTATTAGTACCTCTGTATGCTAGATATTCTGCTTGTTTACAGAGTTTCTAACTGTTAACTACAGCCTTAGCTATCTTCCTCTAGGTGTCCTAAACCTATTTAGTCTACTTATCCTAGGTTATAGTATTACTATATTGTTCTGCTAGCTTCTCTAGTACAGCTAGGGAGTCCTAGCGCTCTTAATAAACTAAAGCACGCAAGATAGCAGAGGAGAAATAGATTAGTAATGCTCTAGAGAATAGCTAGGTAATACTACTATACTTGTTTAGATAGCTAGAAGGAGTCTTTAGTGTAGTAGTGTAGTTACGATAAGTAGTAGTAATCTTATTGTAAGTTCCTATCTCTAGTATCTCTATAGTCTGCATGTCTAGTCCTACTTATATATACTATAGCAGCATTATTTAGTATTAAGTTATAGCTAGGCTAGTTAATCTATGCAGGAGTTGTAGGTCTAAAATGCGCGCATCTCCTAGGCAGTATAAGTACTTCCTCTACTGCACATTAGAGAATAGCTAGCTAACCTCTCTAGGAAAATGCTTAGCGTTATCCTAGGCTTTAATGTACCTAGTGCTTCTAAGGTTATTTACTTCTCTCTACTTCTAGTACTTGCTAATATACTTATAGAAACCTTCTAGCATAAGAGTGTAGTTGTTTTCGTCTTCCTTGTCCTAAGAGACACTACTTTAAACTATATCCTTGCCTCTACTATTGTATGTAACCTCTAAGATATTATAGTTAATATATTTAAACTTTGTAGCATCTCTAGGCTTTATAGACTTAGCGTAGTAAGGGTATAAGACAAGATAGAGCTCTTAGCGCAATATAGTATAGAGTAGCTAGTATTCTAGGTTAGCGCGTATAAGTTATTAAATAGGCAAATAGAATATAATCTGTCTCTAGCTAAGGTTACTCTTGCCCTAGATCTAGCGCGTATAGTAGTTATACATTACATAGGATTTATTAATTACCTTCTGCAACCCTAGGTGCTTATATACCTATTAAAAGATAGGGCAAACAACTATTCCTGTGTCTTAAAACTGCTAGATTACCTTCTCTAGCTTAAGCTGTTTAATAATACAATTGTAGTTTATGTACTAACCGCGTTGCGCTAGCTAGAATTAATAGCTCTTTAAGTTATCCTTATCGCGAGCCCCTTGTGTATTCTTCTAGAATAGGATGTAGGTAGCAGGATCTGTTTTAAACTTAGCCTATTTGTAATAATAAGTCTACATTATATTTAGAACTAAGGTAAGGCAATTCTTGTTAAGCGTGTAGACAGTAATACTAATAAAGGTAGTAGTAGCTTTCTTATAATAGAAGTAAACTCTGTGTTCTTTAGTTACTGCCTCTGCGTAGTATTTGTAGAGAGCAGCAAGTTAGTCCTCCTATAATACTTTATACCTTACAGGAGCAGTCCTAAAGTAAGTTACTAACGCTAATAACTAGTTTATGCAGTTATATCTAGAGCTTATTTAAATAGCAGTAACGTCTTTAGAAGCAAAGTTACTTATAACTTTAGAGTTGTATGTAAAGCCTTTATGCTTAATAATCTCTAAGACGCCTCTAATTTCGTGCTAGGCTTTTAGGAAAGCTTGTTAACAGGATAGTTCCTTAAGAGGCTCCTGCAGCGCTAGGAGCGAAGCGTTTAGAGTAGAAGGTTCCGAGTCTACTATAGCGTTAATTGCGGAGTTCTAAGTCTCTACTTTCTGTCTCCTAGTTAGAGGCTTCTGTATTAGAATTATACTTAATACGTCTATAAGGCTTCTAGCGCTTAGAGTTTGCAGGGCGCGTTTATTTGTTAGGCTTATTTACTGTATTAACCTAGCTCTAATACTAGATCGCACGCCTGCTATTAGAGATCTGCAAGGGCTTCTTGCATCCTAGCCCTAATTAACTACCTCCTATTAATAGCTATCCTTGTTTAGGGTAGTAACTTTAACAATTACGTGTGTTCCTGTAGTGCTATCTATTAGAATAAGGATACTACTATAAGGATGCACAATAAACTTATTCTCTCTTATCTATCTGTTTAGGACCTTCTTAACTAGCTGCAATGGCTTCTATAGTAGTTTCCTATTAAGGTATCCTTAGAAGATGTTCTAGGTCTGTAGCAAACTAGCCTTCTTGTTAATTACTAGCTTGCCCTGCTACTTGCTACTGTTAAAGCTTTGCTGTATAACCTAAACAAGCTTATGCGCTGTGTTCTAGTTACTTCCTCTTATAGACTAATCTTTCTATAGAGTGTTAGTATCTATACAGCGTATAATGCTTATGTTTACAACAGGCGTAATAGCTTAGATATCTAGCACTTGTTCTGCTATATACGCTATGTTTAATACAGGTTAGTAATATATCTATATCTAAGGGCTAAATACTAGGATAACTTTAGTAATAAACTAATAGCCTAGCGTGTCTTATTTCTCTTACAGTCTCTCTTACGCACTTAACAACTCCCTCGCACGCTTAGCTTTAAAGTCCTTAACGTCTTTTAAGAAGGGATAATCTTTCTAGAAGGTAGCAGGGCCTGCCTATAGGTTTATTACTGCAGTGTTGCGTTAGATCTTGTCTCTAATAGCGCTAATTATATTAAGTGTGTAATCTAGGTATATAGAGTAGTTAGTTATTAGCTTTGTGTACGCTGCTTTTTGTTCCTTAACTATCTAGCTCTAGATGTAGGTAATAATCTTAGCGATAGACGTTCCTAGGGCATGCAGAAGTTTAGATCCTAGAAATAGTTACAGGGCGCTTCTAACCTTAGGCAGGGCAATACCTAGTTTAGGCACCTCTAGTATAACAAAGCCTCTAGGTCTTAGGCTTAGTTATAGCAGCGCTTTCAGGGGCATCATATAAGAAAGAGAATACTTAGGGTAATAAATCTAGGTAAGGTTTTGCTAACGTAGGATAGTAGAGAGTAGGCGTTTCTTATATCTTTGCTACTTGCAACTCTGCTTTACATTTACCTTTTATTTACAACTAGGATTGTTTACCTTTAGCAGTTAAAATTAGGCAGTAGCTGTACTAGTAGTTAGAGAGCGCGCGCTAGTTTGCTGCGGCTAATTACAGCGCGCTAGGTTAACCTAGTAAGCTCTAATTAGCTATACTCTTTATTGTGCCTTATCTACTGTTACCCTAGTGCTAGGTTAGTGTCTAGAGGCACCTCCCTTACTTTGTAACCTTGCGATAGTTCTCTATCCTTAAGTAATAATCCCCTCTCTTACTTTGTAACTGTTGCTTACCTAACAGTTACTAGTAGCGCACCTAGGTTCTTACCCTTTATTATCTCTACTACTATTACTTGCGCTTCTGTCTAAGCTTATATTAAAGTAACCTGCAGGAATGTAGTTACGTAGGGGTATCCTAGGCTTAACTATAACTTAAGCGTTACGTTAGTGCAGTTTATTTAGGTCTACAAACACTATTAGTTACTAGTAGCCTAGAGCTCTGTATAGTATGTCTTAGAGATGCTGCTGCTAGTCCTTACTAGTAGCAAGGTCTATTAGTAAGTGTCCTAGCTCTTAATCTTAATAGTCTAACACTCTAGGCAGGTCTCTCTACTTATAGCTACGCGTAAACTAGTCCTTGTCTTATAGTTAGAGACGTCTACAATCCTCCTAGGCAATGCCCTCTACCTTCTACAGGATAAATTATTTAAGCTTATAACTTAGTGTTATGTTACAGAAGGTAGAGCTGTTAAGCTCCTTAAGCAAGTAGTAGCCTTTGTCTTAGACAGCCTGCTGTATCCTGTAAGGTCCTAGCTATCTATCTAGCAGCTTAACCTTCTTAGATTTGCTAATATCTTAGACTAAATTCTACATTAGGACGAGATCACTAGGTTCTATATCTTAATAGAGAATATCTTTATTCTTGTCCTAGTATTCCTTCTTGCGCGCGCGCAGTTAGTAGACTTATAAGATTATATCTTTAATATCTTAGTCTTGCATATCTAGCTAGATAGCGCGTAGCGCAAGGAGTTTATTGCAAGTCTTAACTTTACCTTATAGCAGAGTCTGCTATATTAGAAGAGTAAGCTTAATTAGCAGGACTAGGTTCTGTCTAGTAACTAGTTGCAATAGCAAATAGCCTGTTAATTCATAGATAGAGCACCTGTCTGCCTACAAGACTGTTAAAAGGTTGTCTATCTATTCTCCTCTAAGCTTTGCTAAGGCGTTAACGACTAGTTTGTATCCCCCTTCTATAAACTCTATAGCCTGTAGGTTGTATACAGATAATTAGACTTAATAAATACTGTATATTGCTACTAATACAGTAACTACTTTCTTATTCTCTAGTCCCCTATCTATATTAATGCGCCTTGTTATACTCTATTAATATATAATATTGTCTGTACTACGTACGGCGCTGCCTTCTCTTAATTACCTATCCTTAATTCCCCTGCTCTCGGTTCTCTATTCTCTACTAATAATTCTATACTATGTAGCAGGTTACGTAACTAGTCACGTGCAGGTCACGTGCAGGTCACGTGTAAGTTACATAACTAGCTAGTATATAGAGACCTCTCGTACGTAGATAGAAGAATAAGATAAACATGAACTAATTTATCTTGCCCTTGTTATTTCCTTTTGTACAGTACTCCCTGCTAGTCCTAGCATAGGACCGTACACCTAGCTCTACTCCCTGCTAGTCCTAGCACAGGAGAGCTCTAAATCCTATCTCTATTTATAGAGATAGTCCTCTTAACAAATATCTTTATAGATAAACTTTGTAATAGAGTTAGTATTATTACTTAACAGTGCGCGACCTTCTACCTATCTAGAGATATATTTACGCGCAAGGACTAGGAAATATTTACTTTTTAATTATAGTATATAGACTACGTTAATACTAACCTGCTTTTACAGGGCGTAAGCTAGAGTTAATATTAATATATCTTTCTTTTAGGAAGTAGAGCGCTGTTAGCATTAGTTACATTGTCTAATCTGTGTTTTAACTGTAGCCTAAATGTCCTTCTACTAGTATTGCTAGGCGATTATAGATATAACTCTATTTATACTGCAGTGTCTAATCTAGCAGTGTATCTCCTAGACAATTATAATACGTAGATCTTTGTTGTTAACTACCTTTCTAATAGTAACATTTTGCGAGGATTTCTTAAAAAGGTATCTATCTTAAGTAAAGAAGGTAAGTGCCTGTTATCTCTATTAGCGGGTGTTATTACGCAAGAGTCTAGGAGGACTCTAGAGATACGTTAGGAATTGTATAATCTCTTCTAAATTATCCCTGTATATAGTTCTAAGTATTTGTCCTCCTAGTTTGTTAACTATTATAGCGTAGCATGCGAAGGTAACGTACTCTACTGTCTCTGCAAGGCTGTAGTTAATAAACTCGTCTAAATTATCCTCTAGCTCTTCTAGTTACTCCTATCCTTCTAGCTAAGGGTACTAGGAGAGTGCGTTAGCAACTACATACTTCTTGCCTTTAATATAGGTAATGCTAAAATCCTAGAGCAAGATAGTAGCTAACTATTAATTTATAAGTAAACTAGGTAAGTCTGTTAAGGATTAATTTAGCTAAGCGATTAGCGTCTGCGCGTCTATTTTAATAGTAAAATGTACTCTATACAGCTAAACCTAGAACTTCTTAAGTGCCTACAGCACTGCTTTGCATTCTAGTTTTGTTAAATGCTATAAGCTTTCTGTTTTTAACTACAGGGTTGTAATAGACTAGCCTTAAAGTAGAACTGCAATAAGTGTTAATAAGAATATAAATATTTGTAACAAGGGAGGCCTAAAGGCAATCTAAAGGCTATATACTCTATCGCGCTAACTAAGCCTTATCCTTTAGGCGCAGGCGTAGCCTAAGCTATAATATACCCCCCTCCTATACTATTTTCTTGTTATTTTCTATTGTAATTTTAGACGGCAGCTGTAGTGCGCGAAAAAAATTTTTACAATTAGAAGGTTAGTTATTAGGCTAATTGTTGCTCTAAGCTTAGCGCTTATATAATATTATAGTCTAGTAGTTACTTTAGGCCCTAGTCTGTGTACAGTTATATATTATTGCAGCGTTAGCTTAGTATTGTTACTTAGCGAGGCCCTACTACACAAACTCTTAGCTCTTTCTATCCTCTTTTCCCTACTTAACCTTTTGTCTACCTATTGTATCTTCTCTAACCTCGCACTATTGCCGCCCTGTCGCTGCTCTATTATTTCTTAGCTTTTCTTAGTCTTACGCAATGTTGTCCTTTAACCCTACTTCTAGTTCTAGTGCTAGTAGAGGTAGCAGCCCTCTAAATCCTAGTAGAGATTGTAGTTATAAGCGCAGTTCTCTAGTATATTATTACAGCGCTCCCTATTCTACGTTGTTACTTACTATTTATGTCTATAGTCTAAAGAACCTCTGCGCAAGAAGCTGCGTTGTAAGGTTAGTAACTATCTTATTATTAGTAACAATAACAACAAGGAGTTTAGTTGCGTTAAAGAGGCTTTCTATACTTGTATTAGCTGTATAAATTAGCTAGGGCTGTACAGCTATCTTAAGTAGGTGTTAGCCTTCCTTTACCTTGTTCTTATTTTGCTAACATTTCTATAGTTACCTAATAGAGTCTACTAACAAGTGCGAACCCTACTAAAAGCAGAAAGCGTCCTATTTATAGCTAGATCTACTCCTTGCTGCGTACCTCTATTTCTGTGCCTGCACTTAGCGCTACGTTAAGTATGCTAATAATAGCTATAAAGCTAGTAATACCTACATAGTAGAGAAGGGGACAATCGTTTAGAGCAAGGGCAAGAAGACTAGGAAACACCTACGTTTTAACTAGGAGTTTAAGAGGCTCTATAAAGACTAGAAGTTAGTATATAAATATGCACTGCAGGCTTTATAAATAGGTCTCCCCCTTACTAAGTATAATCTGTCTGTCCTAGCTCTGCTAGGTTCTTCTACCCTAGACTCTAGCAGTCTCGCCTTAAACGCTCTTATTATTAGGTTGTCTTTAGTACTATTACTGCCTAGCGCTATTAGGGCTCTAACTACTATAAACTGTAATATCTGCAATATAGTAATTACTATATAACGCACCTTCTAGGAGCAAGACTACTATATCTAGGACGCGCACTATTAAGTTAAGTAGCAGTTTAACCTAACTTATTATTAGCTTAAGTAAGTAGGCAAGCAGGCTAAAGGTCTGTAGACTATCTAGACTAAGATGCTTGTAAGTAGATTTCCTAGCTCTGTTAGTTTAACGTTGCTAATATGTCCTTTAGAAAGAGTTAAAGGTAATAAATACTGCCTAACTAGCCCTAGCTCCTGCTCTTCCTGCCCCTCTAATGCTTCTAACTGTATACTCCCTACTGTTAACTCCTAGTAGTACCTAGTTTAACCCTTACTCTAGTTAGCTGTTAGCCTCCTCTGCGTCCCTGTCTCTGCGCTTTAATCTATATACAGGCCTTCTAGTACCTGTTATTAACCTAGCTACTAGGTTACCTGTAATGCCTTCTTCTTACTAGAACGTTTACGTCCTCTACTACTAGCGCTATTATAAGCGCACGCTATCTCCTCTCTTTTCTAGTACCTAAGTGTAATAGACTAGCCTTAAAGTAGAACTATAATAAGTGTTAATAAGAATATAAATATTTGTAACAAGAGAGGCCTAAAGGCAATCTAAAGGCTATATACTCTATTACGCTAACTAAGCCTTATCCTTTAGGCGTAGGCGTAGCCTAAGCTATAACATACCTCCCTCCTATACTATTTTCTTGTTATTTTCTATTATAATTTTAGACGGCAGCTGTAGTGCGCGAAAAAAAATTTTTTACAATTAGAAAGTTAGTTATTAGGCTAATTATTACTCTAAGCTTAGCGCTTATATAATATTGTAGTCTAGTAGTTACTTTAGGCTCTAGTCTGTACATAGTTATGTATTATTATAGCATTAGCTTAGTATTGTTACTTAGCAAGGCCTTACTACACAAACTCTTAGCTCTTTCTATCCTCTTTTCCCTACTTAACCTTTCGTCTACCTATTATATCTTCTCTAACCTTGCACTGTTGCCGCCCTATTGCTACTCTATTATTTCTTAGCTTTTCTTAGTCTTACGCAATGTTGTCCTTTAACCTTGCTTCTAGTTCTAGTAGTTATAGAGGCAGTAACTCTCTAAATCCTAGTAGAGATTGTAGTTATGTAGGCAGTTCTCTAGTATGTTGTCGCAGCGCTCCTTGTTCTATATTATTACTTACTATTTATATCTATAGTCTAAGGAACCTCTACGCAAGAAGCTGCGTTGCAAGGTTAGCAACTATCTTATTATTAGTAATAGTAATAATAAGAAGTTTAGTTACGTTAAAGAGGCTTTCTATACTTGTATTAGCTGTATAAATTAGCTAGAGCTATACAGCTATCTTAAGTAAGTATTAGCTCTCCTTTACCTTGTTTTTATTTTACTAACGTTTCTATAGTTACCTAATAGGGTCTACTAACAAGTGCAAACCCTGTTAGAAGTAAAAAGCGTCTTATTTGTAGCTAGATCTACTCCTTACTGCGTACCTCTATTTCTGTACCTGCACTTAGCGCTATGTTAAGTATACTAATAATAGCTATAAAGCTAGTAACACCTATATAGTAGAGAAGAGGACAATTGTTTAGAGCAAGGGCAAGAAGACTAGGAAGCACCTGCGTTTTAACTAGGAGTTTAAGAGGCTCTGTAAGGACTAGAAGTTAGTATATAAACATGTACTGTAGGCTTTATAGACAGGTCCTCCTCTTACTAAGCATAATCTATCTATCCTAGCTCTGCTAGGTTCTTCTGCTCTAGACTCTAGCAGTCTTACCTTAAACGCTCTTGTTATTAGGTTATCTTTAGTACTATTACTGCCTAGCGCTATTAAGGCTCTAACTACTGTAAACTATAATATCTGCAATATAGTAATTACTGTGTAACGCACCTTCTAGAAGTAAGACTACTATATCTAGGACGCGCACTATTAGGTTAAGTAGCAGTTTAACCTAACTTATTATTAGCTTAAGTAAGTAGGCAAGTAGGCTAAAGGTCTGTAGACTGTCTAGACTAAGATGCTTGTAAGTAGATTTCCTAGCTCTGTTAGTTTAACGTTACTAACATGTCCTTTAGAAAGAGTTAAAGGTAATAAATACTACCTAACTAGCTCTAGCTCCTGCTTCTCCTGCCTCTCTAACGCTTCTAACTGTATACTCCCTACTATTAACTCCTAGTAGTACCTAGTTTAACTCTTACTCTAGTTAGCTGTTAGCCTCCTCTACGTCCCTGTCTCTGCGCTTTAATCTATACACAGGCCTTCTAGTGCCTATTATTAACCTAGCTACTAGGTTACCTGTAATACTTTCTTCTTGCTAGAACGTTTACGTTCTCTACTACTAGCGCTATTGTAAGTATATACTATCTCCTCTCTCTTTTAGCACCTAAGGTTGTAATGCCTGTCTATAGGACTACCCCCTCTGCCCTAATAGTAGCTGTTAGGACGCTAATATATTTACCTCTAGTCGTAGTTATTCTAGTACTAGCAGGACTTTCTATATTAGTTATCTGTTACTAGAGCAGATACAATCTATTAATAGGGCTGCTTGTTAAGCTGCTTATGCTTAGGCTTAGCGTCTTCTTAGCAGCTCTAAGGCGACTCTGCTAGCCCTAGATGTCCCTGCCTAGGATAACAGTTTGTTATCTAAGACTAAGTACAAGACAGTAGACAAGTCTAGGTTAAGGCTAGACAATCCTAATTAGGGCTTATCTAGTTAAGGTGCCTAGTATAGTCCTCTTTGTTAAGGTTAGAGCCTTAGTAGCAGTTTTAGTTTTAGTGTTAGTTAAGGCGCCTGCCCTTCTAGTAGTCTTAGTAGTTAAGGCATTAGCTCCTCTAGTAATTCTAGTAGCTTTTACTAGTCTAGTAGTAGTTTAGCTTGCCTTCTAGGTTTCTTTGTCCTAGCCTCCTTATAAGGTTAGGCTTGTGCCTATCTTTAATAAAACTTATTTTAGTTTCCTTTTTACCTGCCTCTAGGGTCTATCGTGATGTAATGCGTCCCTTTATTTTTCTCTAAATTCTTACAAGGCTTTTATATCTATAAAGTCCTCTAGTAGGTACTATATTAGCGTTGCCTAGCCCTTCTACTTTATAAGCACTTAGCGCTTGCCTCTTTCTCTCGCGTTCTTAGCGCGAAGGATAGACTCTACCTCCTATTTATTTAGCGTTAAGTTGTCCTCCTCTAGTATAATTGCAGGGCCTAGCCTTGCGTCTACTAGCTTCTAGCTTAGAAGTAAGTCCTCTGTAGCTCTCTTAAGTAAGTTAACATAGACTATTTAGTGCAGGCTCTCTAGGAGATTAAGAACTATAGTAAGTAGGGACAGGACGTTAGTAACAGTGTACTTATTTTGCAGGAAATCTAGCTTTTTACTAGGTTAATTTGTCTTAATATTCTGTATAGAAAACTACACCTTATCTCTAACCTTAAAACGTTCTGCTAGTTATCTACTTTAGTTTATAGCCTCCTATGTTCGCTGCTGCAGGAAAGCAATTGCAGCCTAAGTTAGTTCTACTCCTTACTTTAGATAGTTAATAAAGTAGACTGCACGGCTCTGTAGTGTTTTTATTAACATTTTAAGGACCTTAACCTATTGCAGGAGGTTAATATTATAGCTGTTAAGTAGTAAGTTAAGGCTAACGCTAGTAACGCTAGAATCCCTGTTATTTAAGGTAAGTTAACATACTAGGAGGCAGTCTGCCTAGTCTGTCTACTTAAAGTACACTATTATTCTTAAGACTGCCTAGACCTCCTAGTTAGCCCTTTCTGTGCCCCTGTTAGTTTGTAGGTAATACGACGTAGAGAGCAGCTACTTAATGCCTGTAGTCTTACACAGTGTTTTCTAGAAGGTTCCTAGCTAGTCTAAGCCTCTGTTAGATATAATAGTAGAAGGGAAGCTATAAAATTACTACTATACGTCTTAGAACCTATGCGCACAATTCTTAGCTTCTATAGTATATATTACCTCTAGCTAAATAAACTTAGATAGTTAGTCTATAATAACGAGCAGGTAACGCAGTAACGTTAGTGTAGCTTAGGGAAGGTCTACTATAAAGTTAATTAAGATTTAGGACTAGAATTAATCTGCAATTAGGAGGGGTTAGAGGAGTCCTTAGCGCTTCTTCCTTAAGATATAGGCTCTGTAGCAGTAGCAGTTCCTAACGTATTAAGTTACGTCTTCTAATATCCTATCCTAGTAGTAGCTGCGCTAGACTAGCTAGAACGTAGTATTCTTCTCTAGGTGTCCTGTGAGTTCTAATTTGTGTGCGCGCTAAATAATAGCTGTTGTAAGGGGTTCCTATACTAGTAGCTATATAACTCCTTACTATATTAGAGTTCTATGCGCGCTAACTAAGTAGTTACTAATCTACTACCTCGTGTCTACACTAGAGGGAAACTGCTAGTTACCTTACTAAACTACTTTTAAGTAGATAGTATGTTTAGAGTTAGCCCTAATAGCTTTGTCCTAAAGAGCCTAGATGTACCTATCTGTAAATATTTAGTAGCCTAGCGTTACTTTGTTATTACTTACTTCTACTACTACTACCTAGATTAATTAGGGCGTTATTAGGGCGGCCTCCTGTAGTTATAGAGTTCTAACGTCCTAGTCCTGTTAACTTAGGGCATTAGGCCTGTTAGCTAAATGTCCTAGGCGATAGTAGAGGTTGTAATTAAACTAGCTAAGGAGTTCTGCCTATTAGTACTACCTTTTACTAAGGACTCTAGTGTTTGTAAAGTACTTAAGGTTCTTATAGTTAGTAAGTATAACAAAGGGTTTAGTAACGCTCTAGAGTTCTAGCATCTAGGTAACTAGGCACTAGATAACTGTAAGGAGTTCTTTGTCGTAGATAGTGTAGTTACGCTCTACTAGCGTTAGCTTAGTAGAGTAGTATGTAACTAGGTACTAAACACTATTAATCTACTATAATAAGCAGCCTCTAGTTGCTCCTCCTAAGTAGTCTATTTCTACTAACGTGTCTCTTTCTAGGTCCTATAGTACAAGGGCCGGCCCTGCTATAAAGACGTTTTTAATCTTCTAGAAGGCTTTTTTAGTGTTATTTGTCTATTAAAACGGCACATCCTTCTTCGTGAGGTAATAAAGGGGCTCTGTTAGTTTAGAAAAGTTTAACACAAAGTCTCTATAGAAGTTAGTAAACTCTACAAAGCTTTAAACACCTCGTATAGACATAAGAGCTTCCTATTTACAAATTGCCTTAATTTTCTTAGGGTTAGAGTAGATGCCTTGTCCTACT
>MU006790.1:784334-872531 GCA_010093635.1 Massarina eburnea CBS 473.64 | reverse complement strand
ATGGCTCAATCCTGGCCATCCGATAGGCCCTCAGATAAACGGAATCCAAACTCCTCTGGGCCTAGTCGAGACCAGTTGCAAGAGACTATGCGGTAGTAGATGGCTCCCTACCGCGTCCCCCGACCTTCTACCTACCACACTAGATCTCCCTCTCCTACCCAAGACGCGTCAACACCAACACCATAGCAATGACATCGTGGACTACCCTTTCCGTCCCAACCCGCAAAAAGTAAAACCCCTCACTATCACCAACACCACTACGGTTAGCACACCCCTTGCCAACCCCCCTAACATCGCGACTAAACACCCTTCTTCTTTTCCATCAACCAGACGCGTCTCAATTACCTTTTACGTGACACCAACACCAACACCAACACCAAAATACCAACGCGCCTAGCCCAGCCCAGCCTACACAAAACCCCCGCATCTCGCCTCGCGCCACCCTCCCCTACCACCTCATGCTTTAGCCCAACACAACGCGACAAAAAAATGCCTCACTTCACTACTACTTCGCTATCTCCCCATCCGCTACCATTCCTGTGTTCCCCAGCTCTAGATCTAACATTAGAACACACCTAGTACCTACAAAAAAGGCCATAGGCGACACCAGACTCCGGTACTCGTACTCCAGCACTCGCACTCCCCCCATTATTATTATTATTATTATCATTATTAGAGCACATTTCAGTCGGGATCGAACTCGAACAGAGAGCATCACATCCCAGACAGCAAGACGTGAAGCAAAACTAGCCATAAACAAAAAGTCGTGATTGGATATCTACTAGCAACTAACAACCAACTATCTATCTATCCATCTATATCAAAGGAAGAGTACCACACGGTAGAAGGTGAAACAAGGAAACAAATCCCCACCCTCCGTACCTCCAGTCCCATGTTCCGTTTTGTTTCGTTTCAAACACCCAACTACCAGAAACACTGTTTCCAAAGAACCGCACTGCAACAAAATTGATTGGACAGGAAGGAACCATGCCTTCATCCCCCATCACACAAGGTCAAATCCCAGCGCTTATGCGAGGGCCAACCTTGATGCCGATCTGCAAAGCCCATCCATTTTGCCACCCCACCGCACTGTACAAGCTTGAGGTATGTAACGTGGTTCGCCCTAGATATCCAGCAAACGCGATCGCCCTCCCTCCTAGGTCTACCCCTCCCAACCCAACCCGGTCCAAACTCTCACCTTTTCCTATCCTCGGAAAACCTCGGCGCGCCCTCGGGAACAGGCGGCGGCATATAACTCCCCCTATACCCCATAATTGGCGGCAGACTCGCACCAACAGCTTCTTCATAACTGGGCGGGGCATCATCGTAACCCGGCGGAGACGACGCAGTCGCGCCAGCCAAACCCTGTTGATGGGTCGGGGTCTGGGGTCTAGCATTATTGGTTTGCGCGTGCGCAGGTTCCTGCTGCTGCTGCTGTTGCTGTTGTTGCAATTGCGGTTGAAGATTCGACGCGATATACGGCTCTGCCTTGAAATCCCTTTTGACTTTCTTCACAGCCGCTTCGAGCAGGGCCTGTGGCGGGGCGATGCCGGAGTAGACTTTAACCGGCAGTCTCAGCGGCAAGACGACGAGTTGGTCTTCGCCGTGTTTGTACGAGCCGTATCCAAGGCCGACGCGGACTTCGAGTTCGTAGAAGCGGGAGAGGTTGCAGGCTTGGAAGGAGGGTGCGACGGTGTTGGGGATGAGGTTGCCGGCCCAGTACTCTGGGTTGATGGGGATCTCGGTGCCGACGGGGTCAGTGGTGGAGCCGATGGGGATGGCCATGTTGCTCAAGGAGGAGAGGATCCAGCTGTTGGATTCGGTGCGGGTTACTTCGTGGGCGCGCACCTTGGTGTAGCCGATTAGTTCGATTTGAAGCATTTGGAGGTAGATGTTCTTGGAGCGTTCGCTCATGTTTTTGATGAGGACGCGGAGGGGGATGTCGTGGTTGAGGGTGAGTAGGGCGGGATTCGGGAGACGCGCATCGACGCTGACGCGTGGTGTGATTGCTGATGTCTTCTCCCTTGTGGGAGAACCAGAGGTTTCCTTCTTGTCAAACCAACTCCTCCTCTTCCCCGCCGACTGGTTCGGGCTCCCCTCAATAAACTGATGCGTCCTCCGCGCATACGCCTCGCCATCCGCCGCCTTTGCCCGCGGCGGTTCAATGGGCAACATGGTAAAATGCGCCATAGCGCGCGGGTTCTCCTTGAAGAACTGCGGGCGATTCACAGTGACCTTGACAAAGTATCTAATCTCCGCCTCGCCGGGGAAGCCGCTGATGGAGGGCGGAAGCGTGGTCTTGACGTGCTGGGTGGGGCTCTTCGCATACTCGGGGATCATGTTCGCGAAGGACACGTTGGTGGTGAGACTGTTTTGCTGCAGGCAGGATGTGTTTAATGGGATCTGTGTGGGATGGTCAGCCATCCCCTCTACCAAACTCACGGCAATTACCAAAACTGACCTTGAACTCGAACGGATACTCGAACTGGCCCGCCCCCATCGGAACCACCACCTTCGGATTTTCCTTCAGATCCTCCAACGATGTATCCTGCGGCAAGACAACCTGGGCCTTGTACAGAAACTTGTGCACTTCGAGCACCGGCCGCTGTTTATCGGGGCGATCGGGCCTCACGGCCGCCATGAGGCGGGTCCGCGACTCGCCCTCTAGCTTCACGATGATGGAGGAAATGTTGGACGGGTTTGGGGCCTTGAGGATGACTTTGCCCGCGATGAGGTCCAGGTTGGTGTAGTGCTCGTGCGGGTGGTCGAGCTGGATTTGTACGAGCATTGTTACCGTGGGTGGCGGTCAGTGAGGAGGGAGATTCTAGCAAACAGCTTTTCGCGGGGAGTTATGAGAAGGATGTGGTGTGATGTGGTTGTTATTCACGTCGGCGCTTGCGGAGGATGAGCGACATATCCAAGGTTATATAACGCAGGCTCGGCAACAACAATTCCTGCTTGGCTCTGACTGTTCAAGGAAGACGTAGGATTAGTTTGCTTGGGGAAACAGGCGGAAAATGCGCACAGGCGGGACAAGGGCGTGCACAACAACTGCTTTACATGCGGGATGGTCGGGAGGGGCTGCACCTTTTTCTTAGCACACCCGAGGGACATGACATGACGCTGCCTCCCCGCATGCGTCATAGTACGCCAAGCCCCACCATGTACGGATCGTTGGCTGCGCATAGGTATATGTACTGGCCTGTAAACATTTGAATTGTCTTTATTATTATTATTATCGTTTTTTACTATGTGGTATGTAGCTGATGCTCTACGCCGCATCACACAGCCCAGCCCACGCAAGGTACAGATCGCAGAGAGTGAGAGCGCGAAATAATCACAGGCCCTCTTTCGCCAGCATATCTGTAGAAACACATTGCCCGTCAGCAAAGTCGGACATCCTCTGCAGCTGGCCAGGATCCATACGTACCGGCAATATCGAGGTAAAAAGCGATAGCATTAAACCTGTTCCGCGTCAGCCCTCCCTCTGCACAACGTAACAAAGTCAGCATACTTCCTCTTACTCCCCGTCAGCTCCCAAAAGAACCACTTGATCCGATTCGTCCAATTGATCAGATCTAGATGGCTAACCCCAACCAGGGTACCCTTATATTGTCCCCACCGGCTCGACTCCACACTAACAAGGCCATCGTTGCTCCCGCCCTCCATCTCCTTGATGACGGCGTGGGACATGGAGAAGACGGAGAAGGAGGAGGGCTCGAGGGATGCGCCGTAGGAGTAGTACTTGGTACCGTCGGCATCTGGCGTTTTCGCGTTGAACTCGGTGTTCATGTAGGCGCGGGTAAGCTGGGAGAAGGCGCCGGTTCCGAGACCGAAGTATTCCATTACATTGTAGATTCTTCGGACTTGGCGCTCTGCTTCATGTTAGGAGAGGAGAGGAGAGGAGAGGAGGACATGATGTACGTACCGCCGATGGAGTTGAACATGTAGTCTGCGAAAGCGGAACCGCGGTGAGGTGTGGCGATGGTGGTTAGCGACAGGACCTTGACGTTGTTGGGTTGGAGGCGACTCAGCATGTATCGCGCATCAAGACCACTGTACAACAATAATCAGTATGCATCCCATGTCTCCTATCATTCGCGCGAGTGCTCTTTACCCCTGCGCAGTGTCAGCGAAGAGATGGAATTGCACCCAACGAAGCGCAGCGTACCATGCTATGTCTACATTTCGTCAGTACTTCCCCTCATAATCAATTGCCCTGCACAGTACTCACGCGATAATATTAACATCCTTCCCCTGCGCCTTCTCCGCAATACTATCGGCCAGCTTCTGCGCTCTTGCCTGAATGCTCCCAGAAGGCGGCACGGCAGCGACGATGACTTCAATACCCTTTTCGGACAGCGCATCCGTGATGCCTCGCCAGTACTGTATGCCCGGAAGAAGGGGGCCGCCGAGACGGAGTTCGTCGAAGCCTAGGAGGCCATGGGCGAGGATAATGGTGTGTTTCTGCGAAGGCGATTAGAAGACGAGTGCAATTCGACGTGACTGGGCACGCACGGGGGTTTCTGCGACCGTCAGCGAGGTTTTGAGTATTCGGGGAAGATGGGTTTACCATAGTGGTCGCGTATCGTGGCGTATTCGTCTTCAATGATGCGCCCAAAGTCCTGCAGGCGTGGGTCGTCTCGTCTCAACCATCTCGTGCTGCTGAGTGCTCGGCGGCTATTGAAATGGGCAAGCGCGTGTATCTGGCTGCTGACTGGTCGGGAGCGAAAGGTCGCTCGGATGACGGGGTGTATCATGAGGGGTGCTGCGCATGGTGGTGTTGCTGTCGGAGCTTGAGCTCAGCAGTGAAAGATCCGGGGTCGGTGACGTAAGGTCGTAAAGTACGCGATGTGGGCCGGGGTCTGAAAGCCATATTTTCCTGTCATGCTTTATTGCTTTCACCATGGGAAATTGAACGGGGAACTACAGGTCACATATTCGAAAAGGGCACACAAGGCAGATGCCGGATCACTAATGTTCCACGAGACTTGGTCGATCAATCGCTGTGTAGAAGCACTCCTCTGCAATTTATCGACGAGAACACATCCCCGTAGCTCTAGTACAAGAACACCCAAGCGTCTCTAAAAGGCCCGGTGGAACGCTCAAGCCCGTACCCGCGGCGGCTCCGGCTTCGGATTCGTAACGGCGGTGATGAGCTGCTCTACGACCTCGGAGCCCGACTTCTCGCCAATCTGTCCTATTTCCTTGACCTTGACATCGGTTTCCACCTTTGCGTCGTCCTCGGCCTTCTTGTTGCCGGAACTGTGCTGTGCATTGTCAGCCCTCCCCCATACATGTTCAGGGCAGCATCGAGGGACGCACCTCCTTTTCGAACTTTTGGAACTCGTTCTCCTTCTCCTTTCGGTAGTCGTCGATTTCCTTCTGGGCTTCGCTTCGGGCGTCCTTTACGCGCTTCGTGCGGTCTGGAGGGTCAGAGAGGGTCAGGGAGACACTAGGTGGAGGGAGGGCTGGTTACATTCTCTTGCTGGGCAGTGTTAGCTATGGCATACTAGAAGTAGTGGAGACAAAAGACATACCCTGCTGCACAATCTTCTGTGCCTCTCGCTCGGCCTGTGGTCTTGGTAAGCTTCGTACATGCCGAGGTGGGCTGCTGCGTGCCTTACATCGAGCAGCGTCTGGATTCCCGCAGAGTTTTGGGCGGACTGCCACACGTTAGCAGCGACCCGCATAGATCGGGCACGTATCCACGCACCATCTTGGAGGTATCGTATGTCGTGGGAGTGGCTGGTCGCAGTGTTCAAGACGCGGAAGGTGCATGACAGGCGGCGGGCGGGCTTGGCACGCACCTCCTACGAGGCCCAAGCTCCTTCGGCTCGAAAGTCTCTCTGCCGTCTTGCTCCGCAACGTCACCAAGGCACTGTTATCTATACATCACACGGTCGGATCATGTCCCGCGCATCACAGGTCACGCTTGCATCTACATTGGCCGGTGCCATTGGCATTGTCGTCTTCGTGCACTATTCGCAACGCGCCGAGAAAGCCGTCAGTTCACACCAAGCCAGGCCGAGCCTTCTTCACATCTGACATTGGAACAGGCAATGCACGCAGGCGTCATCCGCGACTACGAGCAACAGCGACTGAAGCGCGAACGCCAGGCCGACTTCGACATGCAACGCGCCCTCGAGCAGGAGTACCGGAAAGTGCAGACAGTCTCAGATGGCGGAGGGCCGGCAGCACAGCAAGGAGGGGGGACGAATTCTTAAAACATGTGTGAGAGCCTTGGACATAAGCACACCGATCGAGCGGGGAATCTATCATTTCCAAATTGAAGAGGTCGCCTTACCCGTTGCCTGAGCGTCAGCCTTGTCCGCAGCATAGCGGAGCTCGTCACGCCGCCCCGCCCCCTGTACTTCGACGTTGAGATAACCGTCGTCTACGCCGCGACTCTGCGGTTCCTGCGTGGAATATCGCAAGGCTGATGGGTCCGTGTAAGTGTGCATAGGGCTGAAGATGGCATGTCTGAGGGCTGAATAGCTGAAATGAAGGGGTTTCGTGCTACGATACTACGCACGGGAATTTGCAATGGCGACGAGTAGCGTAGTGTTGGCTTGCCACCTCACAGCCACAAACTTCACCACTTGGTCTCACAGCGCCAACACAGCAGTTCCGGTTGTGCGACACGTTCTCAATTGTGCGCATCCCTTCTAGAACAAGGAAGTGTTGGATTCCGGCAAACCTCGATGCGATCTGCAACTATGAAGTCATGTACCTCGTAGATATCCGGGGACGAATCGAGCAGTGAATTTGCTCACTGTGGCTACAAGGCCCCTACACCAGCTATCTCCATGTGACCAGTGCCATGTGGGACATTTGCCATGTCGATGATGAAAGGCGAATGACACAGTCAAGATAGAGATCGGGCGTTCCTCACTAAACACGTATGTGGGCCAGATCGCCATTATTACTACCACATAGACGACCGTGTGGAGTCTAGGGGCGCCAAGACGAGCTAGAACCCCAGATGGTGCCGCTGCAGGATAGGCACAGTGCACGTTGTCGCATCTTACCGTCATCAACGAGCGCACCATTTTAGGAGTATTACCCCAACGGCCATAAAGGGGGCCCTGTCACCCGCAATCCACGAAGCTTGCATCACGCAAACAAATACGATTTCTGGACCACACATCGCAAGCGAACGGCTACCTGCATCGCTCGACCTCCAGCTCTGACTAAAAGACACCTTCTCCATTGGTCGCCACTTCGTCGTCCTACACTTACGAAGGTTACACCGCGCATACCCTTGGATATCTATCGTTCCGCTATGAGGTTGTCATATATCGCTGCCTGCTGCTTGGCTCTGGCCACGAACTCTGCACTCACTGCGTCTCTCCCCGAGACCGATGCGCACAGCATCCAACAACGCGCCGTCGCTGCGGGGATACCGCGCTCGGATATTCTAGCTCCCGATCATGCTCTAGAGAAGCGCAAAGGCGGCGGCGGTGGTGGAAAGGGGGGCGGCGGATCAAGCAGTTAGTCTTCCACTCCTCTTCCACGAGAGAAACGAACATATGTTAACGTGACTGGTAAAGGTGGCGGCAAAGGCGGTTCCTCTTCCTCGGGGTCCTCATCCTCAGGCCGCACATCCTCTTCTTCCAACGTCGGCGGTTCCACGGCCGCCGGCTCCGGTCCCGCACGCTCTTACGGCGGAGTCTATGGCGGCGGAGCCTCTGTCCCGTATAAATCCGGCTCGAAATCGGGCAAAGGGCTCCTCGCGGGCGGAGTCATTGGTCTCGGTGCTGCAGCCCTGATTATGCCGGGTCTATGGTTGTACTCTGTGTATCCCTATGCCTACCACAACCCGTACCGCTTCGTCAACGAGTCGGTCAATAACGCGACGAATCCGAATGGTTTCAATCAGTCGCTGCCCGTCGTGTGCTTGTGCCAGGAAAACAATCCCTGCGGATGCGATGAGAATGAGGATCAGACGTATCTCAAGGCTCTGGTGGGCAATGGGAGTTATTCGGGCTTGAATAAGACCTTGGTCACGGTTTCGGATGTCAACGGTACGCAGAGTCTGGTCATCAACGGTACGCTGCCGAATGGCACGACGGCACCTGGTGGCACCGATGATGCGGGAATTATGCTGTCGGCGGGGCAGTATGGTGGGTATTGGGTTATGGGGCTGATTGTGGTGTATACCGTGGCTTTCATATAACCCTCTCTGAGCCATTCCTTTACTCTATTTCTGTGGTTTGGGCGTTAGATGAGCTTGGGCGTGGCAGAGAGGGCTTGCCTACTCGCACGCAGTCTCATTTGGCATTTTGTTTTTCTGGGCCGGATGGCAGTCTGGAAATTGCCGGCGCATAATAACGCCTAATGGCTCGGGAGGGTTTTCGGTTTTTCGCGCCATTCTTGTGCCTATACCCCTGTTTTAGTTTTGTTTTATGGGGTAGGGTAGGGATGCATGACGGATCCTGAAGAGTTATGATTAGTTGTACATTTTGTGGGCACTTGTAGTTTTTAGTTTAATCGACACACAATACGTACACTTTGATTCCATATTCAGGACTACCTAGATTACGAGAGATAAACCCATCTATTCCTCCGGCGGATAAACAACCACACCCACCAAATCCGCCCCCCTATCATCCCACCCGTTCCAAAGCCCCCCAACCTCCAAGCGATTCTCCCCCTTCTCCAACGCCAGCAAAAGCGGCGCACTAAGCACAACGCCCTTGTGCGTATCCCGCAAATACAACGACTGCACCTCTCCCTCCCCGGCCCTCCCATTCACCACGACACTGGCAATGCGGCGTAACTGCCAACTCCCGCCAATGCGATCGGGGGACCCGCCGGGCTGGTCGCCGAAACCCATGTCGTCGGTGTTTTGGTACTGGAAGGATACCCATTGCGGGGTGCCGGTGCCGGTGATGTTGTGGAAGGTGGCGGTGGATGTGTTGCCGCGGATAGCGGTTAGGATGGTGCCGGAGGGGCTGAAGGAGGATTCTTGGTGGAAGGCGCTGCCGGATGTAGTGGCTGAGGTGGCGGGGTAGTAAGTTCCTTGTATAGGGGAGATTTCGCCGGTTTGACTGGATATTCGCGTAGCGGTTAGTATAGATATTGGCGAAGTTTTCTGGTAGAGAGAAGGGAGGGGGGAGACAAACATGTTTAAATCGTATACGTCGTGCCACACTACTTCCAACGACTTCTTCTCCTCGTCGATGGAAATAGGGAGCCAGATATATCTCGACTCCCACAGCGAATTCGCATCCCATTGATCCCCGAGATAGAGGTGCGTAGTCTGTTTCGTTCCCTGTATGCGCAGCGAGAATCCCGATTGCGAGTTGAAGGTCCGTGTACCCAGGGGTGCGACGATGAAGGGTTGGGACCAGGGACCGCTGAGCGAATCTGCTCGGAAGGCGACGACATCTACACCATAGGTACTCCATTTTAGCCAGCCAACCTTCTCCCATCTAATCTAACCATGGCTGGGCCAGGACAATGGTTCAAGGGCAAGAAAACTCACTATTCGGTCTATACCCAGTCTTGTGACTCATGAGCGCGAAATAACTCTTCTCCGTCTGCACAATTGTCGGGGCTTCGAGATCGTATTTATCGAACCTATGTACCACTTCCTCCAACGCTGTCACCTCGTCGTTGAAACTCGTGAGATACACATCTCGCGCTTCCTTGCGGTCGCCGTTGGAGTACAGAGCGTAGGATTTGCCGTCCTTGTAGTCGGTGAAGAGGCCGAAGTCTTGCGACCAGTTGCCGAGGGGCGCGGTCGCGGAAACGAAGGTGTAGGGCCCGGTTATGTTGGGGGAGTGGGCGAAGCCCTGGAGGAGGCGGCCGTAGGTGGAGTTGTCGGCGTGCCACCACATCTATCAGGGTTATTTTTGCGGAGAGGGTGAAGGGGGGGACGAACGCACGTGGTACTTTTCTGTTCCGGGACTGTACACGACTTTCGGTCTCTGGATGATGTGTTGGGGAGAGATATACGGATGGCCTTGGATAGGTTCTATCGTTTCCCGTTGTTCCATTGTCAGCCATATCCTCAATTGTATGTCCAACACACTCCTTCTCACAATTCAATCACGCCCACATACCTAGAGCCAAGCCATGCGCCTCCCACGTCGCCAGGTCCTCTGAGCTATACACGGCAACCCCACCCCCCTCAACCTGGCCCTGCACCTTATACTCTCCGAACAAGAAAAACCTGCCCGACTCTTGATCCACAGTGACGGATCCAGCATGTGCATTGACTAATGCACCATCAGTATCGCGCCACCGCGCGCCTGGCACGATCCATTTCGCCGCTGCCGATGTCGTTGTGGCAAGGAGGTAGTATGTAAAGTGCAAGCGCACCATTGTGGGAATGGAGAGTATGTGGCAGGGAAAGGGAAGGGGAAGGCATGATTTCAAGAGACTAGCTGTAGGAACTGTTGTTTATATTACGGTTTTGTTGGAAGGGTTGGGATTGGGGTGAATTGAAGGCCAAGACGGGTCCGGGGTCATTTATCCCGAGACCTGCGAGCTTCCCAGGTAGCGTTTCTTTTGCGCGCGGGGCCCCGGGATTTCCTGGGTTAGATGGCATGGCACAACGTTGTTTTGGTGAATCCAACGCTTGTGCAGGTCCCGGAAGAATTATTGTGGTGTTGGTGTGGATAGATGGGGCTAAACACAAACAGAGATGATGGTATTGTATTCCATCTCACTCCAGTCTACAACTTCGCCCCACCCTGCGCCTTCTTGAGCACGGGCTCCATCTTCGTAGCCTTCATAACATCGCCCTTGACCTTCAACTTCCCGCTCATAAACAGCTTCTGCGCATTCGCTTTACCGCTAACCAGCTGTCCAAAGTCCTTGTCGCTGAGCACCAGCGTCACGCTCGCTTTCTTGGGCGGCGCGCCCTTGCCTACTGTGCCCGTTTCCTTGAGGTCGATGTACCATGATTCGGTCTGCTTGGCGTCGTTCTTGAGCTCGAAGGCGAAGACTGCGCCGCCCTTCTTGATGGCATCTTTGCGACCGGCCTCGTCATTCGCGAGGGAGGATGAGATGGCGTCGAAGGCGGCCGAGGAAGGGAAGGCATCTGTGGAGTGGGGGTTAGAGGGATGGTGCATTCATTTGTGGGGATGCGAGTGGTGATGTGTATACCTGACTTGAGAGACATGGTGGCTAGATCTCCTCCTTTGATATGTGGAGTGCAGAATGTTCGAGATGTCTTGTCTTGAGAGTGTCGAAAGGACGAGGCCGACGGGTATTTGAAGGGTTGCGGCTCGGAGGCTTGTGACAATCGCTTTCACTGGTGCTTTCGATGATGCCGGCTAACCAAACCTAGAATCCGGGGAAATTCATGTGAATGCCGGGGTTGCAGAGATGCCGAGGTATGACGACGTATCACGTGCAGGGATGCTCACGTGCTTATGTAACGAGCTGATCCGTGCTGCGGAAGGTGTTAGTCGGACTCTTACGGTGAAGATGATATCTAGCTGAACACTCTTGTTCTCGTTGCCTGTTCTTGCTAGCTTTAATTGGGCAGGCTAAACCGGGCGAGGCTCTGCAAATGCTTGCATCGTGAATGGGATAGTAAAGCGGTCAGGACATCCTCGAAACTTGGTCAACGTTGGAAGAGGATGCTCACCGTTTAGGGCACAACGGTCAGCTGACCTGCACATGCATCATGCATCAACGTAAATAATGATGAAAGATACGCCAACACTCACCGTTCATGGTGCCTCATCCATCCTTCTGGGGCGGTTTCGTGTGTCTTTGCCCGTTTCGATGCCTTCACCATGGAGCGAGACGGTGAACGGTTACTGTCGCGGATGCGCCCGCTACCTGCTAGAGTCATAGCGATATTACAAAGAGTGGAGTCGCTGACGATATGGGGTCGTAGTGGTGGGGGTTAGGCTTATTCTTCTGGAAGTAACTCGGAGAAGGAAGGTTCCCGTAAACATTGCTGCTCTTAAACCCGCGACTGTCGTGACAGTCGACGTCATCCCGCTGCTCATCCATGTAGCGAGCGATCGGTGTCCTTTCATTTCGTCTTGTTTCGTGGTTGACGTTGCGATGCTGGCGTAAGCCGCATACGGAATCCCGCACATGATACTCCGGCCACAGAGACGGTGGGAGTGGCGAATCTCGTAAGCATTTCGGTGATGAAGTTCTGTGGTTGCAGTGACGGCCTACACGGCGTCTTTTTGCGGGTCTTGTGTGGAACTGAAGATTGCTATCGTTGATTTAGAACGTGCGACTATTCCGTCGGGGTAGTACGAGGTGGAAAGTGCCTTATGATATTCTGGTCGACGAGAAGTGCTAGAGCCTAGCGACGATTATTTTTGTCGCTGGCGGGCGGACGTGCGAGTCTTTATTACCTTTGAGTGATCAGCCACACTGGAATTAAGCCTCGAAAGAAAAAGGTCTCTCTAGGCGAGCATGGAGAGAATCTGCCTTGAAGGCTGCGCCCAATAGCATTTTTGGGGCCAAAAAGCTGCCGTATGAGTTTGAGACACAGTTCCTGGAAGAAAAACCGCAACTTTGCGTCCTCTTTTGAACTTGACGGCTGTTTAACAGTTTGCACGAGAAACCAACATATAATTCAACAATATTGCACAGCACTTGCTTAGGAGGCGTTGGTTTGTGAAACCTACCAGACAGGCGGACCGTTTCCACGTGGTCAAGATCCGGGAGGGCTGCATAGGGCTGCAGCGCAACGGCGAGTCAGCTTACATAGGTACAGGGTGCGATTTTATTCCCATTTAGGGAACTGTCCCACGATCCGAGCGATCCTAAAGACAGCGGGGCGCAGGGTATTCGGAAAAGATGGCATATGGGCCTGTGCAGGAAGCTTGATCGGAGTATGTCCCGGCTGATGGAAACCGGACCGGTATTGATAGATTTCGAGTGTCTGCCGGTGGGACGTCAGGGCTCCGACGGGCAAAGAAGGCGTTGTTATGCTCGTCGCAAATAGGCTGTGGGCATCAACTATACATTGCCTATCGCATTGTATACTTCAACAGGGAAATAATCCTCACGCCCCACGTTCAGCTGGTAAGCTCACAGCAGGTAATCGGTGAAATAGAAGCATGCTGATGGTCAACCTCAGGATGATGTGAGTTCTGAAACTGTAAAATGCTACTTGCAGACCCGGGGGAGGGGGGTCCAATTCATGCCGAGTTGCCTAGATTCTTGCTGTAGGCTCGTTCTTCATTCTGGATATTGGTGTTGGGGAGACGAGGAGCACGTCATTGGCCGCTTTAAGCGAGGTCAAGTCAATGACTCTGATCCTGGATGCCGTCGGGATTTGCAAAGGTGGACGACACGTTACCACTCCCATGGATTCAGGAACAGCCATATGTCTCGGGTCGCTCGAATTACACGGCTATCCTTTCTCCTATGCGCGGATGTCGCTGCCGACAAGGCGATCGCGTGTGAGTACAAGGTCAAGCCCATCGGAGAGAAAGTGGGTGTGAGCAGCCCACGTCACCTAGAGACAGATTGCATCACTGTTTAGGACATTGCAACCGATACTGCCTCCGAGCGGCAGGGCACTTGCTGACTCCGATTCTATAAGAGATTCTACCTTCTCATGGCGCTCGTGTATGGCTCCACCGCAACATCTGCAAACGGATAGTTGCACCGTTTCATGGCCTCCAGCACGCCCCAAATGCAATGATCGGCCCCAGCTGAGAACTTGAAGAGTCCAAGCACCATACGCCATACTAGTCGATTCTAAAACTAAACATGCGGTCCGCCCACTCCCGTACATGTCATTTACCGTCGTTATGGCTGTGCTTCAATCCTATTGCCCCATACACATCTTAGCACTATATTGCTGACTGCGCACGATCGGTATTCGGTTGCCTATTGCCTGCAGATGCTAACGTCGTTTGCTAGTTTACTACAACCCTAGCTACCCGGTTCCCCTTCTATGCTCTCCCTGCTGGCATGGTATATATTCTAGCTCTTCGTCGCAAGGATCTGTTGTTCGCCATCAAGTTTACCATCCTCCACTACTCCACCATCCTTTCAGACTACTTGCATTTTTGGCACCTATCACATCACTTGCTGTTTCATAACGCATCCTCAAGTTATTATTGTCTCTACCCGCTCCCGAACACACCTACCAAGATGTGCTATCAAGTCGTCGAACGCTACTCTGTCTGCCGCTGCCTCTACTACAAGCACGCCATCGACCCCTGTGCAGTCTACGGCCAAAGTGGGCATGGTGTCCAAGAGAAGACAGTTCTCGTAGGCTACGCCTGTGCTACCCACAGCAGTCAACGCCCAGAAATGACCTACGGTGCCGGGGTGTTGCCAGATTCCGGCTACGAGAGTGACGCATACCCACTGCATTAGCTCACGAACTCAACGATCCTACGAGCAACACATCGTAGCCCAACTTCTCTACACAACAGGATCTCCTGGACTTTTTCACTTCTTCGAGCCGGTCCTCAATGCACTGGTGTGTACCGCTTCTAGATTGCGTTTTTCGTTGCTGTTTTTGCTGTTGTTTTTGCTGTTGTTTTTGCTTTTGTTGTTGTTGTTTCATTGGCATGGCATTGCGAGGGAGTTTTTGAGATGGATATGACCTGGTATGACTGGTGCATCGGTGGTTTGCATGGAGTAGTCAAGATGGCAGCCTGTACGGATGGTCATGGGGAACTGGCTGCATAGCATGGCGCCGGAGTTTCTTGTTTCTTATCCGTTGTTTTTTCCCCCAAATCTTCAACTCTTGTCATTTCCTTCATCTTAGCGTGTACCGAATGTGCAGCTGATGTGAATAACATTGAGCATACCTGTATCCAAGTCTGCCTTACGCTCGGGGCCATCCCCCGCATATTCCTATACGCCAGAATTACACTTATACCCTGGCTGAAGAGCATGTGCAGTGAAATGAGCCACTAAGATGCCGACGGCAGCGGTTCGAAGCGCAGCGGCAGCGAAATAATAATGACTCCAAAGTGCGCGGGATGATATGATGTCTAGTGACGACCAGGATGCTATGTGGTACGTCCTGCTGTTGGCTCGCTTGAAGAGGGCTAGCGCGTGAGTCAGGTGGGCCCTGCAATACCGCTCTTTCCCGTGCTTTCTTCACCACCAACCTTTGCAATGCCAGCGATGAGGTCGGTGTGAGAATTGTCATCCCCCTCAACACCTCGTCCTGCATCCGCAACTGCAGGAATGCTGCAGACCTGCTGCTGCGGCCTTTCCGCAGGTCACACCGCCATTGGTCGCCTCCCCCAGATCTCAACTGCTGATCGCGTCTATCACTCAGCCCTACGACCACGACGGCAACCTTTATTGCTGCCACATCTTTGCTCGTCGACACGTCACGATGGTGCCTTTGTAATGCCCGATTTTCCGGGTCGGAGGCCAGCATTCCCCCACTCCTCCGATAGACTTGCGCATACACGCTTCCTCGACAGGGATGGCATTCGCGGTCGTCTATTTTTGGCGGGGTTCCTTCGCGCTACAAAAACTACCCGAGAACATGACGCTAGAGGAAGGCGCATTAATCGAGCCCACGGCCGTAGCCGTACACATCACACGTCAAGCTGCCATCAAGCCCGGCGACAGCGTAGTAGTCTTCGGCGCCGGGCCCGTCGGCCTACTGTGTTGCGCCGTGGCCAAAGCGTACGGCGCCGCAAAGATCGTGACGGTCGATATCAACGACGAGAGACTAGCTTTCGCGCTCAAGTACGCCGCGACTACGAGTTTCAAGTCTGCGCGCGTGAGCGCGGAGGAGAATGCGCGGAATCTGGTCAGCGATTGTGGACTGGGTAGTGGTGCGGATGTTATTATCGATGCGTCGGGTGCGGAACCGTGTATTCAGACGGCTATCCATGCGTTGAGGATGGGAGGGACATATGTCCAGGTACGTCGGTTAAACTCCTTCTCACCTCCCCTCCCTCCTTGATCACTTTTCTTGGTATCCGCAATAATCAACACTGAGACCCATGGCATCGCTGACTTGATCACGCAGGGCGGTATGGGCGCTCCCGACATCACCTTCCCCATCATGGCCCTGTGCACCAAGGAACTCAAGGTCCACGGCTCGTTCCGCTATGGCCCGGGCGATTACAGTACCGCGGTGAATCTGGTCGCTTCGAACCGGATTTCGATCAAGGAACTTGTTACGGGCAAGGTGAAGTTCGAGGAAGCGGAGAAGGCGTTTGCGGATGTGAAGGCTGGTAGGGGGATTAAGGTGTTGATTGAGGGGCCGGCGGAGTAGGTTAGGAAGGGATAGGATGTATATGCAGGTGAGGATTTTGGATGGGGGGATTTTGTTCTTGTTGGGATTGAAGTTGAAGTCAAAGGCAAAGTTAAAATGTGCATTTATTACTCCTTCCCTCTTTCTTTCTATGCTATATCCCGTATCTATATCCATTACTTCATCTCATCTCATCCTAAATCCCCTTCCCCGAGGTCTACGCGGGCTTTAGAAGGGGAAGTTTATCGCGGGAGAGTAGACTTGCTCGTACGAAATGAGTGGAGGGTAATATAAGCTAGATAGCACAGTTTCGGGTCACAAATCAGACGTTTCGCTCTAATTGGTGGATAGTCGGGTACTGACTAGTCAGCATCATATCACATAAGCAGAGTGTTGATTTATGAGACTAATACAGAAAAGCGGAAAAACGTGTTTCCGGTGATCAGGACCCCCATCAGAATCGCGAACTCTAATCAGACCTACACGGCGATCCACTCTACGCGAAGAAAGAAAAAAGAAAGCTTGTGGACCTCTGGAAAAAAGCAATACGGGAATATCCTTCCGTTGAGCCTCATTGTAAAAACATCAGAGCAAGGAGCGCAGCCGCTATTCAAATGTTAGATCTATTTACCAATAGAGATAATGAGCCGTCAACGTACCTGCAAAGCTCCCAAACTATCATCAGCCTGACCGCCATCGTGACCAGACAATAGAACGCCAGCGAGGTTCTTCTTCGATTCTTGGACCTCCATGACGCGCTCTTCGAAAGAGTCGCGGATGTAGAAGCGGATGGTGGTGACTTCGCGCTTTTGCCCGATGCGATGGATACGTGCGAGGGCTTGGTCTTCGATGGTTGGGTTCCTGGTTGTGAGGGTTGTTAGTTTATGTTAGGGGGTGGAGGTGTTCACATTTGTTTACCAGTGCGGCTCCATGAGGTATGCGCGGGATGCTTCGGTGAGGGTAAGCCTAGATGTCTTGTTAGGTCATGCTAAGCATAGAGATGTTGATAACTTACCCCACAGCGCCACATTGTAAAGTTAATAACATGACGCGCACACTTGGATCGGTTTTGAAGCGGTTCAACACGGGCTGTCGTTGCGTCTGTGGTACTTTCCCGTCGAAACGTACACATTGAATGCCAGCCTGATTGAGCCCTGTCTCGACAACATCGAGAGTGAGCCTCCAGGTTGAGAATACGATACTATTTAGAATTAGGTGTGACGCGCTTGAAGCTCTCGGAAACATAAGATACTGTACCTCTTGACACCGAAGGGCAAGGCTTTGAGGTCGGACACCAGAATCTCTACTTTGGAAGGAAGATTTCCGAGAAATGATGATCTGTCTGCCCTTTTGTCTTTCGGATTGGATTGGCTGAATGTCTCCTCCAGTGCACTGGTACTGACAGAAACTGGTGCAACGGGGCAGCGGGGATTGTGGTCGCAAGCCATATTAAAACCGGTAATGCGGAGCTTATGAGAGCATTCTGCGCACGCATATTTCAAGCAGCGTGAAAACAAAGGACTATCCTCAAAAAGCGTGTCGTCCACAAGGCTCTCAGTCATCTCTAAACTAGAGGAACACTGCGAGCAAACGATCATGTTCATCTCTCGGTGGGAGTTGAAGGCGTGCTGTGCGGTAGCCGCCCAATCTGTAGGCGCTCTCGAAGAAGCGTTGTCGTGCCGGTTGTGGTAATGCAACCCGAGGTTGCAAACTAGTCGCATCGATTCAATCTGCTGGAGGAAATTTACGTATGCGCCTGACCTGGATATCTCCAGGTCATGACGGAGAGCATCATCGATCTTCAGAATGGCCTGCTGACGAATACTTTCATAAAGAGACCTTTCCGCTCTGCTGAAATCAACTGGACATTTGACGTCTCGACGCGGAGGTAGGTCAATGGTGTTTTTGGCCCTGCGAAGTATCAGACAGCGCGAGAGGCGCTTTAATCTCTGGACGGCTTCTTCGTCTTCGCCAGCCTTCCACATCCGAGATATATCATTGTCGAATAGTTTTAGATCGTCATATGGGTACGCGCGTATGAATTTGAGCAGGGCGGCGAGGTCACTGATATTGTTCTGGATAGGTGTCCCCGTAACTGCCCATCGACAGGTCGATTCCAGTTTGTGTATTGCCCTGGACATACGCGTTCTGACGTTACGGACCAGATGTGCTTCAAAACGTTAGATCGCTGTGTATCATAGTATAGTCACGTGCCAGGGTCCGTCGATATCTTACAGAACTTGACTCTGTAGAACTGATGCGGAACCTCTGCACTCGGACTTTGCAAAGCGGCTACGCACCTTCATCAAGTATGATCCTCTTCCAATGCACCGAGAACATGATTTGGCTTTCTGAATCAGCGTTGTGTATGTTCCAGTCTGCAGAAAGCGTGTGGTATGTTGTCAATACAATATTGATACTCTCGAGATCTTTCACACTCTTGAGCCTGCTTTTGCCGTGATGACGACGGAATCGGACTTGGTCGGCTGCAACATGCCTGTTGCAAGGTTAGCGGTTGCCTGGGTCAGTAGCCCTTACTCACTCTGTAAGTTGTCCTTCCCAGGTACTTAGTACTGCAGATACTGTCAATTGCTGAAACATCGTAGTGTGAGAGGTGAACATACATGGCTGTGGGACAATTATCAATGTCGCCTCAACCGGTATGAGATCATCAGATTGCTTCCACCCGATTCTGTCTTCCGTGACTGCTGCAAAATCATTGGCGGCCAATGCGATCATAGTCAACGTCTTTCCGAGTCCCATTGGATCAGCTATGATTCCTCCATGACATTGTTGAGGAGGTTCACTTTGGTGTTGTTTGGTGATGCGATTGATATAACTGAGCCAGCATTAGAACTGTAGATGATGGAGGCCATGGTGATGAGCACCACCCTAGCCAGCTTTACAGCACGAAGGGGATATAGGAAGCTAATGGGAAAACATTGAAAGATACTTTTACCTTCTAGCTTCTTTCAATGGGGAAGCACTTACTGTCTTGCGTGACTAGAGTCTGCCGTTTCCCAGATGTCTGGCCACGCGTCACCTGGCTTCCAGCCCTCCTCTCGGCGGAGCATGAATGTTAACGCTTGTTTTTGGTGTCTATTTGAAGGTATCAGAGATTTGTTCAGTGAGATTGTTGCGAGCTTACTTATGAAGGGATGTGCTCAAAAATGGGGACGGCGTCGCTTCCCCTAGATCTTCTTGCCCACTAATAAGGTCAAGCAGTTCAGGCCGTTCGTCGAGTTCCTGGAAATGAACCTGTGCTGAGGATTGAGTGATAGCCTGAGAAACCGTCAGAGTATTCTTAGACGTGTGAGATGAAAGCCTCTGTGGGTTGCAATATCTGACATCTAAGTGACAGACACGCGGATCCTGGAGAAAGATGTTGTACTCCTGAAACCAATCGCCAATCTCGTCGAAAAGATCGCAAGGGCCATAAACTGTGATTTCGAGCGTACAATTAACTTGTGCCATTGCTGTAAAAGAACGATCGTTCTGTGTTGATTCCGGTATGCATGATGTATGAAGAAGTAATGACTGTTCGGCCAAAAGGCCGTCAATCATAGGTCCGTATTGGGAGCATATATAACCAGCAATCTTCGAGGAATCAGATGATAGAAAGCGGTCGGAAGAGCTCAAGTGGACCGGGAATGTGTCAGGGGCCGATGTTTGAAGATCGCATCGACCATCGATTGAGGAGACCTTCGCCTTATCAGTGAAGCGCTAACAGTGATACAAATGAGCTCATATTTGTTTGTTTGCTGATCCAACCGAAAGCTGGGGCGAGAAGAAGCGCACGTAACCGGCATCAGTATCTCTTTTCTGCTGCAAACATGTGTGACATCCTTGTACACCGAGCTGATAACCTTTGGGGGACTGCGTAACTCACCATACCAAAACAAACCATTTCCTCGCAACCGTCTTGGGAAAAGAGAGCAGGACTGTCAGGCTGAGAGGGTTCCCAGGGTTCGACGGCGCTCTCATCGTCTAGCAGTCGTTGTCGTTTAGCCCCATGGTGATGGGACCTCGTCATGATGATGGTAAATGAAGAGTGAGAGTCGGTATGACAGTTTTCGTGACGAGGCTGAACGAAGTGAAGATGGAAGGCGCAGCCCCTTGTACTTGCAAGAGGCAAATCATTGTTAGGTAAGCGGGGCTGAGTGTTGCACGCTCTCGTGATTTATCAATCAAAGGCAGCCTTCCACTCTTCTTAAAGCTGTTCCCATCGACACTGACACCAGATACAAATCGTCAGCTTACTTCGTCTACATCTAGAAAGATCGACGTTCCGCGCCAGAAAGCACATCATGCCTCGCATGGCACCCACCGTGTCGGCGCTGGCCAGAGAAGCCATGCGAGTAGCCTTTGAGGACTTCGAAAAGACGGTTACGCCCGCAGACTCCAAGCAGATGCGTTCGGCGTCTGCTATCGGCCAGGTTCGCGACGCCGCATTGGATATCGAGAGGCAACTGGCTGCGAGAGGCAGTCTTCGGAACATGCGCCGCCTGGCACCATTGCTGAATGGTCTGGAGCATTACGGACGAGTCATCGAGGTGCTTTGCAATGGCACGCCTTTCCTGAACTGGATCTGGGCGCCGATAAGTCTGATTCTGAGACTGGCATCCGAGTACCTGGAGGCCTTCGAGCACATCATGAAAGGCTACACACAGATCGCCAAGGCGCTAGGCCGCTTTGAGATGCTCAGCAATGCCTTCCCAAAAGACGCCGACTTCCAGCACACCCTCGCCATCTTCTACGCCGACATTCTTGAATTCCACAAACATGCTTACAAATTTGTCACACGAAGGGGTAAGTCACAAGAGTACACTTTAGGCACGTCCTAACCCATAGCAGGGTGGCACCTGCTTTTCAATACATCCTGGGGCCGATTCCAACGACGATTCACACATCTTCTCCATGACCTCGAGAAGCATGGCGAGCTCATCGATATGGAAGCCAATGCCCGCAATATTACAGAAGCCCGCGTACATCGCGAGGAGTTTCGCCAGTGGAGAGAGCAGAATATCGAGAAGATTGAACAAGAGGAAAGACATCAAGCTACCAAGCAGTATCAATCAGTCTTATCCTGGCTGAAGATCGACGAGACGGAACAAATTGCTATCTTTGAGTCAATATGCGAAGAAGGATCAAAATATCCTGGCACCTGCAGTTGGATGTCGAACAATAGTCGGATCAGTTCTTGGTTATCACGGAAACCTGATGATCGACAACTTTGGGTTCAAGGAAATCCGGGAACCGGGAAAAGTGTCATGTCAACCCAGCTCGTGAACTTTCTCCAAAGCTCAAAATCACATGTCCTATATCACTTTTGTAGCTACACATACGCTTCTTCGACCAGGTACGATGCCATTCTAAGATCGCTTGTGCACCAGCTGCTACGGTCTAGTGGCGAACTAACTGCATATGCATACCAAGAGTACGTGGTCGGCAAGAAGACGCCTACGACGCCTAGTCTTGAACAGCTCCTGGGAACTCTCCTGGATTCTCTCTCTGAAGCGCATCGTTCGGATTATGTGTGGATCATCGTTGACGGCCTGGAAGAATGTGAGACTGCTAAACAAACACGATTGGTAAATTTACTACTGAACCTGGCATCGTCAAAAGACTCTTCACATTGCTCGACGGTTTGCAAGGTGCTACTGTGCAGTCGTTCCCTTCCAACAAGAACTCGACGCCTGTCGAAAAAGCAAATTTTGTCTTTGAGCAGAGAAACCGAACATATATCAAAGGCTATAAAGCTGTATGCTTCCCAACGGTTGCGATCTCTGCACGAAAGACTTCGACAGCTTGAGATGAGTGCAGAGGAAATTGACAACGTTGAGCAATTGATAGCCGAGAAAGCTGGTGGTCAGCTATTTTCTTCATGTTTACTTCGATCTGCTAACTCCTCGTAGGTATGTTTCTTTACGCCCGACTGGTCCTTGACTATTTGTCTACCAATCTATTCTTCAATGGAGAAGAGCTCATACAGTCGATCGAGAGATTACCAGCGACAGTAACCGAGTTGTAAGTCCACCACGCCCGTCGCTTTCCGTAAAGTCACGTGAAAAAAAAAACTGCGAGACAATACGCAGCCCGCACGTGCCGTAAGGCTTTTGGTTTTTGGTTCATGACGTTACACTGACAGTTATAAAAGTTACCAAAACATTTTGTCTCGGATTTTAGTGCATCTAGATGCTCGGTCAACAGGCAGAATTAAGTCTGTTCTCGGCTGGGTTGCGTTTGCGAAACGACCGCTGCGTCGACTTGAGCTCCTCTCAGCTCTTGCCTTTTCCTCTGGTTCCTCAGACGTGACCAGTCCAGCACCTCGGTATATACTCGATATATGTAGTCCCCTTGTCGAAGAGAATCATGACTCTACACTGGCCTTTATACACGTTTCTGTGAAAGAGTAAGTCACTTCCCTATTTATAATAGGACATTGAGCCACTATTTCACACTCACAAAAAGCTAATGATTACCTACAGGTTTCTTCAATCATGTCAAAACGGAGTTGGTATTGATGAGAGGGTAGCTATCCAAGAGCACGCTCTGGCGTCTATGGCATGCCTTCTCTCGGCAGTCAAGATCTTCTGCAAGGACTATTGCGAGAACGCACGACTTCTTCGTCTTGTAAAAGGCGTCCACGGTCTCCATATTTACGCCACAGAGTACTGGACCGAATACTTGTTAGCCAATGCCGCTTCAACTGGCGGTATTGATGCTTCTTCTTCGTTAGTCGACTTGTCATATCGTCTTACCGACGCGCTAGCAAAAAGCTCTGGGTCCGTTGCCATTCCAGCTACTTCGCTCGACGATCGTTTGAAGCTTTTGCAGGAACATCCAAGGCTGCAACTTCAGATCACGAGATCATTGTGGGCTCGATCACAGAAAAGACTGGAGTCTGAGGTTCTATGCCAAATCAGTAAGTATCTGAAAAATGGGTCTAGCCACGAGTCCCTAACAATGACAGACGAAACTCCAAATACCAACCACGTCAAAGCTATATTCGATGACGGCGTGTCCAAGATGCTTGGTTCATATCAGCAAGCCGTAGAAACCCTACTTGATCAGGACTCTTGTCCAGGGGCATCTATTGAGGAGCTGCGCTTCTTCAAAAGTCAATTCTTGACTTCCGCGTACACCTGTCGCCTGCGATCTTGTCCGCGGGCAACCATCGGTTTCGGTTCCGCACAACTTCGCCACGAGCATGAAATAGGCCACGCCGGTGGTTTTAGGTGTTCTATAGTCGGCTGCCAATACCCGCCATTTCGAACTTCACAAGCTCTGAAGTCACATGTCGACCTCTATCACACAACTACCCCAACAAGGAGAAGCATTCGCAAAGTCGGTCGTCTAAGCTTACAGGTCACATCAACTACACCTACAGTCAGAAATAGCATATTAGACATGCAACGCACATCCAAGAAGCGCACTCTGTCGCCGCCTACCCAGAGTAGCGGGCCAAGTAGCACAGGCGCCTTCGTCAAATCGACGCAATCCGCTAGCCAGAAAGGGAAGGCATGTAGCAATTGTAGAAGAAACAGGGATCGCTGTGATCAAGAGAAACCCAAATGCACACGTTGCCGGATAGGTAATGCCATATGTCGATATGACGAGCATCAGCGAGAACGATCCCAGGTATCTCACCCGGATGCATTGGTCAAAGTCCACGGCTTTGTGGACCATCCGGATCAATTACGTCCCACTCGACCGCAAGCTGGAAAAAACAGATCGGAATCTTCTGGCTCAATGTCTTCTCAATTAACTCATCAGATGAAATGCAAATGCAACGACTTACTATCGCGGTACGACGATATATCCTGTCTAGACTGCAATACTTGGCAACATGCAGAATGCTACTACGACTACAGCAAATGTTTCCAATACCCTGCGATTCACATATGTGAAAACTGCCTAACGCCAGAATTTAACGACCTGTTATTGGAGAAGTTAGGGCCTAAGGACCGCGCGAGGTTCCGACAAATTCTCCAAAGCTGCCGGAATAACACTCTCCACCCATACGCCATAGAAGACGAAGCCATACAACTCTTCCACAGCCATCTACCTGACGTGGCAACATTCTACATCACCCTCGCGAATGTGAACGGAAGAATCAAGAAAAAGCGAGATTTAGGGGTTTCCTGTGTGTACTGCGACAAGCCTAATCAAGACGAGATGGCTCCATGTCACTGTTCTGACTGGTTTCACGTTGCTTGTGTGGCGGGCAATCAATCTGGGTCAGCACAATTGTGCACTGAGTGTGAGCTCCGATCAATTGCCGCCCGATATACGTCTACAGAAGAATCAACCTTACCGCGCAACGACGTAGAGTCAGCCACAGACAATGATATGGAGGAAGAAAGGATTGATACAGCCAACCACAGTATGACGTCACCAAATTCAGTACCAGTTGATGCGGCGATACGTGCGTACCTCCAACCACGGGTGGGAACACCACATTATGAGGTGATCGAGCAAATTATTCACAGTTGTAAGCGCAGTGCGGTCAATGTTCACGCTATAGATAAAGAGGTGGCACATCTGTTCAACCAAGACATGAGCCAGGTGATTGGGTTCATCAGGACGCTAGTGAGAGTCAACCATTTGGCAACGATCGACTACGGGAAGAATTTGGGTGCATCTTGCGTTTACTGCAACGTTGTTGACTCAAGCACAACAGACAAGTGCACATCTGGCGAATGTGCAAATTGGTTCCACGATACATGTGGGGTGCTGGAACCATCTAGGCCCTTACACATGCGCTGCGTTGTGTGCAAGCTCAAAGACATGGTATCAAAGTACGAACAGCAAGAGGCAAAGGCCAGAAAGGCAACTATGTGGTCTCCAAATCTTGCAAGTCCTCCGAGCCTTACGAACGACGATTTGAGTGCCTCTCAGGATGCAAAGGTCGATTCATCACGCCCAAACCCCGTCACCGAGAACGAACTCGGTTTTCTCAAGCATACGGACCTGTGTAGGGAGCCAAATCCTCGTCCAATGGATGGAAGTGACGCGATGGAATTCGGTACACCGCTTTTTTATATGAACCCAGCCCTTTACGACGCCGGATATAGTGAGCCAGATCCTCGTCTGATGAACGAAAATCACGCAATTGCATCCAATCCGGGCTTTGGGAATCCTCCTGGCATTTACGCCAATACTATCCCTGCCGAAGCTCGAAGCACTCCCGATTCCTCATCAACATCAGATCAATTCCCGACACCCGGAGAGATCTATGATTGGCTTCCCACAGGGGGTATCAGATCCAGAAGACTCGCTCATAAATTTATACGGCGTGGATTAAACAAGAAGCATATGCCAAAGTTTCTCGACATCTTATGGTGGGTGTCCATTCTCGACCACAGGCATGAGACGATATACCCTCGTTCATTTTCGTCGAATTCCGAAGGCTTCAATTTCGGGTATGACCAAGATCCTATGGCGTACACTATCCCCAATACCTTCCAACAGGTGTTTCAGGAGGCGTTTGAGGATGACATTATGCTTGAAGAATTATACTTGAAGAATCATTCACTATCTCAACGCTTCCACCTATTGACAACCCCTCCCAGAATGGACAAGACCTCCTAGATACATCCAGTATGTTATCGATTGCTCTTCCGGGCATTAAAAATCCCGACTTCCCTTCTCTTCGTGACACTCGCGACTGTCTCTAGATCCGAGGTACCAATTTATTTTTCGTGATCAAAACGTTCAAACTTGGAATGTTCAACGATGCTGCATTGGTTCCCAAGGCTTTGAGTGTGACGGCCCGGTGGGAACCTACCGAGGGCAAGTTATACCCGTCCAATCCATCGGAACCGTTAATTGCCAACTGGTTAAGGGGGCAGCAGTACTTCCTGAGTCTGTGAAGGACTTGATCAAAGGGTCAATTCTGTATGGTCGGGAGAATTTGAGGATCAAAGCAGAAATCGAATTGGCGGAAAAGAATTACCACTCCATGCTGGCGCGTTGGATTCATCCAGACAGTCCTGGATGTGATGATGAAAGTGTGGGTTGGAAGTAGGGCGATACTCGCCCCGCGCACTACTTTACCTTAGAACAGCAAGGGGGGAAATCTTAGAGGTCGATTGTAATGTAGCGAGATGTTTTCACAGATTTATTAAATTTAGCCTTGCTTGTCAATGTCAATAAAGATTTTGTGTTATTTCCTTATTTCTCTTTGGCTTGCTTAGATAAGTTGTTGAGTGGCCAATACTTGAAGATGGAAGTGTGAGCCTTGTATTTACTAAAAGTCGTTAAAACCACGATTCATTCCGAATATTAGAAAGAGTGGAATAGGACTGTTAGAGCTGCATGTTACAAAAAACTTTGTACATATAAATTGCATATCATATTCACTGTATCGCCAAGTTTCAACGCTACACAAGATATATAATAAACTGATCTTGCAATACATAGCCTAAGCCGTAGGAAGTGATAATGAAGCATTGACTTACAAGATAAGTAACATCAAAGTCAGGCGACAATACAAGATGCTGACAAGAAGGTCGGGCAGTGTTTGTACTCAAAAAATAAACACCTTCCGTTGTTGATACACTGTTTCCTGACCTCCCATTTCATTATCTTCAATTCCCTCCCTTCGATATACGCAGCCCACATCCCACGTTCCTTCCCCTCTGGCCTCCAAATCCTTTAGCGCCCAAAAGGTCTCAGAAGATGAAGCAATTGCAAAAACGCCCGCGTGCCGTGTACCTGGTACCCCGCAATATACTCGAGATGGAAGCCGACCTTGGCATACGCGCATAACCGACGATCCCAACCCATCTCCAGCCCAAACAAATTCTCCGATTCCTGGGATTCCAGTGCTCCGCGTAGAGAAGTGCCGGAACAATAAACACTAAGTATAACTACCATAGCTTGACGATTGATCCTTGTTTTCCATGACATGATTCACTTTCTGACCGAACAAACATGCCCAAGAACACTGTTTTATAGATGGAATGCAATGATACGCATCACAACGTACGCCATTAGGATGTACTGAGTGACAAAAAGTGCATATTTCGCAAAATAACTGCATTCGGCATCGAACAAGCAAAAAGACATCATGTATACGCGCCTCCCCACCCTCCTTACCTTACTCCACACTCTCCTCCCTCTCGCCACGACGACTTCACACCCAGCATCAACCTCATACTGGCAAATCTCACCTCCCCTAAACACTTCCGACGCCCTCACCGCAGGTCTCCCCTCCCTCCCCTTGCACTCTCAAACCCTAGTCTACAATGGCACCCGACATAAGCGCACCTACGCGCACCACCCCTCCCTCTACACAAACAATCATGGACGTCTTTTCCTCCAATACTCCACCTCTCCCATCGACGAAGACACCACGGGCCAGGAATCCTGGCTCTCGACATCGACAGACGACGGCACGACATGGAGCGAGGGCGTGAGTATCTTGCCGACCGCGCTATTAGACAACCAGACAGACACAGGACCTGCGAATTATTCATACTGGTGTGAGAAGAATGTGTGGATGAGGGCAGTGCATCCTTTAGCCTGGGTACCCATAAGAGTTACAGAAAGGGAAAGAGCCACAGCGAGCAGTCCAAACAACACCACCACCAACAATAACCAAGAAACCCTCTACGCCGTATCCCAAACCACACTCCGATACTGTTGGAGCGCATCAACCAAGGGAACGAAAGGTGGAGGAAGGATAGCGCGACGCATAGATAGCAAAGGTAACGCCGTTGGTGCACCGTGCTGGACGGAGAAAAATTATTGGACGGAAGTCGCGAGGTTCAATGAAACTATCTACGGAACGCGGTACGGGATGCGGTATTGCGAGCACGCGGCGTACATCGAGGAGTATCTGAAAGAGCCGGATACGACGCCGGCGTGGGGAAGCTGGCTGTATGGGACGAAGATGTATGCTGAGGATGGGGTGCATGATGTGCAGGAGCCTACGCACGCCGTGTGGTTCGACGGTGGGAACAGCACGTATGAGAAGGGCGCCAGGGACGAGAGGGGGAGGAAGAGGGAAGGAAAAGGAGGGGAAGCATATTGGCAAAGATTCTGGCGGGACATATCCAACTCCAACACCATCAGCAACAAACTCTGGACCGAACACACCGCGTCCCTACACGGCTCGTCATGGTACCCCAACACACTCTCCCAATACAACAATTCCATCTACGAAACCGATATCCCCGATGTAGGAAGTAAAGCTCATTACGGCATTGTTCCTCCAAACCCAAATCATCCCTCCTCAAATCCTCTTTCCCTTCCCCTCCGCTTCCTAATCCACAATCCCCTCCCCAACCCCTCAAAGTACCGCCAACCCCTCACCATCGCCACCTCGCGCGGAGACAGCCCGGCCTTCACCGGCATCGGCGTGCTGCGCACCAACGCGAGTACAATTATCGCGCCGGATACGCGAGGGCTGAAGAGGTTGATGTTTAGTTACCCGACGGCGATTGTGGTGGGGCAAGGGGAGGGGGGACAGAAGCTCGTGGTGAGCTATAGCGAGAATAAGGAGAATATTTGGGTTAGTGTTGTTAGGGTGCGGGATTTGTTGTAGGGAGGTGTGGGAAATGGCTGGTATTTTGATGTTACTTCCTTTTTCTTTTTATTTGTTGCTTGAGAAGTGCGATGGTCTTCGCATCTATGCAGCTTCCCCTCCTCACCCTACGAAATCGTATCGCATGAACTTATATCCGGTCCCCAGATTCCCACTTTAGGTGACTGGCGTATGTATATCGAAAGCAAGGGAATGTGTCTGAAAAGATAAAGTTTCCCTTCTGCCCACTTTGGTACTAGGCCGGAATTCCTCCAGCAACGAGGTTTTGAGGTTTAGGTCGGGAAGTATTTCTTGCTTGGACGAGTTCATCGGGCACGTAATGAGGACTGGCACCGCTCAAGCATACTTGTCATGACTCCCCTTGACCTTCATATCCAAAGACACCTCGTGAAAATTCCCCGCCCTCCTCGCTTTCCTCAGCGTCTTCACCTCCGCGTCCGACAATATCCGGCCAATCATCTCTTCCAGCTCTTTCTTACTGACATTCTGCAGCGCCTTTTCTTCCTTGGCGACCTTGTGCCGCGGCTTGAAACGCGCCTGCATGCGTATACGGAACGTGGTATTATACGTGATACTCTCCGCATCGGCACGCACGTCTGGCGCACTGGCCTTGCTCTCGGATATGCTGAGGAAAGTATCGCGCGCAGTCTGCAAGGCGAAAGTCGACGGGTTGTCTGGCACGGGAATCATGAGGAGGGATTCGGTGGGCGAGATGGCCGTCGCTGAAGCGGTTAAGAGGCCGTGTTTATCCGAACTGAGATATTTCCCATGATGTCCCTTTAAACTGAAGCTCTCTGTGCCAGCTACTCGACTCGCTACCCATACTTGTCGCACGTCGTGCGGTTCCGCGGTGTCTGCTTTCCCTTCGACGCTGTTCTCGACTTCGCTGCAGAAGACCTTGCCGTTGGCGTCGCAGGCGAGGCAGGTGAGCGGGTCGCTGGGGAGCACTACTACTATTGGGCCTGAGATGTCGGATGCTACTTCTGCATTTACCCAGGAGTCGTCGTGTTCAAGAGGTGCCGATGATGGGGTTCCGTCGGTGGAGGGTTGGGCTTTTGAGGAGGAAGGCGCGTCGGCGTCGGAGGGGTCGGCGACGCGTTTGCGCTTTTTGACTTTTTTGTCGCCTTTGAAGGCGAGGGGTTTGACCATTGCGGGGGGCGACGACGCGACGGATGGTGAACGCGACGGGTGGTGAACGCGAAGTCAGGCGCGTGCGTGTCGGACAACGAAGGACGTGCGGGAGTCGCCGGCGGAGATGGGCGGCAGAACCGAATCAGGCAGGCGCGAGTGTATAGTCTAGTCCGCGGCCAACTATCAATAATGGGTATCAGATGCAACACCAGAGAAATGTCACGACATGAATACGTGCCCGGTAATAACTTTGTATTCCTGCGACCGATTCAGGAACTAAAAGGCTTCAATAGAGCGACATAATGGCTGCTGCAGATGATCAGGCCCCCGTGGTGATGGGCTTGGAAATTCTCCGCACTGGTAAGCAGGATCGGGACCAGATAAAGTCTAAACTAACATCCCTCTTCTCTAGACAGCGTAGAGTTCTGTGCTCTCGAAGAAGCCTTTGGACCGGAATCCCTCGGCATCATCGTGGTCAAGGATCTGCCCGAGAAGTTCCACAGACTGCGCCATGAACTACTCTCTTACTCCTCAGCCTTGGGCAATCTGCCGCGGTCAGAACTAGGTACGTCACATCTTCACCTCTATCTTCTGCAGCATCGAGACGGGGCGCCTTTTCTCGTTCCTCGGACGCCTAACGTGCCTCTTTAACGAACTCGGGCTAGACAAACTCGAGAGCGCAGCATCCAAGTGGCTTGTAGGATGGTCATGCGGGAAAGAGACGCTGAAGGACGGCCGGTACGATACGCTCAAGGGCTCGTACTACGTCAACTGCGCACCCGGCTTCGAAGATCAGCAGAAGGTAGTGGCTGAGAAGTATCCTTCGTTCCCCGAGTACACTGCCCCAAATGTGTGGCCGTCCAAGGACCTGCTGCCCGCTTTCGAGGCTACCTTTCGCGAACTCTGCACTCTGATCATCGACATTGCGGCGCTGGTGGCGAGAGCCTGCGACAAGTATGCCGAGGCAAATATCGATTCGTACAAGAAGGGGTACCTGGAGCATGTGGTGAAGAGCAGTATATCGACGAAAGCGCGATTGCTTCACTACTTCCCCGCTCCAGATTCGCAGACGGAGAGTGACAGCAAAGAGGAAGACGATTGGTGTGCAACACATGTAGACCACGGCTGCCTGACTGGCCTGACGTCCGCGATGTTCGTCGACGAAGCAGCACATCCGCCGCAGACCGGAGCCTCATTCTCCCCCCTCAGAGAACTCGAGCGCTCGCCGGACCCCGAGGCGGGACTGTACATCCACTCGCGAACCGGTGTCGTCACCAAAGTCGCAATTCCACGGGACTGCCTAGCGTTCCAGACGGGCGAAGCGTTGGAGATGATCACGGAGGGCAAGTTCAAGGCTGTCCCGCATTTTGTAAGGGGGGCGGGGAAAAGCGGGGGAAAGGTTGCGCGGAACACGTTGGCAGTGTTTACACAGCCGAACCTGTGGGAGATGGTGGACGACAAGCGCGACTTTGCTGCCTTTGCGAAGGGGATTGTCGAAAAGAATCACTGAGGGTGGGCGCAAGGGCTGGTTGATGTTGGAGTAGTAGACATGTGGCAGCCGTCTGCGTCATGGTGCGGCCCAGGCAGGGTGAGCAGGGCGGCACGGCGGCCAGGCCAGTCTAGGTATCTTATCGTGCATAGGCGCCTGACTATGTAATGCTAAGTTTCAAGCATACAAGAAAAGAGGTTAGCGGCTTTCACAAGCAGCGCCAAGCTACTCCTAGCCCGGCCTAGCACGGCCTAGCTCGGCCTAGCGCTGTACGCCATCGGGATCTCCGGGATCGCTCCACACGTGACCGGCTTCCGGCATGTGCTGCCAAGGGCGCAGAAACCGGATGGTGCGCGATAATTGCCAGTCCGCATCGCACAGATGCAGCAATCTGCTCACATCTCGGAACGCGCCAGCCGTTCTGTCTGGCCTGTGTCTGGCCTGCCCGCTCTGCTGTCTCGCGTTTTGTTGCGATCAGCCACACTGCCACAGCGCCTCGCGGTTTTACATAAGCTCAGGGGGGCAGGGGACCGGCTAGCGGCTGTCAAGTGGTAGAAGGCGGGACGGCACCCAATCAGACGGTTACGCGGGAAGTCCAACACCGTCGATCAGCACAACAGAGTGAACGTTTCCTCGCTTCCTCGCGTCCTATCCCCAAATTGCAATCTTCTAGGGCCACAAAGGCCGCGCAACACCCCCAGTCCCCCCATTTCCTCTCTCCGCGTGTGGCCCCGTAAGGCGCTCTTCCTCCAGAGTCCAGCCTCCATCTTCACGCCCTTCACCCCCGTTCACTCCGTCATGCTGCGTCCCAGTGTTGGCATTTGTGCCGGGAACCGCTACCCATGTCCAGCCTGAGGCCTTTGACTGGCGACGAAATTGCGAACCAGCGGCGTGTTGTCGCCGCCAAGTCCAGCTGCGTGAGAAACTCGGTGTGGGGAAAGCCGCCTTTTGTTCGACTTTCGAAATGAGCATCCGGCCTGCGCCAAGGCCCATTACGCGGTCTCCACCTCGGAAGGGGAAAAGGCCAGACCAGCTGGGAAGATATCCTCGGTGATCGCTGTGCTCCCCTACCGCGTGCTCTGTTTATCGTAGTAATTCCATCGCTGCCAAGTACTCGCACGCCCGTCTATCCGTCTTTGCATGCCCGCACCCCAGTCGTCCGCCCAGGACCGCAGACAGCATCTAACCTGGTATTAGTAGGCCTGTAAATGTAGCCTTCGTCACCTTGCCTTTCATCTTTCCTTGTTCCTGCTTTCTTTGCATCTTGCATCTCGACTGCCGTACCTTGCTTCCCTCGCCGTGTACGCTTATAGCTGGCCTGCTCCTCGCATGTGAGCACCCTGCATGATCTTCCTCCCCAAAGCTCCGCAAGCCATCATACGTCACTTCCTGCTGCGATTCGCCGGTGCGCCAGATACAAGCACTGGAGCCCCCCGACCCGCCAACATGTCGGCCAGAGACAATCGCCAGAACATCAAATGGGTTGAGGTACGACTTGCCCTCTTGCCGTCCCAACAATTTCCGGATGTACTGACATGTGCCTAGGGCGTACGAGGCGTCGCCTCCTTTCTAGTCGTCGTCACACATCTCGCAAGAGCTTGGGACTACGGTCTGTTCTGGCCAAGCGATGGCCCAGAAGAAGCTCCCCGACTCCTCCAGCTCCCCATCCTGCGCATACCCTTCCAGGGACGAATCGGCGTCATGATGTTTTCCTTCCTCACCGGCTACGTCTGCGCGATTAAACCGCTGCGCCAGATCAAGTCGGGCCAAACCTCCGCCGCACTGACGACCATCGCGAAATCCGCCTTCCGACGCCCGCCACGCTTGATCATGCCGGCGACCATTGCTCTCGTGATTGCCTGGCTCGTGACGCAGTTGGACGGCTTTCAAGTCGCCAAGGTCTGCGACTCGGACTGGTTGAGGGACTCCAGTCCGGCGAGAGAGGGAGGTCTTGGGCACGAAATGCTCCGTCTAATGTGGGACTTCCAAAACTCTTGGATTCATGGAACCCCGTCATATGACGAGCACCAGTGGGCGCTGCTTCCGTTTTTGAAGGGCGCCTTCCTCATCTATATGACACTGGCGGCCACCTGCTACATGAAATTCCGTGCGCGAGCCCTCACCATCTTTGTGCTCTGGGCCTGGTTCTGGTGCAGCAACGATTGGAAGACCGGTAAGCATATCTCGCCCATGGTTTTGCGAGCAACAGCCCTAATGATATGGCAGAAACCTTCGAGTGCATGTTCCTCTATGGCGTGCTGCTCTGCGACATTGGTTCCGAAGTCGATTTCCGCGAATACGTAAACAGCCGACCCAAAGCCCGTCGCATCGTACAAACCTCGCTCATCGCTCTCGGTCTCTACGTCGGCAGCTACCCCGAAGGCAACATTGAGTTCGCCGCCTGGTCTCGCGGCATCGACCAATTCAACTTCCTCTTCCCCGCCGATAATGACCCGCCGAAGCGCTGGTCCGCCATCGCGTGGCACCTGATCGTCCTCGGCTTCTGGCTCTCGCCGACCCTCCAAACCATCTTTTCCAACAAACTCTTCATGTGGCTGGGAAGGAACAGCTTCGCCGTGTACCTGACACACGGAACACTGTTGAGGGCTGTGCTTGTGCGCTTCATCTACGGATTCTCCATTGCGCCCTTCTCCATGGAACGCCCGGAAAATGCCGACCCGATCTACCACTGGATCCCCCGCACCCAAAACTGGTTCGCCTGGACTGTTGCGATTCCCCTCTGGTTCTCCATGTTGTACGTGGTGGCGCACTTGTGGACCACATATGTTGATGCGTGGTGCGCGAAGGTGACGCGGTGGCTCGAAGAGCTCATGTTTGAGAAAGAGGAGGAAGAGAAGCCTCGGGGGGCAGGCTTGGTGTAATAACGCTATGATTTGGATGGATTGATTAGAGGAAACAAACAAGAGCACGCACACAGAAACGCAGGGAAACGGAGGAAAGAGGAGGAATATACCATTTCGTTTTTGTTTTTGTTTTGTTTTCAAAACATGGAAAGCACAGCACTTGAGCGCATCGGGTTGGCTTCACATGAGCTTTTTTTCTGTTCTTTTTCCTTGGGTTCATTATCAATCGGGAATGGATACGGTGATATCCGGCACAGGCTGCATCGCGACAGGCGTTTTCAACTCGACATTTTCGACATACTCGAATTACCTATAGGCGGATTCACGACAATTAGCCAGTCGCCGCCTCGCCGAACTGTATACATGAGCATATATGTACAGGCATATAATTTCTTACTTACCACCCACCTTGGGTGTCGCATCTATACTATACCTACACTACCAAATTATATAAGAAAGAAAAATTTAAACAAAATATGCAAAAGTTAAACATCATGGTCGCCTCCCTGCTTTTCATGTTGTGAACATAGTGGATTCCGTTAGCAATTGCTTTCACCCATGGGTTCTCCCCCGCCTTCAATGTGTCTATCTGAAGTTCCCTACTCTACTCCAGTAGTGTATGTACCTACCTACCAAGGTCCCCTCCCCCTCCTAGGTTGTCAAATCTCATGCATGCATAGCAACAAGGAACACACTATGTAGGTACACTACACTACCTTCCCACCTCCCCCACTCCGAAACTCCCCGTTAAAAAAAAAAAAGTCTCCTGCAGGCATCGCAAATCGCAAGATTATTTCGCAACAGCAGGGAACATACTTGCTTGACGTCATTCCCTACCTCAGGCCCACCACGGTCCCCACCTTATGTATGGGGTGTGTTCTTGGCATGCCTTTTTGTAGAGTTTAGTGGGTCGTTGTCTGCTTGTCTGGTGTATGTAGGCTTGTGGGGACTTTTTAGTGTGTGGTGTGGGTACCCTGGGTGTTGTACCACATGGTTCGGAACTTCATTTTGGGGTTGGGATTGTTTATCGATGCGGCTGTGTAGTGTAGGCAGGTAGTGCTGTTTGTGGCTTGGTTGGTTGGTTGGGCGTGGGGGGTTTGGATGAAACTGGGAGTTCATGGGGTTGTCTCATCCCTTATTTAGGAGCATGTACCTGCTTTGTGGTGTTTATTTTTGGTGCTTGATGCTGGGAAGTTACGTTATCTAGGGTATGGGATGGGAAGGGAAGGGAATTCGGCATCATCGGTTTACAATACATACCTACCTACTACCTAGACAAGTTGTGATGAACGGGATCGCTGTGCCGAAGCCGAGCCAAGTACTTGCCCAAGTAGTTTTTTTCTTGCTCGCCTTGTTTTTTGGGCTTCGGTGCTTGGCATGGCATGGCATGGCATGGCGTTTTTAGGATGGGGTGGGGGTGGGGTGGGTTTTGAGTTGCGGTGGTAATATATTTCTGGACTAGACTAGAGGTAGACTACGCTATGTACATACGAGTATCCTAGTTTCCGTTTTAGTAGGGACTAGACGGGAAGTCCGGTGTCGTGAATAATGCGCACATGTCACCTCCCTCCGGGTTTCTGTTCGAACTACCTTATCGATACTACCAGAGGCGCAGCGCATCGTATCGCATCGCATCGTATACGATACGATACCAGAAATTTGCCTTCCTACACGCCCGCCGTGGCGGTAAACGTCTGACACCTCGCTAAGATGTATGTAGGTGAGACGATTGTGGCTGTGGAAACGATTGTGGGTGGGTGTGGTTGGTGTGAAATGAATGTGTGGCGCTTGTGGCGGCGGAGTTTCGTGTAGGTGATTGCCTTGTCTTGCCTTGTCTTGTCTTGCCTTGGCGAAGTGGGTGGATAGATGAGTTCTTATCGCGCATGTGTGGAGAGTCACGATAGTGGATATGTATGTCGTGTGATTGATGTATAGAGGGATGGGGAGGTTGATCTTTGATTGTCGCCGTTGTTGGGGTGTGGGGTGGGACGGTGATGAATTGTCAAGTTTTTCGTGGACAGTATGACTTTTTTCGTGCCATATTTTGATTGGAATGTGGTCATGATTGATAGGGTTTTAGGATGTGAATGCGCTGATGAGGTAGGCGGATTACTGCTTGTATATCCATGCGCGTGCCATGGTTATAGCACAGATGCGTTGCGGCGGTGCATCTTAAAGCTTATAGAAAGGAAGGTTTGTCGCACGAGAGGAGAATTACTTGTAGGAAAGGGCTGGTTTTGATGTATTGGTGTATAGAAAATCAAGATACTTGTAAGATATGTAATGGCCTATCTTTGAGCTTTAGAATTAATCGTGGAAGTGAAGGATCAGTTAACAGGTAACTGTATTATTTAGTTTATTGAGTATGGAGAGACTTTCAAGCATAATACTTTCGTGCTCTAAACTTGATAATTTTAGAGGCACCGCTATTAAATTTGTCAGTTGTAAAGTGAGGTTGAAGGTAAAGTTCATACCATAAGTAAATCTTAATTGAGCTCTCAACCCTCCGGTGATCCTCTAAAAACCCAAAGTCAAGGTTGTTATAGCTCTTTATAATATTTTTGTAGGAGAAGTGGAAATTCGGGGACTAGATATAAGTTCAAGCGATGAGTTGGTGAAGAAGAGAACGGCACAGGTGCTAGGAAAAGAGCGTTTTGTGGGAGTGACAAAGAGAATGAAGTTCCAGAAAACAATTTCAGCAAGTCCTGAAATACTTCAATAATGCGTTCTTGCACGTTTGACTCGTCTGAACTCATACACTTGTGTTTTAGATGCAAGACTTGCGCACATGCAGAAGAGTGTTGCCACCGCCATTCCTCACTCATTATGAGAAAAGAAGGCAACATAGAGATAGCAATGACGCTAGTCACAACCATGATAATAATAAAACCGAGCAAGTACACAATAAAGCAAAGAGAAAATCTAATGTATTTACAACATCTCACATGTGCCGGACTCCTTTCATCACCTATTCATCCCAATACCCTCCCCTAAAACCTCTTCAACTCCGGACTCCCCTTACAAGCCGGCGCACTCCACTTTGTCTCGGCAAAAACCTTCTGCATCCCATCATCCCTATTCTCAAACGCCGTATACACCTTATCCAGATCTTCCAGCCTGACACGATGCGACACCATTTTCAACGGGTCGATCTGCCCGTCCTGGATCATCTTGAGCAGAGACTCCCAGTACAGGTGGACAGGAGCCTGGCCATTGCCAATGAGTCGGATGCCGCGTTCCATCAGGGAGCCGATGTTGAAGTGGTTGGTCTGGGAGGTGTTAGAGTGTGGGATGGACAGGGGGAAGAAAGGAAGGGGGAGACTTACAAATCCAACATAAACCCCAGTAATACCACAGCTCCCAAAATTCCTCGTCGAAGTAATCATCTCGTTAACAATCTCACTCGTATCCGTCTCTAAGCCCAACATCATCTCGAACTTATGCGCCCAGCTCTTCGCATACTCGCCCGCTGCACACTCGATACTAACATCCGGACCCCGGTTATTACACATCTCCTTCAATTTACTCGTCACAGTCTCGCCTTTACCCAAGGCCGAGAAGTCAAGCGTATCGATGTGAGGATATGTTTTCTTCACGTAATCGAGCCGCCAATTCTGATCAACCATAATTACCCTCTCGGCTCCATTCAACAGCGAGAAGTCCGCTGCCATCTGCCCGATCGGACCTGCGCCCCATATCGCCACCGTATCACCCTTCTTGACCCCTGTATCGACGACAGCGTGCCATGATGTGGCCAATACATCGGAGAGGTAGAGACCCTTTTCGTCGGGCACGTCGTCAGGGAGAGGAAGCAAATTCACGTCGCCGTAGGGTACACGTGTGTACTCTGCTTGTCCGCCTGCGAACCCGCCCGTGAAATGCGAGTAGCCGAACATGCCCGCTGTGCGCCCGCCGTACATTGCGTTCTCGAGGGTGTTGGAATTTGTCTTTTCGCATTGCGAGGAGAGCTTTTGTTTGCAGTAGAAACACGTTCCGCAGGCGATTTGGAAGGATGCTACAACGCGCTGACTATCAAATCATCAGCACCGGCCAATTCTCTCAATGAAGATGGGACGGGGAACTGTACCCTTTCCGCAACTTGGTAACCTCGCTTCCAACCTCGTCCACGATACCGCAGAACTCGTGGCCTAATATATCGCCCTTTTGCAACTCCACGACCGTCCCGTGCAACAAATGTAAATCCGAGCCGCACACCGTCGAGCCTGTGATCTTGAGAATCACGTCCCGGGGCTCCATTATCTTGGGTTTAGAGACCTCGATCATTTCGACTTTGTTCTTGGCTATCCAGGCGAGCGCTTTCATCTTGCCATCGCCGGCGGCGCCGGGACTTTGGTCGGGGTTTGTGACATCTTGGGCGGTGGTTGCGTTGTCGTCGTGGCCTATTGCTTGTTCGGCCTTGAAGGCGGCTTGTGTCATGGACATGTTGGGATGTGTGTAGAGAGATATAATGTTATTCCGAAAATCCTATGAAGAAGTAGACACTGGACGTTGGAAAGAAGATTGTTGGGGAAGAAAGGAGCAAAGGACACGGCAACATCCCAATAATGAAAGCAAAGAGAAGTAATTATGACATAGCTAGTCTACCACCTCCCCGGCGGAGCGATTTCCTACTCAACTAACTACCGAACGATCCAACCCGTAGATATTCACTGGCTCCCTTGTAGACACGCTCAATGAAGAAACCCGTACGTCATGACTACACCTGGACGTGGTGCTTTGGGGTTGATCTCCGAGAAACACGATTAGCGAGCAGCATAATGCGGGGCATCGTATGCGAAATCAGATGTTTGCGACACATGGAGGTGGCGGATGGGATTCTTGAAATGTCATTTTGACGCAATAATGAATGACTTGGCGGGGTCGATGGCGGGGTTTTTGTCCATATCCGCGAGCGGAGGTTCGGAGGTTGTGCCTGTGCGTTCTGACATCACGTGAAGACTCGAACCTGCCTAATTAGGAACATAAAAGCGCGCTTGCTGCAAAAGGTGTGGAAGATAGGTGCTCACAATAGCGTCCGTGCGATGTAAACAATGCGCCACACCTCAGCCACACCTCAGCCACACTGTGAGTCTCGTGACTTCCAGATGGGACCGTGCGTGGCGAGACTTCGGGCTTGGCGGGATATTATCTGAGCGCGAGAACTCTGCTTTTACCGCACTCCAAGCAGTCAGGGCAGGCTCTGTCGACTGTCATGAAATAACAAGTATGTATGCCCCGTCTCGTATTCATATCTCTCCTCTCCAATGATGATTTTACAACATTAGAACCGTTGCGACTGACGCCTTCGGGCGGTTGATCTCACGACTTTGTCACCCATGTCTGATCTCTGCACCTCTACACCATTACTGGCCATTGAGTTCGTTCCACACGCTGACCATGACCAGAATGAATCGGACACCGCTTCCCTTTCTGCGCCCTTATCTGTATGGCGGTTTGAGCCCTCGCGCCAGACCAGAGGTTGCTCGCGCATACAATGCCGTTAGAACGCGCACGTTAGCTGCGCTATCTTCAGAATCTCTAGGACCTCTTCCTGTTGAGAAGCAGATACGGATAGATACGCTACGGAATCATAGGCCGTTGGCATCGTACCATCCGAGACTGGAGGAAGTCTCGTCTGACTCTACCGCCATACCTCTCCGGGACTTCATCTCCAAGTATGAGCGCATCCAGGAAACGCAACCCGAGCTGGTCGACGTCTTTGGTATGCGCTATGGCTAAGGACGCGGGACCGCAGGCTGACCATGTCAGGAAGGGTCCGGTCGGTACGGAGCCTAGGTAAAAAGCTTGTATTCATCGACATTGAGCGAGCAGGGCAGAAACTGCAGGTCATGTTGCAGGAGAAGAATTTGCCCGAACAATGGCGCAAAGAAAACTTTGTAAATGTGCAGAAAGTGATGCGCAGAGGCGACTGGGTGTACTTCAAAGGGCAACCCCATAGGACCAAGGCGGGAGAGTTGTCACTCCTAGTCAAGTTTCCTCCTCAGTGGCTTGCGCCTTGTCTGCATCATGTTCCCGAGACGGTGGAAAGCGTGGTGACACTTGCTCGGAATCCGCATGTGAACCAGCTCACCAGGAAGCAGCCCGGCGATACCCTGCGACTACGTGCGGTGATATACGCTCACATTCGGAAATCGCTTGTTCGGGATGGATTCCTTGAGGTGGAAACACCTATTCTAGATGCCAAGGCCGGAGGAGCTATAGCTCGACCGTTCGAGACTGTGGCAAACGATATCTCCAAGACGACCATTCGGCTTCGGATAGCACCGGAGCTGAACCTCAAACGGTTGATTGTGGGTGGACAGGATAGGATCTTTGAGATTGGTCGGGCCTTCAGAAACGAAGGTATCGACAATACTCACAACCCCGAGTTCTCTACGTGCGAGTTCTACGAAGTCGGAGCCACTCTCCCCGAGTTGATGGAGAGGACCGAGAAGTTGATCAACGGTCTGAACAGCGCCGTCGAATTGCATAGACCAACAAGCTATCCCTCACTCACGAAGCTCGAAGACATCGACTTCACGACTCCGTTCAAGCAACTGCGCTTCATCCCCACCATTGAAAAGGCCACCGGCATGGAGATACCACCGCTCCGCACCGAAAAGACTCTGGATCAACTCATCGCCATGTTCGGGAAACTCAGAATACCCCTTCCAACCAACCCCACGCTCCCGCGCCTCCTCGAGACGCTCGCAGAAATATACATAGAGCCCCTCTGCACCGACGCCCCCACCTGGATCACCCACCACCCTGAAGTGCTCTCTCCGCTCGCCAAATCCTACTCCGACGTGCTGTCCAATGGCCAAGTCGTCGCCCCGCGCGCCGAACTCTTCATCGACGGCCGCGAGTACGTCAACACGTACGAAGAAGAGAACTCGCCCTTTGAACAGCGTAAGAAGTTCCTCGCCCAGCTACACCATCATCCCCCCGAATCCGAATCCGATAGGGAGATCGATGAGAGTTATCTCGAGGTCTTGGAGTGGGGTATGCCGCCGACTGGGGGTTGGGGATGTGGGCTTGATCGCCTAGTTATGCTGTTTGCGTGTAGGAGGCGGATTGCGGATGTTTTGCCGTTTGGGTCGTTGAGGCATGTGGTTAGTCTTTCGAGGAATTCGTTGAGTAGTCAGTAGATGAGGGTGTTTGTGGGGGTTCTACGTAGGTTTGTATGTTTGGACTATAGGTATACAGCATCTTTCAGAGATATCCTTGTGTTTTAGTAACTATGTGGTGTTTTACTAGAGTGCTTTGTGTGTTCTTTCTTGCCGTGGTTGATGCGGTCTTGCTCGTTGCTGGTGGTGTGCTTTTTCGGTTTTTGTTTGGTCTTTTGGGATACTCCTTCTGCCTTCTAGATTATGCCATGTGTGTGGCTTCGTTGTGTGGCGTGGCGTGGCGGTGTTCTTGAATGCAAGGGGGGAGGGACTGTGTGGTGTATCATGGAGGGCGTGAGTGCGTTATGTGGCGTTGTCCTTGGTCTCAAGAGGCTGGGTGGTGAACTTACGACTTGCTAGTAAAAAGGTTCTATGCGCTGTACTATCCTGCATCTTCACAGACCTTGAGAACAAACCATAATCGATCACTATTCTCCCTTACGAATTTAACTTTTTTTTTACAATACTGTTGAAGTGTTAAGACCCTGTTTAATACAGGCAACTTAGCGCGATTGGACCCATCTTACAGATCTGCTACTGTCCTTTCACATTAGGTGTATATAACTGCGCCGCGTTGCTTCAATTACGATCTTATTCATTGCGATACGAACTTACAGTCCTGTTGCCTTCTGATTAGATTAATTAACAGATATTCTGCCTTGTTGTGTGAGTCTTGGTTACACAAGGCTACGTGTGAATAGAATCAGGTGATTCTCAGCTGCACCAGGCTACATGTTAAGAATAGGAAGGTCTAACACTTCAGCCTGCTGCCTTTTTGTGGCTTTTTCTTTTATATCTACTACTTCGTTTCGTTCCCTGTTATACAAACTCTCTCGTTAGGAAGACATATATGCCTAAAAACTTCCTAATCTCTGGAGAATATACAATAGAAACTACACTGAGATCGGATAATGTCAGGAAGGCAGTACTCGACAAGTGTTCGCTTTTCCTCGATTTAATAACTAACATATGCAAGGAACACATGCTTATGTGTAATCCCAGTCTCTATTTAGTGCAAGAATGGTATTTCGAGGACAAGAGCTTTGCATGTGGTAGGTGGAACGTAATGTTACATTTACGTTGCTTTGGCCCGGGTGGGAACCTAAGCGCCCAATCGTATCAAGCGTTTGACATGAATGGCGATGCACTATGGGATAGAAGTGCGTTTGTTGTGTGACTTTTTATGCCTGTATCTAAGTCTTAGCCAACTATGTTACAAGGTCTATTACATAGCTAGGTTCTAGGAAGACGAGCACCGAATACACATCTAGATTCACCAGAAACGTATCGTCTTACGAAATCCTAGATCTAAACTTGCCTGAAAGAGCATGGTCACACTTCAGGGGACGGCAGTAATACCCTACCTTTACGGCTGATTCACATCTCACATCGAAAGGAAAAGTTCGAAACTCTCCTTGTCAACACAGGAACTCTCGAGTAGACTGATGTGCTTAAATATACGGCTTTGAGCTATTGCTTAGGTAGTGTAGATAAGCACAAGACAACAAAGGCCACAGTTAGGGATAACGATCAGGTTCTAGACTTCGATGCACTACCCAGAACGATTCAGAATTCTATTAAGGTCACCTTTGAACTGGGCTATATATATCTCTGGGTCGATTATCTTTGCATCGTACATGATGACCCCAAAGAACTACAGCAAGAGATCGCAAAGATGCCAGACGTTTATAGTGGCGCTATAGTCACAATCGCGGCGTCAGTTACACCTGTGTACATCACAGATTGACCTACATGCTAGCATTGCCACCTCCAGATCGACTGCCAAGTCTGCATCAGAATGCTTTCGGGGTGAGCGTATGGTTGATGGCGAATCGATTGCAGATATGCAATTGCACTAATCAGATGGTACAAACCGTAAGATTGGGCTTCTGAAGTCTGCAGCGAAAGAGCCAGTGCCACCATTAGAAACGCGCGCCTGGTAAGTGAATCATTTCTCGGTGTATCATGTTCCCTTGCGGACGCTATGGACGCTCATCTCAATGATGTTTCTTCAAGAACTTCAAGACGCACATCACACTCATACAAAGACGATCATCAGTTCTTTAAAGTCGAATACTGATTATTCGGATGCTATCTATAGGGCTCTACAAGAACACGTTCTATCCACACGGATTCTCCAATACCACCACAAACAGTTACGGTTTCTTTGTTCCTTTACAACGACGAATTTTGCAGCTGTCCCCACCGACGGATGGGCGCTTTGTAACTACTCCGCACCCGTTCCGAGCCATGTACCACTCTTTACCAACGATCGGATGCTACCTGGCCATTCGAGACCTCTTTACTCTGGAGAAAGTTACAAAGAAAGTTGGAATTTGATTGTGAGAAATTACCGTTCCCGCAGCCTCACATGTAGTGCGGACAGAGTTTTGGCGTTATCTGGAATTGCAACTAGGTTTCAGAATTTCGACAGGAACACATCCTATGTAGCAGGTCAATGGTTAGACAAAATTTCCGCAGACTTGCTATGGTATGTTGTGTCACCCCAGGCCAACCGAAGCTACAATCTCAAATACCCAGACCCGACTTGGTAAGTGAGCCTAATATACGTTGTATTTTCGAGACATATGCTGAGCATAAATCAATCCTGCAGGTTAGGGCCATCGTGGTCATGGACCAGTATTCCTAACATTGACTCTGTCGGAATCGGTTATGGTTACAGTCTTCCCTCGAAAAGCTATGTTTGGGAGACTAAACTAGTACAAAGGCACTTAGTCGAAGAAAAAGCACCGTTTGGGGCTGTACGTGAAGCCGTGTTGAGAATACGAGCACCTACTTTGCGGATGGACCTGCCACATCGATCTGGAACTCCCTACCGACCGGATTGGAATGCAATGGTCGCCGGTCTCTTTCCCATAAACGTTCGTCTGGATCCTCATTTGTCTTCTCTGCGCAAAGACGGGAAGGAAGAAATGTCTACACCCATAGACGCACCATTTTATTTCGTTTTCGGATGTGTCAACTCCAGGGATAAGTGGTTAAATACCCGTGGGCTTGTTCTTGTGGAGGTACCAAGCGAAAAAGCGTGCATTTCTAAGAGATGTGAAAGGTTGGGAATATTCGAATGGAGCATAATGGACGACGATATGCGCACGGCAGAGACGTGAATCAGTGAACTCCCTAAAGAATACCTAGAGGTGCAATGAGAACGCAAAGAGACGGAGTCTCCACTCAAAGAAACAATGCTTTGTCAACTTACTGGGGACATTGGATCTGCCGGGGAGAGACCTACTGGGATCAAAGTGCCGAGACAAAGGTGGAAGAGGTTTACAGTAAGCAAACACCAAAGCCTATCTGGAGAGGTATCAGTACGTATTGTTTTAGAGATTTGAAGTCAAAGTATCGTGTTTTGATGCAGTTATCACCCGGTACTCACAGATCTATACGTTACATGGGCGTATATATAGTGATTAATAGGTGCCGAAAAATAGAACGTCACTGGAGCTACCCCGAGTATCATAGATTGTAACTGTCAAGCTAGGTCCTCCATAGAAGTGGTATACGAATCAAGAATGATTAAATGACGTCTAGTACTACATTTCAACGCACAGCCCTAAAGATCATGTTATCTCTGTTGCGGGGTCAATATAATAGCGTCTCTCACAAGGCTTCAATTATGGCCGTACCATTTGGCTTCTCTATTGGGGGCTTTGCTACCGGCATCTAGGTGATTGGAAAAAGAGCGACAGACTTTCAATAGTAGATATGTACTGTGGAAAGTGTTACCTACAGAAACAGTTCGCCCTGCCTTTTGAAACTATATAAAGGGGGTATCAAAATTGATCACGTGACGTTAAGTCTGGGGTCCAGCGACAAACTTTTACTTGCTCCCATTACCTACTTTCAAATTTCAGGAAAAAATAATAAATACTATGACGAGCCTATATTGTTGCCTTAGCCTCACACGTAAATGGTGATCATGATGGGGATTCGGTCTGTCATAGAGAAGTGACTCCGCGGCGAGAGGGGCGACACAGCTCGGAGTTTAGCAGCGGCTCCGAAACGAACTCCGATGTCGCCGCAATTATACACCACACCACAAATCATATGTAATCATTATAATTTTACTCTTCCTCTTGAATGACAGCCTTTATGTCTGACAGCTAACGTAAACCCACTCGGCGATCCGATAGATGTCGGAGAAAAGAGTACTGGGTGCTCGGAGATGCGAGTTCTCCAACACAACTTCGGATGAAGGCAAAATATAAAAGAGGGTGAAGACCACCTATTTGACAACTGACACTGCACTGCTAAATTCATTTTCACTGTCTTTCACATATCTAGATTCCAAAGACACTTGAGTTACCAAAAATGTTGTCCCCAATCCAAACCCTCCATCCTTCCATCGCCAAACACCCATACACCACAGCCTCTGGAGCCATCGTAATCACACTGGCAATCATAGCATATCGAGATTACCTCCAATATGTATCAATGGGTCCACACGGTCTCCCCGACACTTTCTGGGGCTGGTACACACAGCTCAAAATGACGCGTAAATCGCGTAAAGACGTCACTGCACCCGCACCGTACGAAATCGAACTCATTGGCGGGCCTCACGACAGAACAATGTACCTGCCCCAGAACGCGAAAGACGTGCTGAAATGGCGTTCTGGAAAACGACCCCAGATTCCCAATTTCGTCGCGCCGCAACGCCAGACGAGCGACCAAGCTAGCGAATCGATGAAGAAAGCGATGTTCGGGTATCTTGACGAAGTAGTCGCTGCGAATGAGCAGTTTCTGCAAACACAGACTTCTGTTCTCGAAGGACCGGTTCCAGCGATGGGGATGAAGGGCTTTGCGATCTTGTTGGATAGCGAGAAGCCGGAACTGCTTCGCTCGACGAAAGGCGAGATGTGTCACATCCATCCGCCGGACGGGAGCACCCATATGATTCTAAGTCTAGCAGATCAGAAGAGCGTGATTGAGTTGGGATGGGGAAGGCGGCATCGGTTGAGTGGGGGTGGACTGTTGCCATGGAATTATACGTTAGTGTATGCGCCTAGAGATGAGGGCGAGTTTGCTGTTTGGAAGAGGATTGTTGGGGCTTCGGTGGATTTCTGCGTTGCGGTTATAGGGGATAAGAGGTAAGGCTTATCGTGATCCTGTTGCTTTAGAGTCATGATCTTGGAATATTGTCCTCGACGTGTCTTTTTCCTATCGCTTATGGCCGCCTTAGGAGTGACGTGCGACTTTTACTAGCTAGTTGGCATGTGGACATGTCATTGTCGTACAGATATGTTGCAGACAGATGTACGACTCATCTCCAACGAAAGTCCGCTTTTGAAAGAACTTACCACCCCCTGATATAATGTATTCTTCTTCTTAGGGTTTAACAGGAGGTAGTATAAAGACACAAAAGTAAAGCCATAAACGGACGTAGAGTATGTCGAGCCCTCGTACTTTACTACCTTTGCAATCGATAGCACTGTAGAGATACTCATGACTCCCTTTCCAAACGTCATGCTTGGACAACATTTAGGACTGCTGCGGTCCAGTCTATCATGACTGATATATGCCCTAGAGTCATGTCTCTGACGCACATTATCTACTCTGACGATATGGGTTGTTACGCAACCAAATCTATGAGTCTTTCTGCAGTATAAAAAGACCCCTTCTTTCACGTTTCAGCAACTCTCTTCCTTCTACAAATCTACGAACAGCTCTCTGCATCAGCAATCGATACTTCAACCTTATTCAAGTCCATTCAATGCCTACTCTACCCCCAACCTGCTACCGCCATCGAAATGTCCGGTCCATTGCCAGATGTCGTCGACCGAAGGGGTATGAAAGCCAGCAAGCCAGGGTCTCTATCTGTAGAAATTATTAACGGGTGTAGATGGCTCTATATTATATTCCCAAGGCTCTAATGAGACCACCCGCACCCGAACTGCCCGAACTATAGGCGATGCTGTAGATTACCATAAGCGCCTGACCGTCCCGGACATCGTCGCGGAGGTCACTAAAAAAGAAGAGCTGGAAAAGAACGCAGCGGAGAAGGCTAAAGCAAGCTCGACCTCGAAAACCGATGCGCAGGGAGGAAATGACAAGACTACTGATAAGTAGGTAGTCTGCGCGTTTGAGAAGGGGTTGCCAGGGTGTAGATAGGAGGTGGAGGCTGAGTGATTATCGAAGATGATTTGGACATTCACTTTTGTGCTTTGGTTGTAGACAGATACCCCGGGGTAGTGCTTTTTGGCGTGTTGGTTTCCTGTATTCTCCTTTCAGTCGTGTCATTCTTGTTTTAACTCACCCCGATACATTCATTGAATCTACAAACTGTTTTTTGTAAAGCTCACACTGAGTATATACAGTGCCTTATACCGTGCGCATTTGCTGGGACTTCACGACCTTGTCCATTGTTTAAAGGTGTTTTACATGATCATCCGCTCGCGACTCCTCTGCTAAAAGAGTCACATTGGCACAACAGTCATACAAACTCCACGACACATGCCAATTCCACGACTCACTCCCTATTACTCACAACCACGACGAGTCTTCGCAGAGTATATAAAGACCCATCTTTCACGGCTCCACTCTTTTCACTCCACTTCAACTCTCCAAAATGTCCAACAATAACAACAACACCACCTCGTCCTCAAACGCGGAAGAGTCAGGCAAAATCATCACCCAAGGTACTTCTCCCTTACTAACACTAACAGGAAACAACACTAACATACCTCAGACGCAACCTACGCAAACATATCATCCAGCAACCCAACGCGCCACAGAGACGGCTATACCATGCAGGCTGGCGGCGGGTACCTTGATCGCTCGACCATTGTCGCAAAAGCTGCAGCAGCAGTTACTGCAGATATCAAGGCACGTGATGCGGCGACGGAGGCGAGGAGGCAGCAACAGCAGCAGCAGCAGAGCGAGAGTGCGAATACGGAGGAAGATTCTTGTGAGTATATACAGTGAATTATAACAATGCGCATTCCTTGCACTTCACGACCTTGTTACTATTCTAGAGGTGCTTTCCATCCTATGGTGCCGACATGTATGATATTGCTGTAATTAGGCTAGCGCGGTTTAGTATATTGAGACCATGCATGCCAGGAACGTGTATATGAAGTCTTCTAAATCCCCCACATGGAGACACGACCCCACATCTTCCCTTGGTCCTTAAGCCGCGCAGTTGCCATGAAGGTTTGACGATGCAGGAACTCACACCATGCACTTCCCAGCACTCAACGGGCTCTTCCTCGGCACCGCTTTCGTCTCGGTGTCGGCGACTCCCCTGCACCTCCGCCAGATCAAAGATGCAGTAGTGTTCACAGTGACGAACTTGGTCGCCTTCGAAGCGGACCCCTACGTTGACGGCGCGCAATCAAATCTCACCTTCCACGTCGCCGACACCCGCCCCGGTTTCGAGGCGGAAACAAATTGCGTGGTACCAAACACGTACTTCAATCTCCACGCCATCAGCGCGCTGTACGATGTCTGCGAGAAGAGGGAGTGGAGCTACAGCTATGGGGACAGGGGCCTGACTGTTCAAAGGCGCTGGAGGGCTAATGAGTGAGTGGTGCAAAGGTATGCATTGTCATGGGTCAAGCTAATTATTGGTAGTACCGCGTATGTGACCGGAACGGCATCGCAGGCCTGGGGCTGGAAGGAAGAGGGACCCGGTGCGAATGTGACCAAGTTTGCGGATGGGAAGCTGTATGTGAGGAAGGAGGAGTGGCTGTTTCCGGTGAGCGAGTTGTAGCGTGACGAAGTAGCAAATAATAGTATACGATGCGTCAGACCGCATATGGACCAGGGTGAATGTTATTGACTTTGTGTAGACCGACGTTGGACGATTTGTGGGCCCGACAGCGGAAAAGTTTGGGGCAGGGGTCAACCCCGCTAACCCCTTTCGGAGGTCTGTTTACCGGGCGGTCATGGTGTTCACTGTTTAGCGTGCGACTTCTCCTCTGCAACCAGACACCACCACCATGGCATCGTCAAGCGGGATGGATGCGTACAATCTGAAGACGGCGTCGGTGTACATCAACAATCTGCTCCTTGCGCGCGGCCTGGTGACCGATGGCAAGCCGATCCAGTTCGCGCACCCGTCGCGGGGGGAGGGCGGGAAAGAGGTCACCATGGCCCAGATCATCAACCTGGTGCACAGCCTGGTGCTGAAGCGTGACGTATGTGGGATAAGGGTCCTCGATGAGGTGAGGTCATGCTAATGGGGGTGCAGCGCGACCAGGAACACCGCGAATCCATCGCAGGGACACTGCGCGCCGCTCGCGACGAGGCCACTAAGCAGTCCATCGCTCTCGAGAAGCTCCAGACCCGCAACGACGACCTCACCCGCCAGCTCTCGCTCGCCCAGTCCCAGGAGCGCTCTGTCCGCGCCGCCCTCCGCACCGCCGAGTCGACGGCACGCGGCCTGCGCGAGGAGATGGTGCGTCTCAAGACGACGGTCCAGCAGGTGCGCACCGGCTGCACCAACGACATACGCAAGCGCGACGTGCAGATTCAGAAGCTGAAGAGCCACTTGACGACCCAGCAGCGCGGGAACAAGACGGGCTTGGTGGGTGCGAGCATCACAATCAACCCGGGCGCGACCGGGCTGGGGGGCATGGCAGGCAGTATCAAGGAAGAAGGCCCGGATGTCGACGACCCGGAGTACAGCCTCAAGCAAGAGACGACCGAGTTCCTCACACAGCTGAGCCAGAGCCTGAGTGACGAGAACGACAACCTGATCGGGCTGGTGCGGACCACAATCACGACGCTCAAGGACCTGCAGGGCATGCCGGAAGAGCAGAGAGAGCACGATGCCGAAGGACTCTCCACCATCGGGGAAGAAGAGGACACTGCCAAACACAGCATGCTGCAGGCGCTCCCCACCAGCTACGAGATGCTGGCCAGCGACCTGGATACCGTGCTGGACAACCTGAAGCACCTCCTCACCAACCCGAACTTTGTGTCGCTTGATGAGGTCGAGTCGCGCGACGAGGAGATATACAGGCTGCGGGCAGGCTGGGAGAAGATGGAGTTGCGCCTGAGAGAGGCATTCACCCTCATGGAGACGTGGAGGAGTCGCATGGCTAGTGGGGGTGACACGATTAATCTCGACGAGCTCAGACTCGGTATAGGACTCGGCAATGGCCTACAGACCGATGACGAGGACATCTCAGTCACCGAAGACGGGCAAGAGGAAGATGACAGTGCCAGCTCAGTGTTCGACGAAGATCTGGACGATGCGGACAGGAATGAGGTCCCCGAGAAAACGACGGGCGCAGACATGTTCAACGTGAAGCTGCAGCCGAATCCGCCGGCGCTTAGAGAGCGTCATATGAACATGAAGTCTCCTGCTGCGAGATCGCCGCGGAAGGTGGCATTCTCAGCATCCATACCGAACACACCTTCCGAAATCGAGACTGAGAATGCAGAGGCCGCCCTTGACCTAGTCGGCGTAGAGAGGCGCACGCCCACACGCCCGACACCACAAGCAAAAGAGCGCACATCCAGAGCCACACCTCAGGATAATCGCATATCCAGAGCCACGCCTCAGGATAACCGCACTCCAAGACATGTACGTTGTGACAACATTGCCGACCAGATCATCAAGATGGCGAGCAAGGTCACCTTTTCTTCTTCATCTTCATCTCCATCTTCATCTCCTTCATCTCCTTCAACTCAACTCTCTCCTTGTCGACAACGACACATCGACGTAGAATCTGACGACGACCTGCAGGAAAAGAAACGATCTTCAAGCCCACATGCCCATCCTGATGAGCCCTCGCCAAAGCTGAGCGTGCGGGATAAACTCAAGGCGGCCCAAGCGGAAGCACAATCAGGCTATGTCGCCGAAGGATCGAGCTCCAAAGCCCAAGCTAAGCAGGCAGAAGAAGAGGGTGGGGAGCGCGAGAGGAGAAGGCCGCGCACGAGTCGCTCACCCGCCAAAAAGACACGAATTGGCGGTCGTCCCAAGCGGAGACAGAGCACATTGACAGCCGAAGAGCTCGACAACCTCCTCCTCACGAGGTAGCGAAGCTCGAGCTGACCACACCCTTTTTTTCTTCTCCTTTCCTGTTTGTACGATGCATAAGATGGTAGATTAATGTGGAGATGGTTACGATTCATGGCTGGCGTTTTGTTTTAGTTCAATCCATCATTGTCGGTTCATCTGTTCCAGGCAGCACCATCTCTTCTTGCTTTGCAGTGGTGGTTGGTGAGAATGTGACCAAGACTTTGCTTGATTCGGCAATGGGGTGATGGGTCGATGCATGAACAGTGGCCGGGGGGTGGCGCGTAGGTATGGGAAACTTTGGTCGTTCTCCACCCTGCGCGAGCGGCCATCATATTGGGGTCCGGTTCGCGCGACGAATCAGGGACGTTATACAGGGAACGATGGCCGTGTCGTGCGTACACCCCTCGACGCTGAGTAACCGGCAGTATGGGCCACTTACCAGGCTCGAGAGCGAATGTCGGAGCCATGTGGCGTCCGGACCTCTGCTGTCTGTTCCTCCGATATTACAGAGGCGTCGTCTGTGGCCACTCGTCTGGTGTGCTGACGGCACAGCGTTGCGGCGTCCCATCTCGAATAACGGCATGGCTCGAGCCGCTGTACCTCTTCCGTTCGCAGAGGTTGCTTCTGCCTTCGTGGGTATGCATGCTGCTGCACATCATTATCAAGCCTATCTTTCACGTTGGTCGAATGCAGCAGGTCGCCGTTGGTGGTCGCACATCCCACGCCACCAGAGCAGCACTATTAGCCGCCCAGTCCCACATCAGGAGCATTTTGTGTTCAGATGACTTGCCCGCGGCCTGGTCGATTGGCCACATGGGCCAGGTGGGCTTGCAAATGGCTGCAAAACGGTACGGAAGAGGCAAGGAAGAGATCCCTCGCAAGCCGCATAATAGCACCACCTTGGTACGGAAAGGCAGCTAACGTTGGCCGAGTCGTCGTATTCTGCAGTGTGACGGAAACAAAATGCACCTCTTGGAAGGACAATCACAGGATCACGGGGCTCATGACGTATGATTGGGTACATGTTTTCACTCGTGGTCCGTGCACGCAAAAGCCCCGCTCACCCATCCCCCGCTCCATCTGGCCAATCAGCGTCCCCGTGGCTGCCGCCAGGCTACACAGACCAACCTCTCCACCACTCCCGCATCGCGACCAAGCGCTGGAGAACTTTCGATAGACTGCAACCCACCATCTTCCCTGCCTGCTCCCTGCGGAATCATCTGAGCTGCAGAGAGGCAACCAGCCAGCAATATGCCGACCGGTCAGCCCAGTCTACCAACCCACCATGTGGGCGCTGCCATGCGATAAATAAAGCCCACAGCCCGCCCCCTCTGCTCTCTTTTTTTTCTTCAGCAAGCGTGTGAACCTTTGAGCTGTTGTGTTTGTTTTCTTGTATCCTTTTTTACCTTCTTCACTTCTTTTCTCCCCCCCCTACATACTCGACTTCAGGCCTGGTGCCCATTAATTACTACCTCCATACCTACCGCCCTCCGACTACCCACCTTTTACCATAATACGACCTTCTCTTGTAGAGAAGTCTTTTTTTGCATACTTTTTCAATTCGATATTGTGGCCGGTCCACTCTCTACAACCTAATACACAGCTCTACTTGCTCAGAACGACAACAAGCGCTACACCCTTTCGACAAACTACTCTCGACGTCGATTCCGGAAATCCGCGCAAAACCTCGCTTTTTTCAATCTCACGCTCTCAACTTTTGACAGCTCTAATCAGCAATTCCACACACGACCCTACGTCTATCCATTAGCTTGGCCCGGACACTCCCTCAACAACAGAAAGAAATTTCTACCATCTTAATTTTTGGACTTGAAAGAAAAGAGTAGGATTTGAAAGAAAATCTTAAATCACAATCACAATCACAATGGCAGCTATCCAGCTCAACTTCACTCTCCGCACCAGCAGCGGCTGCAAGACGGTGCACCTCCTCGGCTCGTGGGACAACTATGCAGGCCAGCTTCCGCTCTCCAAGGACTCGAAGAAGAGCGGCGGGTGGTTGGGCAGCTTCAAGTTCCAGGGCAACATGTTGAAACAAGGCCAGCGGTACTGGTACTACGTACGTCTTCCCCAAAATACATCTTCACAGCATACTAATCCCCTCTCAGTACATCATCGACGGCTACCATGTCAGCCACGATCCCGCCAAAGACCACACCACCGAACCCACCACAGGCCGCAAACTCAACATCCTCGACATCCCCAGCAAATCCGCAAAATCCAGCTCCGCCACCACATCTCGCTCCTCCCAATCCGACCGCCGCGTATCCACCGCCTCCATCCCCAAAGGCCGCTCGCTCTCGCCCTCCAAAATCCAGGCCCCGAAACCCGAACGCCCGCACCAAACCCGTCAAGTCATCAACACCCAGTACGACAAAGCGACGCTCGAAGCCTTGTCTACGCGCTTCGCTCGCCACACCAGTCCTGCGTCCTCTACTACTTCCATCTCCGAGGACGACGACAGTTACTTTGACTCGGACGAGGAGTCTGATGTCCCGTCGCTTACTTCCCGCTCTACCAACTCGAGCTCCCCGAGTAGTATCAGCTCGACCAGTTCTTGCTGCACGTGCGAACGCTATGGCATTACGCGCGCCGGGGATCGCGTTAAGCTCGATTGTGGCGGTGCGAGGTGTGGGTACAGCGACGATTCGTCCGAGTGCTCGTCGGAGGATGAGTATGTCTATGAGCAGAAGACTACGAGGAGGCAGGGTGTGGTTATCCGCACTTGAAGCACTGCGCCTGCCTGCCTGGACTCATGTGATGTACGACTACCGACTGACGACTTGATGCGCTGGAGCGACTTGTGGAGAGATCCATTGTCACGATTTTTCGAACGATTTATTCTTCTTCTTTCTTGTAAATGATACTTTTTTTTGATGGTACTTTTTTTTTCTTTCCATTTTGGGTTTTTGGCTTGGATGGTCTTCATGGATGGCCTTGATACGCTATGTACACGCTCTTTGGATGGGTAATTGGATGATGCTGGATGGGTTGGGATAGGGCGATGGACCTTTTCTGCGCTCCTTACTTACTTGCTCCTCTGGAGCTTAAGGCACGCATGTATGGTTACTACCTTGTTTCACTCTTTGGTAGAGATGAATAGTATGGTACCTTCCTATGAGGGCATGACTCGTGCATGGAATGAATATCATGAATATTGAAAATACTTGGCTTGATTTGATGCTATGGTGTTGTTATGATGCTGATGATGACTAGAGGTAGTATTAGCGTCATTACTATTACAACTCCTTACTAAATAAACAACTATCCTCGCACGATTATTATCTCATAGTGAGTAAGTAAAAGCTTCCGTACTAAAACGTCATCAGACTTAATATACCTCGGAAAGAAATATCTTTCTACAAACAGTCTACGTTGTATCTAAGCCTAGATATTCCCTAACTAAGAAACTGAATACTACGACTACAGTTGCATCCTTAGGGTAGTAATACTGTACCACCTTGAAAAGGAAAAGCTATAAGGAATTCGCGGGAATGGGTTAGTACTCCAAGGACGCTAGGGTATTGACCCCGCCGTAACAGAGTTTACACGCTTAAGAGCTGTGTTTTAGGAATGTAGTACAGAATATTACTAACGTATTCTTAATTTATAGACTATGTATGCAGAATATCGTTTGTAAAGGCAGCTCTAATAGAACCTATAGAGTCTAGCTCTACTTTTTTTCTAGCCCTTTCGTTTGTATATAGTCTACTCGCTCTCTACTCTACTTTCTACAAAGCGGTGATGTATTAATTTAATTACGTGAATCCACGTTATCTAGCTCGTTTTCTATTATAGTCTGATATAGTGGATCGGGCTTGGTTGTTACAATCTACTACACTCGATCTCGCTATAGGTCTAACATTGCACTATTTATTATTAGCATTTAGTAATAAGCGGTTCTTTAACTACATGTATGTATATCGACCTTTTTTCAAACGTCACGTGACTAGTTATTCATTCTCACTTCTACAGTTTTAACAAGGTAGGGCGGACTATCCTTCGTCTCTGTGTACTGTTTTTATAGGGCACCCCTACCCAGTACGTATTTGTAATCATATTTTTAACCTTTCCTTTTAGAGCCAGAGTTACATAAAGGAAGTGTGCCGGGTCTTTCATAAAAACAGACATCTAGAGCATACGTCCGTCCTCGCGAACGAAATCCCAGGCCAAAAGAATATACTCGACAATCTGAGATACAAGGCCTAGTAACTCTGAATCCCTTGTACTGATTTTTCTTTTATCAGTGACGAGTACAGGTTTTACGATATCATGCATCACACAAGAATGTGAGTGTGGTGTTTTGCGATAGGGCGGGAGGAGATTGGAAGCCATAAGCTGGAAAGCTTGTTGCGAATGAACGAGGCAACCCACGTAGCCTGGGAAGATGATAAAAGAAAGGGATAAAAAGCATAATGTTGAAGGCATACTGATGATAGGCGGGGGAAGGGTGGGGAAACAGTTCTCATTTGGTCTAAAACTTGCAGAAAATATTGATATTAAAATGGGGCCTCGTACAATTGCGCCTGAAGGTAAATGGATTCCCAGACTGTTCATGCCCAAGAGGACACGAGATAAAAGGATTGTCGAAGTATTTACGTGCCAGTCTCCAAGCCAAAAATGGCCCCGATGTAGTCTGTTGGGTTGAGGCGAAGATGCCCTTTCGGTCGTCAGAACTACATCGCGAGGATGGCTGAAATTATCTTGATAGATGGAATCAATCTAGCTGAGAACCTCGCCGCTGTAGGCTGAAATGTGGAGAAGTGCGGCCAGGAAGAGGCGGCAACCGCAATGTAGAATTGTTGAAAAGACCTAGGCCCGCACAGATGCAGCTGATGTGCATATAATGAGCCAGTTACAAGGGATTGCGCCCAACCCAAGGCATGGTATGGAGGGGAAACCGGGAATCAATCAAGGTAGGACAGAGTCTCTTGACTAGGTGGTAGATCCAGTGACAAGATCTGACGACGTTGCCCGGCAGTCGCGCCACAGTATAGGAAGCTGCGCCGCCGTAACAGAAGTCTCCGTAGTGATCTGGACCAGAAGCTGTGCCGTAACCGTACATCTGTCCGACATCGGGAAAAGTTTCAACCTCAAACGTCTGTTTTCGACTTGTGCGACGACAAACTAGTTACCGATGGCTTGGGTAGATATTTAGATGGGGTACGTTTTGATGAGGGGTATTTAATATCGAAGCTCACGTCATGCCGAGGCTGTCGTCTTCAACGTCTTGAGATCAGATGGACGATTGCTGCCTTGAACCCAAGAACAAGGCAATAATGTCTCCTAGTTGTGACTGACATCCAGTTTTGTGCATGACGTGAACCATATTTAATCCGAGATCTGGGGGCCGGGTCCAATTGCAGGGTTTGCTAAGACGATTGCAAGGAACAACCCATGCAACCTTTCCAGAGCATTGTGATCGGGTGCAAGACTGTGCGTTGTTGATCATTTTGTTCTCAGATACCTTGGAACGATTGATGCCCTTAAAAACATGGGTCGTTTGGCAGCGCGGCTGCGGGCAAGGTTGAATCGATGGTCAAAAAAACAACGGAGTGGAGTCTGGCCGGTACGCCATGTGACCATAGAGTCTGGAGTAGTGCGGGACACTCCAAAGACTGTGAGATGATCCGTTTCGTGTTGGACAATATATATAGATATCGAAGGTTGTCCCCGAATCCTTCTCATCAAGGTTAACAGCTCTAAGATTCTTAGTGTGTTTCACAAAGAATACATAGCGGGAAAGTGGGCGAGAATAATACTGGCCGCCACATTTGTGTAGAGCTCGAGTTGTCGCTGGTAAAGGCACAGCCACTTCGACATCCGCGCTTGTCGTTCAACAAAAATGAATGAGACCGGGGCACCTCAAGACTGGAGGTCGGACCAGAAAAATGATCGCCCATTGTAGTTAGTCACACGAGTCTACGACAATATTACTTATTTGGGAAATTGTTCAGGAAAAATTAGACATGGAGATGGCACCCAGCCAATCGCCATGGCAGTCAGGCAGTCAGGCAGTCAGGTACTGGATTATGGGCAGGTCGTTGGGCCTGCCGACGCCGATGCCGATAGTAGCGAGGCCGTCGTATCTTGACATGTGAATGTAGCGTAGATATTCAGTCAAGCGTACCGCATAGTCTCTTGCAACTGGTCTCGACTAGGCCCAGAGAAGTTTAGGGTATAATCGTCTAGAGGCCTATCAGATAGCCAGGATTGAGCTATGTGGGGCGTTGCCGTTAACCTTAAGCCTTCGTACAGATGCTAAGGCATATGAAAACGCCCCACATAGCTCAATCCTAGCTATCTGATAGGCCTCTAGACGATTATACCCTAAACTTCTCTGGGCCTAGTCGAGACCAGTTGCAAGAGACTATGCGGTACAATAGTTCACGAACATGCGGCGTACCACCTAAGCGGCGGCATGGCGCTCAGGTTGGCGACTAAGCATCGGACCGAGCGCGGTAGGTTAGGCGTAAACGGTCATTAGTGTGAACCGCAGCCAACAGACGGATGATGACAGGACTAGGAATAGAAAGAACTAGCGAAGGCCGTATTGTAGCACAGATCCTCCGGCAGGGCATAGAATCGCGCCAACGTCCCATCGTAGGGCGGGGTAGCGGCGAAGCGCATTTCGGGACACAAATTGTACCTCCCCTCTTTACACCTCACGCAGCGTCTGCAGGGGACGCCGGGTTCCATGGCCACGCGATCGCCAACTTTAAGCGTCGTGACTTTCTCGCCGACGGAATGCACGATACCTGCAGATTCATGGCCAAGTACCATCGGCGACTCGACGACAAAGTGCCCGATGCGGCCGTGCACCCAGTAGTGCACGTCGGAGCCGCATATGCCGGTCCATTTTGGTTGCACGAGGACGTCGTAGGGGGAGGCGAGGGTGGGGATGGGGCGGTCTTCGTAGGTTACGTTGTTGGGGGAGGAGAGGACGAAGGAGGGGTTCTGTAGTACGACATCAGAAGTGTATATGTGTACGACATGAAGGAATTCGAAAAAGTTTCGTGGGACTGTCAGCTCAACTGCGCTGTGGTGGCTGTTGAGCTTGGGCGGGGTGAATGGTGGGGTGAATGGCGGGGTAGCTTCACCTTCTGGGTTGCTGTCTGTGTCGTCATTGTCACCGTCTTCTCTTCGCTTTTCTCCTTTTGCTGTGGCTGCTCCGCCGCTGTATTCTTCGTCTCTCTTGAAAAAAAGTGTCGAAAGCAAAGACACGATGACATCGCAAAGCTACTGTGGAACGTTGAACAGCGCTAGATTAGCGGAGAACTACGAGACTAAAAACTCTAGCGCACGGTGGAGCTCCCAGACTCGTACCACCTATCTTCGGTTCGGTACCTGGGCTAAAAGTAAGCGGCTCGCGGCGGGATAGCAAGGCGCGAGAAGGGAAGAAGCAGGGAATTTAACCGAGCCATTTATCCGTCTGGGAATGCCCTCTGCTGAATATCTAGATATCGTGAAATCAGTTGTGCATTATTGCGTCTGCCGATATCGCGCTGGAGGAGCTCCACCGCTCTCAACCCTTTCTCCCCCAACATGCCCACCAACACGTCACGAGCGCATTCTCATCGGTTTCATTATTATTGCATGCCCCGGATCTGCCCCAATCATCATAGCCCTTTTCTTCGCCTTCGTCCAGAACATGCAGGCCCGCATTGATCATCCGCTTTCGAAAGTCGCGTATCTCAGGCAGATATGCGGCTCTGTAGGGAAACTCGACCAGCACTTTTGCATCGACACCTGGCGCTAGCCATGCCTCGATCGCGCCTACAAGCATGCCGGGATGTTCTGGGGAGTACAGAGAATCTGCCGCAAGAATGAGGGGAAACTTGCCGACAAGTGCCTCGCCGTCGTCTTCGCTAGTTGCGCGTTCGCGAAATAGTAGACAAGAAGTCGGGTCGCTCCAGTCGAGGACGCCGGCACGCGTTGAGCCACCATTCTGCTTCACAATTTCCGAATTCTCGTTCACGTTGCGTGCTAGATTTGGCGCAATGCTGGGCAGGTCTGTCAAAACAACATCCGCTCCTAAAGCTGCCATTGCGAGTCCTACAAGCCCTGTACCGGAACCTAATTCTAAGACTTTGGGGCCCGCTTTTCCGTCCCTCACTATATCGAACGTATGTAGCCGCTTAGCTAGTAGATAGGAGGCCGCCCATGTCTTCAAGCCCAGATCATCGCCAGTCAAGGCCGGTTCGTGGATGCTGAGCTCGAATGTACCATTGGGTGAAGGGATCCGGAACTTGCGCGAGATTGCGCCCATGGCAGTGCGACCACATCGTTCGCTCATGCGAGCACTTGCTTGGTTCCATATCTCTTCTTTGACATTGTCATCTTGTATCCAGCCCAAGCTGCTGCTCACGATACTGGTAAGGTATCGAGTAACTCCCTCAGGGTCTACCTGAACCGTCGCGGGCTTGGCCGGCCTTTCTCCAGGCTCATCATGTGTTCCATCGTCTGATTCGTTGGCAGAATGATGATCCCAAGATTGCGGCGAAGTAGTGAGTAGTGCGAGCGTGCTGAGGAGAGATTCGGCCGACGGCTTCGTGTAGAGCTGCGGAAGGTCGAGGACTACGCAACGTTAGGTGATGGTCGTTTACAGATATCGGGAGTTGTACCATCGATTATGGACATGGCTCGCGACGTCAATCAACAGGGAATATCGATCGAAGGATGGCCGCGAACGTTGCCCAATTTTCAGCGCACGGACCCTCTTCCCCACTTCAGTAACCGGAGGGGTACTTTTTGGAGGGAATGCTGAGAATGAATACAGTCATGAATAAAAATGCTGGTGAGGCGCTTTAATCAGAGGAAGCGACGTTAGACCCTTTTCAGCGTAGCCTTGAAGCCGTAGTACGCCTGCTCCATGTCGAACTGGAACTCGCGCGCCTGGTCATCGTTCAACTTCTCGGCAGCGCGCATCTGATTGAGCGTGATGAGCCACTGCACAATCTTCCCCTTGCTCTCGAAATCCTGATCAGTGACGTTGTTTGCTGCCTGGATGATGTCCACGAGGAGTGGATGTAGAGTGTCCTTCTCGACAAGGCCGATCCTGATGGCATCGAGGAGGGTGATGAAGTTCTCCGTCGCGCTCACGATGAGAGTGGCATCGGCCGACTCGCCTTGCTGCGACGCCTTGTACGAAGGGCCCTGCTCGACGGTTGCGGGAATGCCGACGCGTAGACGTTCGGTGGCTCGGGGGCATTCCATCTACCTCGAATTAGCTAAGCTCGACGAAGAAGGATGGGGGAGAGCTGCATACATCCCACTCGCGCTTGAACGTCTCTAGGTCGCCAAAAGCGCGTGCGACCGTCTCATCGGCGAGATTCGACTTGTACTGCTTGAGCAGTCTGCTGCACGTCTCGGTGTAGTCGTCTTCTGCGATGGAATCTTTGAGGTATGCCTTTTCGAGCCCGTCGAGGGTGATGATGATGCTGTATATCTCGGCCAGGGAGTCGTTCAGGTCGCGGTCGGCATTCGTCGTGGACAGCTTCACTTCCTCGTCGAGATTGATGGTCGCAGAGAGTGTCGATGGCGGAATGAAGGGCGTCGGCGCGTAGGCCAGCTGGTTTTGGCTTCCGTACATGTTCCCGCCTGGCAGCCTTACTCGAGTGATGTATGACTATGAGGCTGCTCGGACCCTCGGACCCTCGGTGGTGCTTCCCTGCACGCGGTGGGTACAGGGCACGGGCCATATCGAACTTTTAGCTTGGCGATGAACTTTTCCGGCCAGGGACAATCCGCAGGACAGCCCGCATCGCCAACACTCCGACACCTCAATTCTGTGGCAAACAGGCCGGAACACTCGTGAACATGCCGCAGACAAAAGCCACGAAGAAGTTCGAGAAGAACCGGCTTAAAGATGTCCTCAAGAAGCGCAAGGATGTCGCCAAGATCAAGCAGAAGAAGCAGATGGATACGAAGCGCAAGGAGAAGAGGGCGAGAGATAATGTGCCAGCCGACGGCGTCGATGGTGACGATGCCAAGAAGCCCAAGAGCAACGGGGTGAACGGGGTGAACGACGAAGCTTTCGGCGAAATGTCCATGGACCAGTTCTTCCAGGGCGGCTTCGAGGTGCCGGAGATCAAGAAGAAGCGGTCGACGAAGCCAAAGACCGGCAAGCGAAAGCGCACGCCGGTGGGCGAGGACGGGTCGGAAGATCCAGACGTCGACATGGCCGAGGCCGTGGCGGGCGCAGAAGAGTCAGACTCGGAGAGCGGATCCGGCGACGACACGGAGGCACACAAGGACCAGCTGGCTGCCCTCGCAGACAAGGATCCCGAGTTCTACAAGTATCTCAAGGAAAACGACGCGGAGCTGCTCGACTTTGCCGAGGACGCTGATCTGGACGAGATCGACGCGCTGAGCGCCAGTGAAGACGAAGGAGCGTCGCGGAAGAAACAGAAGTCGGAGAAGAAGTCGAAAAAGCACGAAGAGGAAGTGACCAGCAACGAAGTGTCCAAGGATCTCATAAAGAAGTGGAAGTTGTCAATGGCGGAGAACAACTCGTTGAGGGCGATGAGAGAGGTTGTGCTCGCCTTCCGTGCCGCTGCTCACCTCAACGACGAGGCCGGCAAGACGTACAAGTACACCATCTCCGATCCTGACGGTACGCAACTTCAAAAATCTTTCAAAATGCATATACACTAGATACTGACTATAGTAGTATATCACGAGGTTCTCGTGACGGCCCTGCAACTCGTCCCCCAGGTCTTGCAGCACCATCTCCCCGTCAAGGAGTCTGCTTCGGGCAAAATGTCAGTCAATTCCATCTTATGTCTCTTCGTATGCTAACTTGACCAGCCGCGTATCGACCGAGTCGAAGAAGTTCAAGACGCTCACTCCGCTTCTCAAATCACATACCGTCTCCCTGCACCACCTACTCGAGAACCTCTCGGACGCTTCTACGCTTGGGATGACGCTCGATTCCCTGCTCTCACTCTTACCGTATATTCTTTCCTTCAAGAAGGTTGTGCGTGAGGTGACAAAGATTGTATCGTCTGTTTGGGCAGATTCATCAAATACAGAGGTGACTAGGCTCTCAGCCTTCCTCGTCCTGCGACGCCTCGTAGTCATATCAGATCCAGGCATCCGAGAAGCTGTGCTCAAGCAAACCTACCAAGGCCTCATCAAGGGCGCGCGGAACACCACGGTCCACAACATCCAGGGCATAAATCTCATGAAGAATACCGCATCCGAACTATGGGGTCTGGACGCCAATATCGGATACACCACTGGCTTCGGCTTCATCAGGCAGCTCGCCATCCACCTGCGACAGAGCATCACTAAACAGTCCAAAGACTCCTACAAGGCCGTCTACAACTGGCAGTACATCCATTCACTAGACTTCTGGTCGCGAGTGGTATCGGCGCACTGCGAGTCGCTTCGCGAGGCAGAGGCAGGCAAAGAGTCCCCACTGCGACCGCTCATCTACCCGGTCGTGCAAGTCACTCTCGGAGCCATGCGACTCATTCCCACGGCACAATACTTCCCTCTCCGCTTCCAACTCATACGGTCGCTTCTCCGCATCTCCTCTGCGACAGCGACCTACATCCCGGTTGCACCCGCGCTCATCGAGGTTCTCAATTCCAATGAGATGAAGAAGCAGCCGAAGCCCAGCACGCTGAAGGCGCTTGACTTCAACACGACCATTCGTGCGACCAAAGCCTACCTTCGTACGCGCGTCTACCAGGACGGCATCGGTGATCAAGTTGCAGAGCTGCTGTCCGAGTTCTTCGTGCTCTGGTCAAAGAGCATTGCGTTCCCCGAACTCGCACTCCCGGTCATCGTGATGCTCAAGCGCTGGGTCAAAGTCATGACGAAGAAGTCGAGCGGAAACCGCAATTCCAAGATCAACTCACTCATTGCACTGCTCGTCCAGAAGCTCGAGGCGAACTCGAAATGGATCGAGGAGAAGAGGACAAAGGTCGAGTTTGCGCCGAACGACCGTGCTGGCGTGGATGCCTTCCTCAAGGATGTCGATTGGGAGAAGTCGCCGCTTGGCGCATATGTTAGCGGGCAAAGGAAGACTCGGGAACAAAAAGCGAAGATGGAAGACGTGGCTAGGAAAACGGACGATCGCAAGCGCAGGCAGGCCGAGAAGGAGGAAGCAGAGGCGAATGCTGAGAAGTTTAGCGATGCTGTGAGCGACGATGAGGAGGAGGATGAAGAGGAAGAAGTGGATGGGTCCAGTGACGAGGACGACGAGGACGATGAGTAGATATCTCATATTGGATCTTTGGATACAGCATTAGTTACCCTGGGCCTCGTCCCGTATCTATCTCAATTACAAGTTTGTCGCGACATGTTGGCCTGAGTTGTGAGTTATCTATCCAAGTGGTGACGCAAAGGCGGCATGTGAAAGCCTCGGCTCCACGTCGCGCGCGCATCATGGTCAGTCCGGGGAAAGGTTCGCTTGCACATGAACAAGCCGCCGGCATACTCACCACCACCACCACCACCATCACCAGCCCTCAGAACATGCCACCCCGCTGTTCGAGGATGTTCATGGCCCACAATGGCCGCACAATCAACGCTCCGCAAGCCTCATGATCCTCTGCTCGAGCTCTACAACCTCTATGCCGCCCGCCTGCGCACCCACGTCCGCGGCGCCTCCAACCTCACCAAGCTACTTTCCACCGTCACGCTCCTGTTCACCATAATCGGCGCCGGATATGGAGGGCGGAAATATTATAGGGGCAAGAGAGCGGAGAAGGAGACGGGCCGACGGTTGTTGAGGCGGAATTCGGGACTCAGAGGCAAGGATGGGAGTAGGACGATATACGTCCCGTACCGCGATTCGACCTCCAAGGTCGTTATTAATCCCACGAAACCGACCACTTTCGATGCTCATAGACGCTTGTTTCTGCAGCCCCCGCGCGCGGCGCGTATGAATGATGCGTCACGAGACCCGCAGGCGCCGCCGCCGCAGACGAAGCCGGGCTTGAACCTTGCCTTTTTGCACCAGTTCCTCAGTCTGCTGAACATCATGATACCGAGATGGAATAGCAAAGAGTCTGGTCTCCTCATTAGCCATGGTGTCTTTTTGATGCTGAGGACCTACCTCTCGCTCGTCGTTGCGCGGCTCGACGGTGAGATTGTACGGGATCTGGTAGCGGGGAATGGGAAGGCCTTCCTCTGGGGCATATTGAAGTGGCTCGGTGTAGGCACCTTTTCGTCGTACACGAATGCGATGATCAAATTCTTGCAGTCCAAGGTCTCGATTGCATTTAGGACGAGGTTGACGAGGTATATCCATGATTTGTATCTGAACGACCATCTCAACTACTATAAGCTGTCAAATATGGATGGCGGCGTGGGCCAGGGAGCGGATCAGTTTATTACCCAGGATCTGACTCTGTTCTGCGCATCGGCGGCATCGTTATATTCTTCGCTCGGAAAACCCTTCGTCGACATCTGCGTCTTCAACTACCAGCTCATTCAGTCTCTCGGTCCATTGGCCTTTACAGGCCTCCTTGGCAACTACTTCCTCACCGCAACCATATTACGCCGTCTCTCCCCGCCCTTTGGCAAGCTGAAGGCCGTCGAAGGGAGAAGAGAAGGCGACTTCCGAGCTCTCCACTCCCGCCTCATCGCCAACGCCGAAGAAGTCGCTTTCTACGGCGGCGACCGGATGGAAAAGCACTTCCTCGAGCGCGGCTTCAAAGACCTCAAACACTGGATGGAAGGCATCTACAGCCTCAAGATCCGCTACAACATGCTCGAAGACTTTGTTCTAAAGTACTCCTGGTCGGCCTTCGGCTACCTCGTCACCTCCCTCCCCGTCTTCCTACCCGCATGGGGCGGATTAGGCAGTGCGCAAGAACTCTTCGGCAGCGGCAACGAACGCCAAACCCGCGAACGAAATCGCATGAAAGACTTCATCACAAACAAGCGCCTCATGCTGTCCCTCGCCGACGCAGGAGGCCGCATGATGTATTCCATCAAAGACCTTTCCGAACTCGCAGGCTACACATCACGCGTCTACACCCTTATCAGCACCCTCCACCGCGTCCACGCAGATGCATACTACCCGCAGCCCGGCGCACACACGGAACTGTACTCCTCCTCAGACATCCAAGGCACAGTGCACAAAGGCTTCGACGGCATCCGCCTCGAACATGTCCCCGTCGTCGCACCAGCCCTACATCCCATGGGCGGCGATGAACTCATAGAATCCCTCTCCTTCATCCTCCATTCCGGTGACCACCTCCTCATCACCGGCCCTAACGGCGTCGGCAAATCCTCCGTTGCGCGCATCGTCGCTGGTTTGTGGCCTGCGTACCGGGGTCTCGTGTCCCGCCCTCGCTCCATCGGCCAAGACGGCATCATGTTTCTCCCGCAACGCCCGTATCTCAGCACCGGCACGCTGAGGGATCAGGTGATTTATCCCCATACCGAGCTCGATATGAAGGATGCTGGACGACGGGACAGGGAGTTGGAGGGTATACTGGAGGAGGCGCGTTTGGGATATGTGCCCGAGAGAGAAGGGGGCTGGGATACGAAAAAAGTGTGGAAAGACGTTTTCTCTGGGGGTGAGAAGCAGAGGATGGGGATTGCGAGGTTGCTTTACCATGAACCAAAGTATGCGTTTGTGGATGAGGGGACCAGTGCTGTGAGTTCGGATGTTGAGGGTTTGCTGTATGAGAGGTGCAAGGCGAAGGGTATAAGTAAGTTTTTTTCGTCCTCTCACCCCTTCCTTGTCGAGATATGCGGTTTCTAACAATATACACTGTAGCGCTGATTACTATATCGACCCGCGCCTCCCTCAAACGCTACCACACCTACACACTCACCCTCGGCCAGGGCCAACACGGCGACGAGTGGGATTTGCAGCGCATTGGCACTGCGTCGGAGAAATCTAGCGTCGAGAAGGAATTGGCGGAGTTGAGGGAGAGGTTGAGTAAGGTGGAGGAGTGGGAGAAGAGGAAGGGCGAGATTGAGGAGGAGTTGGGGAGGGTGTGGGTTGCTGGAAAGGATGGTGGGGATGGTGGGGATGGCAAGGGAGAGGGAGTGATGTTGGAGGCGCCTAGTTATGCTGAGGAGGGGAAGGATGGTGAGGGAGATGGAAAAGTGAAGGAGGAGGAGAGGAAAGATCTTGAAAGTTCTGGCGAAGTGGTCGAAAGAGGGGATGCGACTCCGGCACCATCGCCGCCGGCTCATACTCCAGAGGAGGAGAAAGTAGAAGGCGATGAGGAGAAGGAAAAGTTTGGGAGTGTGGAGGATAGTAATGGGCTCGAAAGTTCTGGAGAAGTTATTGGAGGTGGTGGAGAGGCGGTTGGGAGTTCTGGCCCTGGCTCTGGCTCTGGGGAAGTGGTTGAGGGAGGGGCGACGGCGGAGGAGCCGGTGGTGTTTAGGATGCCGGATTATGGTGTCAAGGAGGGGGCGGGCAAGGTTAATGGGGATTAAGTTAATGAATGGATGATGAGGGGATTTTGTTGGGATTTAGGGTACGGTGGGGGTATAGATGATATAGACGTTGTTTATGTGGGTAGGTGATGTTTACTGTACTGTGCGTACGAGTCATGTCATGTTATGTTGTGGTATGGTATATTTATGTGTCCGTGTGTGCGTTGTTATTGTTGTTGTTGTTGTGGCTTGGGCTTGGGCTTGAGCTTGGATTGAAAGTGCGGCTTTGGGTGGGTGTGGGTAGGGGTAGGGGTAGAAGTGAAGGGGGGTTTAGAGGGGGGAGGGGTGGATCGATGGAGCTGTAGATAAGAAGCTTTTAAGTAAATCAGGTTTTTTGTTGTAATACATTTGCTTTTCTTACAACATGTATGTTTCTTTTTATTTGTGTTTGTGTAGAGGTAGAGTTCCGGTTAGGTGGGGAGGGTTGAGTTAGGATGAGGTTAACAGTGGGGTTTGGGTAATGATGAATATGGTATGAGGTATGGATGTGTATGTATAGTGCGCCTTTTAGATTGGGGTGGTGAAGTGTTGTTGTATTGTTGTGTGAAGAGGGATGGGGACAAGGTTAGAGATTCATTTGCGACGCTTTGCGGGTGGGGCGATGTATAGTGTATGCATACGTGTTAAATAAGAAGAATTCAAAGGGTCTCGAATCCTAGATACTTGATAAAGGGGTTTGGAATAGTGTTGGTCGTGGTGGGAGGTGGGTCGTATTTGATGTTGAGATTGTATGGGACTGATAATGAAATTTGTTCCTCTCTTAGTACACCTATGAAAATCAAATGAAGATGACCAAAATAAAGACCTTGAGCCTGATTTGAACATTCCCAGCTACTGTGAGCTTATGGCTGTTCTTCGTCCTTTCTTCTGTTCTTGCGGTCACGGAATCTTGACACTAGGCCCAGGCATCCGTTCTCTTTTTCTTCCCTCTTCGCACGGGCATGTTGATTGCTATCCCTGGGAGAATTAGCGTCGGACACCGAGCCTGGTTCTTGATCGCCGGTTGATTTGTTCCGAGGGTCTTTCGGACGTTCGTTTTGAACTGGCCGGTATCTCTTTGAGAACCAGAAAGATAAACTGGTGAAGAAGATGCCACTGCCAACTGAAGATTGATAGTTAGCCTCTGAACTAGACAGACCGCATCTGGTGGTTCCTTTCACTCACAAATGACGACAAAAGTCCAGCTAGGAGCGGTTTTGATCTTATCGGCCTCCATGGTGAACAGTGAGGTAAGGAATGCCATTGGTGTCTAACAGAACGTCATTAGCAATCCGGCCATCACCTCTATAAATGCTAAAACCCACAAACAGAACAGTTACTAGTGTGAACGCCATAATTGTATTGCCCTGCCTCATGGCTTCTTTCCCTTGCTTAACGGATTCTTTCCCTTGCTTAACGGATTCTTCCGCCTCAAAAGTAGCTATCTCGTTTTGGAGCAGTGAAAGTGTCGAATTAACCTAGTTTCGTTTCATTAATGACTTGACGTTTCTTGCGTAGCTAAGTGGATAACTCACAGCTTCCTGGATCCTGGACGCAAGCTGTTCCATCCTCCTGATGTCTTTGAGTATGTAGCTAGCAGGTAAGTCCGATGGTTTCGAGTCGTCCGTAAGCATTTTCCTCTGGACAACCTCTTTGCAGTCTGCGATCCACTGGAGAATGTTGAGCTCATCGCGTACATCTTTGACATCGCTCAATAGATTCTGTGCGATGATCATAGCACCTCTAATCTTTTCGTCATGCTTGCCTCCGTTTTCCCTTTCTTTGTCGGTATCTGTCTTATCGTTCTCTGTCTTTTTCGTTTTGGTAAGATCCCGAACCGTGTTGAACAGTCTTGTTTCTTCTCTTCCCTATCAGCAAATCAGAAACATCTATACGCTGCCGCTAGTCAAGGGTCTTACTATGAAGTTGATGTAGTTCGAAAAGACTTGGCGAACCGAAAGCCCACTAATGAAGTTGCCTTTACCGATATCGTTATAACTCAGATCCTTGTAAACTCGTCTTCTTTCATAAGAACCAATACAATAGGTGGTGATCTCGTTTCTCATCTCCTCTACCGTGCTTGGTAGGTATTGAGCTCCTTCGGCTTTGTTAAGGTGGTCAAGGAATCCATCTACCCATAGTTGTTCTACATCGTCGACTGGATGAGAAGCGGCACTGATCAACCACTCTGTACGTACATACTCGTTAGTGAAAACTTATAGCATATTATCATTGCTATCACTTACTATCAGCGATGGTCCAAATCCAAATTTGATTGACGCGTAGAATGGGTAATAACTGGACCTGGTCGATGCGGAACTGCTCCTCGTGTTTGGCATTCCCATTCAACTGTTTGGTCACGACCTGACTGCGATTACGATATTCTTCTTCGGATCGGGATTCTGAGTCTGCATCAAAGTGGTAGTAGGCTTCATCAAGAGTCGGACATCCGTGAAAGACTGGATATTGGGAGACTGGATTGTCTTGTGGGACTGGCATTAGTTCCTCGTATTTTCTCTGTGCTTTTTCGAGCCGTTCAAGAAGGTATTGATCATATGGCGACGGTAAGACGTTCTGGTTTGGCCCCTCTTTTGGGGATACACGCCAGAAATGTGTTGAGAATGATGAAAATGGCATCTAAAGTTCCGTGGGTTAATTGTGAGACGCGGAAAGGGTATCAAACAACGAATTGTAATGCTTACATAGACAGCCGAACTGGCAATGGATTTACTTTCATCCGTCGCCCCCTTCGCTGTCTTCGTATTGCTGGAACCTTGGGTATGGGTCTCTCGGGCTGTGTTCTCTTGATTTCCTTCTGCTTGGGATTGTGCCTTCCGAGTATCTTGAGTGACATTTTCCTGATTCGCCTCGCAAGACTCGCCTGATGAGTTCTTGTTTAGTTTCTTCGCAGTCGTTCCATTTCTTTCCCTCTTCACAAATTGCGGTTTCATGATTCGTGACTTCGATATCCGATCCGGAATTTCAAACCAAGTTTGTTTCAAGAACGATTTCAGTTCCAAGTAGTCATCGCCAATCATAGTATCTGTTTGTGCAATCTGTAAAAAGAGGTGCTAATGAAGATGTTAGAGTACATGCGTTCTTAGCGCTATACGTTCGAAAAGGGGTTATCGAATTGATTTCTTACCTCCATCCACTCGATCTAATCTTGTTCTTAGCATTTTCCATTTGAGTAGACTTATTCTGAGAACACTTACGTTGGTAGCTGGTAAATGGATCCAGGCGAATCTGCGATTCTCATCATCGTAGATTGTTTCACTGATTGATTGCGACCCAGCAAAACGCTTCATGTGTTGGATTTCATGGTCGGTCGCATCTTTCAATATTTTCTTTGGGCCGTCCTGATACACAGTCTCCTGCACACCTCGTACCCTGCGAATTGTACTAGAAGTGTTCTCGTCCCTGAAGAACCCAACGACGTATGCATCAAATCCCCCCGTGGCGCAAGACGACTTTGGTGTTGCCAAGGGCATGGCATCCTTGTAAAACTGTGCGAATGGCGGATCTCTCAAAATATCATAAACATCTTCTCGCAGGGCTTCATCTCTGTTCAGAATCACTGCTCCTTTCTGATAATCCGTGTCTTCCGTTGTACTCTTCTCTCTAGATTTGGTTTTGACCTTCCCACGTCTCACATTCGCCGCTCCTGACTGCATATCCCGTTGTTTGTGCTGGTCGAAATGTTTCATTGCACTGTCGATGAATGCCTTGGTCTCAGAATTGCGAGGTGAAGCCGCAATGAGCCACCAAAGTACTCCTGGTCTTAACGAGAGAGCCGCCCACTCGATTAAACTTTGATTCTGAGCCCATTTCTTTTCTTCCTCGGTTTCATTGTAAGTGAGAAGAGTTCTGACAATTTCTTGTCTGTGAAAGTCTGCTAAAGCCCAAGAAAGAGCATTCGCCAAATCGTCCTTGCCGTGAGAACCTGATTGCAACTCCACGATACGTTCTTTTGGGGCAGCCTTTGCTGCGAACGGAATTAGTACTTTCACGCTCTCCAATGAGTCTTTTTCGATCGCCACTGATAATGGTGTTTTGCCGTCATTATCGACTGTGTTCACTTGAGCCCCATCGTCGTATTGCAACAATCCCTTCATGACATTAATATGGTCTCTTTTTGTCGCGCCCATCAAAGGAGTCCGCCCATTTCTATCTTTCATACGGACTTGACCTTTGTTGAGTAGTGTTTTGACAACATCCTCGTAGCCATATTCTGCAGCAAAATGTAACGCTGTCCGTCCCCGTTTGTCCACAGCATTTAGATCGAGTTTTTTGTTAGGTGCTGAAAATATTTTCTTAGCTACCGTTTTCTCTTAGCGGGCAGTGAAGATCGAGGATAAATTCTCACCATCATTGAGTAGTGCTTTGACAACATCCTTGTGGCCATTCACTGCAGCAAGATGTAATGCTGTCTCTCCCCATTTGTTCACAGCCATAGGATTGACTCTTTGAGTTTCTACTAATATTGTTTTCTTAGCTACCGTTTTCTCTTAGCGGGCAGTGAGGATCGAGGGTAAATTCTCACCATCATTGAGTAGTGCTTTGACAACATCATTGTGGCCAAATAATGCAGCAAGATGTAACGCTGTCTCTCCCCATTTGCTCACAGCCATAGGATTGACTCTTTGAGTTTCTACTAATATTGTTTTCTTAGCTACGTTCTCTTCCTAGTGAACAGTGGATGTAGAAGGTAAATCCTTACCATCGTCGACTTCACTTGACCCGGCTTTTTTATGCTTCAAAAGCGTTTCCACGATTTCATCATGGCCGTACATCGATGCCACATGCAAAGCGGTGTAGCCAAAACGATCCGTTGCGTTGACATTCTTTACTTCCCCTAGAAGTCTTTGCACATCGGGAAGATTATTTGTCATGCACGCCCATCTCCATTTTCCATATCTCCTTCCTTCCCCTTCCTCCTCCTCTTCCTCCTCCTCTTCCTTCTTCTTCTTTTCCTCTTCCTCCTTCTCTTTGCTAGATTTGCTCACGTTCTCTATACCTTCGCTGGCTCCACTGGAGACTCCGGGTGTTTCACCCACTTTGGTGTCTGCCATGGCTTCTATGATTTGGGTCGACTGAAGCGAGGCAAGTGAGGTGTTGAATAAGCTTGTCATGCCATCTTGAATGTCGCCGAACTTGAGGTGTTCTCCGAGTTTAAGGATTCGCAAAAGACATAAAACTGTAAAGAGAGCAAGTATTTTTTTTTGACTGCGTGACTGATAGTAACCACGTTTGCATCACAAAAGTGGTGCGTCCGAGAAGCGAAGACAATTAAAAGCACAGCTGTGATGAGGCTCATTTGCCCGGCCCCCACCAAAATGGCTTCAGCTGAAGTGGAGTGTTAAAGTTAAAATATTTTTCCAGTTACACCGCAGGTGTTGGATTGCTGTCTTGCAAGATTATTGGCTATACAATGGTCGGCGACAATATTTGCGCAACCCCGAACGCGGGAGGGGAGGTGGAGTGAACGATAACAAGGGGGAGCGGCCACACCTAACTATATTTAGAAACATTCACGCCTTCTATTCCTAGAACCCTACATATTGCTATCACTTACTCGAGAATCTATCGCGCTCACTGCTGAGTGGCTAGCCTGCAGGGGGCAAGCTAGACGAGAGTCGGGCTCCCAAAGAAGCACTGGAGAAGCTCAAGTTACCAGTGGTGATGTTAACGAGCAAGGAGAAGGGCGATGCATCTCTGAAGCCTAAGTTGTTATATAGATTTATGAATCTTGTAGTAAGCCTTTACACAAACTACTATGATTTTCCTCCTAGTATCCTTCGAAGCTATGTCAACAGCGACATCAGCAGCGGACCAAATCCGGTGTTTAGATATGCACGCCTCAGGTGACAGAAATTGATGACGACTTCGTATTCGGTTGACTTTCCCAAAATAGATGTTGTCGAATACAGAGTAAAGCAGACCCTCTATTCAACACCTTTCTGCCTTGAATCACCCGTCTTGATATCGAATCGGTACGCTATCTCAACCATCTCGGGTTGGCCACCCTTCAGATATCTCACCATTACATTCCGAACGTAGCAGGTAGCTTGCGCACGCCAATCCGATCCTTCATTCCTATCACTCCTTTGCGATGAGTTGATTTCGTAGACTGAGTGGGGTAATGTTCGCTTCCAAACCACTGGAACTTGTGGCTCAATAATGGCGCTTGGGAGACGATGACCAGCTGAACTCGGTAGTATAGACGTCCCGAACGCGGATTTACTTATTTCCAATAATCAGCCCAGAATGTTTAAAATATCTCGTGCCGAACAGTGATCGGTCGATGAGCGACAGATGGCGGCTTACGGGATCTACACATTCTCCAATACCTTCATCTAAGCATTATCGCTCGATAGATAGCAGCTGAATGTACCTCTCCGTATGTAGTTGAGCCGCTGTCCCAAGCGGATCCAGAAGGGCCGGGAATATACTACTGTCACCACACTTGCAGCCAAGGCTGACTTCTGAATACTGGTGGATTCAGCCTTCCACCGACGATAATTCAGAGTAGCAATTGAAACTGACGGTGGCGGTGTCGCATTTACGAAGGTCGGTCGATTTTATAGTTGCCTGAATACTAGCCTGATACAAAATGATTAACCTAGCTTTAGCACGCTTGCACAATGTTCGCGGCGAAGTTTCAAAGTTTACTTCGATTTGAATCAATTCTAGCTAGGTATACTAGGACAGAGGTACCGGGGAAAGGTAGCCCACAAACATAAAAGGTACTCCGTCCTACCTTAAGATTAGAATATTTCTCCATCTCATAGTCCTTCCGCATGAAGGCTCTACACCAGATAATTAGCACTCATCTAATGGCACAAACTAATAAACTCGCGTCATTTTCATATACCCAACTCCGCAATCCCTCAATTCACCTAACTACAGTACTACATTATTAGTATCCGAACACTTTTAGAACGTTTAGCGCTAGAAGTGTACGGAAACTTATGACGAGGGACTGTACAGCACCAGCAGTCCTATTTACAATGCATGACTGCTAACACTAACACTACCGCATAAACGAGACCCTTCACTCCTGTTCCCTTAAAGCGCAAAAAATACTTACAGTTCGCACTCTACGCATCGTGCTCTTAACTGGTAATTCTCTAGTTCCAGTATACCTACCCACCATATTCCACATTAGATAAAAACCCAAGCTACCCTATTTCCATCCATCAACCACCGTGTCCTAACACCCAATACCCACCGTTGTCGTCGCACCTTATCCTGCTATCTCTCATCACTCTTGTATCGTGTCTAGTCCCTTCTAGTATCTTAACATACAATCCACAGCTTTAATATCTCTACTACCCATCCCACACAACATTTCACAAACCACCCATCTAAGGCACCCCACCCACACCCTAAAAAAACACTCAAACCCCCTAACCATCTAGATTCTACGATAGATAAATATCAAAAACCAACCCTCATTTCATCCCCTGCACAACCAATAATACACAATACACAATACACAATCATAAAAAAACAGCACATCTCTACATACACACCTCCAACCCGATCCCAACCCAACCCACCAACCCTACCTCCACGAATCCCACTACCATCAATTCCCTCAACCCCCTCAACCCCCTCTACCCAACCCTCCCGCCCTCCTCCCTCCAATAAAAAGAAGAAAACAACCTCCCCCCCATCAAATCACGTGACACCCCATCGCACCTTCCCTATCCAAACCATCCAAGCCATCCAAACCCTCTCCATCCCCTCCCACTCACACATGCACACTACCAACCAACCCACCAACCCACCGTAACCAAAGCAGGCAAAATACGGTGTAGGTAAGTACGGGGACCGGGAGTCGGCTAACTGAAACAGGACGTGCGTGATGAGCGAGTAGTGCCAGACACCAAAGTACGTATACGGAGGGAGGGAGATCAGGAGGTGTTTTTGGGGGGAGTGCGTAGCGTAGGAAAGAGAAAGGTACCTAGGAGAGTATGATGGGAGGGGGGTTACGTAGGTGTGTAGTGTGTACGATTCGGATATACGACTTGCCATGGAGAGTGAGGGATTAATGGGAGGAATTGGTGCAAGATTAACGAGGGAATGGTGAGATGGTGGGAAACGACGGTTAGCAATCACAATCTTTGTTTTTCACGTTCATTCAAAAGGGATTGTCGAATTCAAGTATTACCGCACTGCGAAATCTTTTACATCTTTTTTACATTGTTGTTGTTTCTGTTTGCCGCCGACGGAGTGCAGTACTCGCTGCGTCGCTTTTGGGGGGCAATCATCTATATTACCACAGGTTTCAGGTCCGTTTCGGTTCTGCTGTCCTGCTCTGTATACCGTACAGGTCCGGTCCGATCATACATATCCGAAGGAGTTAAAAGGCGTATCGTAACATTGGGATATAGCATTTGTTGCGTAAAGAAGAGAAATAAAAAGAAAAGTTCGCTCCGTCTTTTATTCAAAATATCAATATAACGCCGCCGCGATGAAGAGCGGATAATGGGATATCGTGGAGAGAGGGAAAATCGTCCCGAGTGCGTTCCTTCACAGAGCCGGGAATGGGGTGTTGGGCGACGATGGGATGGATTGCGTCGAGGTTATACGCCGCGACGGGCACCGCGCTTGGGAAGCGTCCAGGGCTCGGGACAGACAACCTGAAATAGAGTTAGAAGGTGCGATGGAGAAGGACTGGGAAGGTGTAGCGTACCTCGCCCTCACTGTATGCCCAGAAATAAGCCATCATGCCGACGATGTAGTACAGGCCAGCGTTTGTGCCTTGGTATATCAACAAGGCGACAAGAGCGCTGAGCGGGTAGATAATCAAGCGCGCCTCAATGGACCGGTGCAGGCCGCTGCCGGCCAGCAATCCGAGCGGCCACTCCCAGGCCAGACCGACGACGCCCATGATGATGTTGATAATTTGCAGGGCGGGAACGGGTTTGACGGCGCCATCCAGGTTTTTGGTGAGGAAGTCCCAGAATATCTTAGGCCAGAAGAAGGCCTCGATGCCTGCGGCTATTTGGTCTGGCGCAGCAGAGTCAGTATGTATTGGTGGCACGAGTCGCGGCCTCAAACTTACAGGCGGCGGCGGTGAGGATGATCAGGCGCGCCCAGTGGTTCTTGATTAACTTTCCCATTTTGCTTCGACGTCTACAAAGAGTGAATTAAAAGAAAGGACGAGTGAAGAACCGACCCGGCGGTTTGGCGAGAATAGAATAGAATGGAATGGAGAAGTGAAAAGAAGAGAAGTGAGTTGGGTATAACGACTGTGATGATCGCGCAGCGAGCTACCAGTAGCTACTCGAAAGCATGTGGCAGGAAGCAGCGCGGAGCCAGGGTTTTGTTATACCAGGTGTCAAGGCGTCCGTTCGAGCGCAAAGGGGCCTAGCGCCAGGTTTATTCTCTGGATCGCTCTGTTCCGTCGCAAAGCAATTGAAGGTCAGTCGATCGTTAGAGACTGAGGCACGGATACGTGACAGGTACAGGCGTGAGGCTTGGAAATTGGGAGGGCTGAGGCAATGCGGAGACTAGTCTGCGACGTGGAGGAGGGTCTCAGATTGCGTGGTGGCCGTGGGTGAATGTGTGGTTTGCTACGTGAGGTGTGTCACGACGATGGATGGGGAGGAGAAGGGCAGCCGTATATGTCAAGATGCCTTATGCGCCGGGGCTAGGAGGGCAGGAGCGCGACTGGGATAGGCAAGTGCGATAACCGCTTGTTGCACCCCCGCACGACCGATACGGGACGGCTGATTGGCCAGCCGTAGAGTGTGCAGCATGCAAAGTGCCAGCCACAAGTCTAATCCTGGCGGGTTTTGGTGGGGCGTGCGCTGCCTATCAACGCCCGCGAACGCCCTCTCGAGTATTCGTGCAGCCTCACGTGCACCGCAGAGAGGGGATGTCCACGACGACATGCATCCTGGAGTGACAAAACTCTACTCGAATCTGGTGTCGCTGCGGGATCCATGACGTCCCTTCCAGATCCGATGCCGTCATGGGCGCGCATCCAGCTAGCACGGATGCCTCAGTCCCGGTTCGAGGAACTGCCTCAGGACGCACAACACAGCAGCGGCCAGACTCTCTCCGTCGGCCGTCAGTGTTCCGAACACACGCATCAGGCGCGCCTGCAAACTCAGGAGATCTCCAGGTCGCGTCGGTGATCATCAAACATTGTGGTACGACGAAGTTTACTCGTGCCGGCACCTGCAAGTCCGTCGAGACGCACCTGAGGCATGAATCTTGAGCTTGTCTTGCCTTGAACTGTGGATCGTGCTCTGACAGCTGCCGTGCAGAAAGCTTGTCTTGGACATGTAGAAACTTTGTGGCCTGATACTGCAGAGGTGTCGTACCATGTTGTTTTGCTGCACCGGCTGTCATGATGGCATTGGCAAGGACTGGGGAACGGGTGGACTCAAACAATGGCCTGATGTTGTTTTGATACTTCGGGATGTTGCCACACTGTTGGAGAGCGCCCGTTCGAGAAGAGATGTTCGTGAATATCAAAGTCGGGGTGCAGCTTGCCTATTCGGGCAGTGCGTGATGGCGAATATCCTTCTGTCACACAAATCTCAGCGAACCTCCCCCGGCCCCGCGCGCATTTGGCTGTGCCGATAGAGTATGGCTGATGCGGCTTATTCACTCCATCACAGCCCTAAGCACGCCTCGTGGATGTCCGACATCGTATCTGTCCGCGTGGCCGTGGAATGTACAGAACATCTGCAGATGAATAATCGAAGTCCCAGAATAAAGCAGGGTCACATTCGACGGCACAGCTCACCGCCCGGCACTTGGCTGCGGGGGGACTAGCGGGTCGACTAGCGGGGGCCCTGAGCGCTTCGACGGCTCCGAAGATTGGCTGGACCGCTGCCGCCACGGCCGGACGCCCAGACCGGTCCTTGGTGTGCTGCCAACCACGTCCAGGAATGGCATCAAGTCCAAGTAGAATCTGTGCTGTCTGTATCTTTTTTCACGCCTGGGCGCATCAAAGAGAGCAGTGCAGGCGTAGGTACACCAGCCTCTGCATCCTACACGCCTGCGCAGTGGTTCTGGGCCAGGGGTACCCGCATCGCCGGAGGCCACATACTACCCTCTGCACCCACACATACACACACCACACACACACACACACACAGACAACACCACGCCACACCACACCACTCGACGTCTTCGCCATTGCGATCAACTCTGTTGACTTCTGCCTCTGACTGCGTGCTCTGCCGACAGGAGCCACGCCTCAGTCAGTTCACTGCCGTCATCCACCTGCGCTTAGCCTCTCTCGGCGGGCCCCGGACGTGATTCGTCTCAGAGAAGACCCCCTGCGTGTCAGGAAACCACAACGCTCTCCCCCCTCGACACTGACACGCCGACCTCTGCCGCATCCAGCGACCATCTACTCGCTGCATTCGTAGCTGCGACGGTCAAGGCACACGCACACGCGTGCTGCACTGTCAAGGAGAACTGCCGTCGAGCCCGCCATTGCTGCCAGTGTGCTGTCCGCAGAATACATCGCCCCAGCACCATCGCGCCTGCCCATTGCTCGCCCCGGTGCATAACAGCGCATTGCCCCCTCGTTGAACGGCCTGGCGTATCCCCGAACAGTCATTCATCGCCCCAGTCAAAAAAAAAATGCTTCTGTGCCTGGCGCTTCAGGTTTGAGACGTTCCTCAGACAGCTGGTGCACATCGCATAGCGCACGCGCCTTACGCCCCCCCCGCCAGCCTTAACGTCTGCCCGGGGCTTCCAGGTTTCGCCGCGCTTCATCTTTGCCTGGTTCCGATCCCTTGAGAGCATCTGCAAATTGTCAACATATCTTATTCCATCTCTTCTATGCAGCAAACGTGCAGGCCTAGAGTTTGAGCCACGACCGTTCCGAGCACGAGTGCCAGTTTCATCGCTCTGCTCATCCGAGTTGCGTTGCTCATCCGAGATCCACCTGATCTGCGCTCCTACCCTTAGCGAAAGTCGAAAGCTTACCCTCTAATAACCCTTGGTTCCCGGGAGCCTTGGGCGTCATCTCCTCCGCTCCCTCAACCACTCTCACCGTCCCCGACGCCGACATTCATTTCTTCTATTCGTATCTGGCTGGCCGGGTTGAACTTCGTCTGGATCCCTTCTTTCCAGCCGACGTTTACTTTTCTACCGCGTACACTTTTAATTACTGTTCTAATCACCGTTGACCGGCCTGCTGCGCCCACAATTGATGCTTTTGGTCTGGGAAAGATAAAGGGTTTTATTTACTATCGAATACGTCAACGACTGCCGCCATGGGAGGAGGATCACCGTCGGTCTGGAGTGGCTTCTTCACGCCGCAAAAGCTCGCCTTCAATTTCTTCTTCTGGGGTTTCCACTGGGCTCTATTCGCCTTCGGATGGTACGTCGTCTGCTCTACAACCGCCCATTTTTCTTTTGCTGATATCCTGCCAGGTACAAACAAGCAGCCGAGCCGCGCCTCGCGCCTCTTAATGCTCTCCAATTCTCTGTGTGGATATCACGAGGTGCTGGTCTCGTCCTGTCCGTCGACACCATGGTTATCGTGATGCCCATGTGCAGAAATATCCTGCGCGTTATCCGTCCCAAGATACGCTTCCTACCATTAGACGAGTCAATGTGGTTCCACCGACAGGTTGCCTACTCCATGTTGTTTTTCACCGTTGTGCACACCTCTGCCCATTACGTCAAGTAAGTACTCCACCGTTCCCATCCTCGTCCCGTATCTAACCGTACCAGTTTCTTCAACGTCGAAAGGACTCAGGTGCGACCGGAGATTGCTCTCCAAATTCACTACACTCAGGCCGGTGGTATTACGGGACACATCATGTTGTTCTGCATGTTGCTCATCTACACCACGGCCCACCACAGGATCCGACAGCAGTCTTTCGAGACTTTCTGGTACACTCACCACCTGTTTATCCCGTTCCTGTTGGGCATGTACACGCACGCTACCAGCTGTTTCGTGCGTGACACCGCTGACCCATTCTCCCCCTTCGACCACGACGGCTTCTGGACTCACTGCATTGGTTACGAAGGCTGGCGATGGGAGCTGGTCGGAGGCGGTCTTTACCTGATTGATCGTCTGTACCGTGAAATTCGCTGCAGGAGGCAGACTCAGATCGTCAAGGTCGTCCGTCACCCATACGGTAAGGAATTCCGCGTCTGTTCATTCTGCATTTCTAACAAGCTACAGATGCCGTTGAGATTCAATTCACCAAGCCCACCATGAAATACAAGCCTGGACAATGGCTCTTCCTCAACTGCCCCGATGTCAGCTACCACCAATGGCATCCCTTCACCATCACCTCTTGCCCCCAGGACCCTTACATCTCTGTGCACGTACGTCAAGTTGGAGACTTCACTCGCGCCCTCGCCGATGCACTAGGAGCCGGCCAATCACAGTCCAAGCTCTATGACGAGCTCGACCCCATGGGCATGTATGAGATCGCGCTTCAACATGGCCAAAAGATGCCCGCTCTGCGCATTGATGGACCCTACGGAGCTCCCGCCGAGGATGTCTTCGAGAATGAAATCGCTGTCCTCATCGGTACCGGTATTGGTGTCACACCCTGGGCATCTATCCTCAAGTCCATCTACCACCTCCGCCTGTCCCCCAACCCGCCCAAGCGTCTCCGCCGTGTGGAATTCATCTGGGTCTGCAAAGACACATCCTCATTCGAATGGTTCCAGACGCTCCTCTCATCCCTCGAAGCGCAGTCCATGGGTGCAAACGAAAGCGACCAGTTCCTCCGCATCCACACCTACCTCACACAAAAAATCGATTCCAACACAGCGCAAAACATCGTCCTCAACTCCGTCGGCACTGACAAGGATCCCCTCACCGAACTCAAGTCAAGAACCAACTTCGGTCGACCGGACTTCCACCGCCTACTCGCCGGCATGCGCGACGGTATCATCGATCGGACGTACATGAGTGGCCTGGAATCCACACTAAAGACCGATGTCGGTGTGTACTTCTGCGGCCCCAATGTTGCGGCTAGGGATATCAAGAAGGCGTGCAAGGAGGCCAAGTGCCAGGAGGTCAACTTCAAGTTCTGGAAGGAGCATTTCTAGACGCGCTCGTTTTTACTTTCGGAGTGTTTTTTTGTTATTTAAGAAATGTATCTTTTGAGCATGAGCATAGCAAGGTTTTTAAGCATCGATCGGTATGATATGAATGCGATGGTGTAGCATCCCTACTAGATAATCGTGGGGGTTGATGTTGGTAGTACTGGACCCTGGCTTCTTTTCGCCATTTGTGTATGTATGTACATGGTCTTTTTTATGATGAAAGATGCCCCCTGTTATAGGGCTTGATTGGTATCTTTTGGGTGTACGGAATATATAAATACTACATTTCAGGCTGTGTGTTTGTTTGGTCTGGTTTGATGGTGCATGGCAATGGGAATTGGAATAGAATGAATATTTTATTGCGTGTTAATTCTCATCTCTCTCTCTCCGTCTCGAGTGAGTGGGGGTGAATGCGGAATACACACACATGTGCTGTGCCACCCGTTTACTTACGATACTTACTCTAGGTACTCTAGGTGGTACCGACCGACCAACCAACCAACCAACCGAACAGACAGACAATTGAACGAATGAACGGACCGGCTTCCCACTCTCCCGAACCTGCCGAAACTTCCGTGCCTTCCGCGTCTCCCGAAAGCACGGACTACTTCCTACCCATCCCATCGTACTAGGTAGGTACTCGCACCACGCACGTTCTACTTCGCTTCCCTCAGTATGGACATGCAGATGAAGCCTGCGACTCGGTGTACCAAGGGTAGGTAGGTAGGTAGGTAGGTAGGTAGGTAGGTAGGTAGGTAGTAGGTACTTCCAAATCTCCCATGTCTTGCGCGGGGGCCGAGGATTCTCCGATGGTGGGCCGAGGGGGGGCCGAGGGGGGCTTGTGGAGTGGGAGGAAGGAGGGAGGGAGAGTTGTTGTGGTACATGGGGGAGGGGGGAGTTTGGGGCTGGTAGGTATGATGTGGAATGGCGTGGTGTAGGATTCCTCGGTGTACCTAGGGTTAGTGTGGGATTGGTTTGGGGATGGCGTGGTGTGGTTTGGGACAAAGTATGTATGGTATCTACACGCACATGGGATGCCTTGTTATTTCCCGACCTTATGTAGATCTGGTTATAGAGTGGGATGGGATGGGATGGGATGTGCGTGGTGAGGGTTTGGGATCGTGTAGCATAGGAGTGGAATGGCGTGGTGTGTTTTTTCTGCGCCGCTGTTGTTCGACGTGGTATGTTGTGTGGTCTGATGAGTATGGGCTGAGGAATCGGCGCGCATGGTGAAACGCTGGGGTTCTCGCACGTTTTGGGTATCGCGTATGGGCTGATGGGGGAGGAGGGGATTCGGATTGGATTGGGGTGGGATGGGCGGAGGGCTTGGGTGCGGCTTGGCGGTTGGCGGCTGTATTGTTGTGTGCTTGGCGTGGCTGGATGGGGGTATGGGGGAGATAGTTCGGAGGGAGCGTGGGAGGTGGGCGGGGAGGGGGCTTGGTACTACGTAGGTAAGAGGTTGTGGTCTGGAAGTGTGAGGATTTGGATTTGGCTGAGATGCGATGGGATGGGTTTGAGACAGACGGTGAGAAATCAGGCAGGCAGTCAGAGGGCGCTTAATGTGAGCTGTTTTTTTGAAAGCGGGATTGGGTAGGTCGTAAGAGTTCAAGGTCTGTGTTGTCGGGCGGATGTTGTCGTAAGCTTAGAGTAACAGCGAAGAATATAGGTAGATACCACGTTATCTTTGCCCCAGACACAAATAACCCATCTCCCAAAGTTCTGGAAGCAATGTATACATAGCCGACCAATCAGCGCTCTTCTCCTCCCAAAGCGCCGTAAGGCCAACCCCACGTTTCACATAAGCCATCTTCCTCACCTACCTACAAGCGCCTACACCACCACACAATACCACCCTCATCAATCTCACACATGCTCCCACTTCTCCTCCGCCTTCCTCAACAATACTCAAAAACCTTGTAAATAAATAAAGAACCCGCGCCGCAGGAGAAACTATACATAACCCATCCTCATCGCTACCGTAGCTATATCGCCCCATACCCACCCTTACTAGTTCCCGTCTACCCGCCCGCCCGCCGCGAACCTGTGGCGTTAGGATGCTTGGTGTGTTGTGCATGCGGCGCAGGTACAGTACCTACATACTTAGGTTGTGCATGCATGCGCTGAGATGGAGGTCGCGGAGCCCAATGTATTGGATAAAGGATGATGGGGATGCAGGTGTGCGGCGTAGCAGCTGAGGGGGCCTTGATTTGAGCGATAAGGCTGCATCGATTGGGTGTGCGTGTAGCGTGGTTTTTGCTGCTATTTTGATGGGTGTGGGGTATGGTATGGCGGGGTGGACAGCTGGAGATTGATGATGGGAGATGGTTGGGGTTGTTTTGGGATTATGACGGTGGAGGGAGGTGCCTTTTTCGCGTATTGTCGTTTTCTTGTCGTGTTTGCAGTTTTGGAGGTGCTTCCATCGGGCGATGGAATTTGACAGTGCAATGTGTATTCCCTTGCCTTCAGGCGGTAATGGAGGCACACTCCCGATCAGAGACTGACATGGATGCAATGGATCAGGTGGAATAGATTCCGTGTGGAATGGAAATCGTAGATTCATCGCCGTGGAAATCCACCCCTTCCATCCATGTCAGTCTCTGCTCCCGATATAGTGCTAGAAGCTCAATTGGTGCGCGCTACTATGATATACCGCCGAAGAGATTCCCCAGTCTAGCTACTCGAGTTGTGGGTTTCAATCCTGAGCTTTCTTCCTGGAACCGCACACGTTGAGAATATGAATGCATTTCGTAGCCATTCGGACCCGTGAGCTTCATCTGCATGGCTTTATGTATCCATTCATACAGTTCCACGACAACTGGCATGAAGTCTGTAGGCCAGTGGTCGTAGAACAGGATATCGATTCTCTTCCCCCCCTTATCTATTTGGAGTTCTTCTACAAGAAGCTGCATTGATTTGGGGTCAGGGATAACGTCGCCTTTGCCTAGAAGCATGTCAACAGTATCTTCCTGGTAACAGAAGAGGAGAATGATCAAAGGGAGGAGCCGAGAATTTAAGTATCTATCGATGCTTTGTACCGCCCACCAAAGTGCTGTATGACCGTCGTTATCCTCAGTTCTAGTTTCGATGCCTGAAAGATCTAGCAAAGTGAAGATTGGGAACCAGACTGCTTCAGTCTTGAGCTTCTAGTACTGCAAGTAGTAGTATCTCTTGCTGTACTAACTAGCCGCATATGATAGTGCAGTACGTCCATGCAGGTCTGTTTCGTTTGGATCGACGCCTTGCCTATGAAGGAACTGGACTAAACTGAACCCCTCCTTGGCAGCCCAGATTATCGGATGATAGCCTGAACTTTTTGCTCCATTTAAATCGAGCCCTTGCTTTCTACATAATATGTTCCCTATAACTGTATCACATCATTCCTTTGTCTTCTCATCATCATTATCGGGCGGTGGCTCGGACATCAAAATTGGATTGGATCCGGCTCTGATGGCAGTGGTCATTAGTTTCTTGTAATCTAACCCCCTAGGACTCGAGTTTGATATGGAGATAAGATGATCGACGAGGTTGTGTAAGTTTCTACGGATCGCTTGATCCATGAACGACTCCTTGTTTGGCCAGTTTGCATGTGGATCAATCTTGACACTTTGGAAAACCAAACTCAAGGGTCCCGTCATGCCCATTTTCGGCTGCCGTAATCAATGCTAGGTGTAACTTTACGGAATAAGAGGAAAACTCCAAGCTATGGCACACCCGTGGTATGAGTTGATGGAGGATAGTGACAAGTCATACCATCACACTTTTTTGGAATAGCCATCGGCCGCAGACCTGGTCATCCCATCGTTCATCTTCCAGATAGCAAGCAACTAGCATCTTGACGATGTGTTCATCTGCTGTAGACTCAACGAGAAACATTCCGTCTTTGCTTTCATAGATGGCATCAACAATCGAGACGTACTCTTTTCTTTTCTCCAACAGAATTCGCACCACTTTTTCATATCCCATCAAAGTAGTGACTCGTAAAGACTGAGTGGCTCATTTCCGGTGGAAATCCATGAGCCAAGAACCCCAAGTCTCTAACAAAAATACCACGACCTCTGTGTGACCCTCCGCGGTAGCTGCATAGATAGGGCTCAGGCGTTGCGGCACTGTAGAGATGTAAGCTCTAGCGACTTCCTCCAATCCAGGCATGTTGAACATGTTCTTGACTACTTCCAAATGCCCGCCACGTGCTACTGCACCCAAAGAGTGCAAAATGTCTATGCCGTTCGATGACTGGTGAGTTTCGGGCTCAACAGCTTCGAGAGAAATTCAATTCCGTTGGGTGTTCGACATGGGTCTAATAAATATTGAACAGTTTCTTGATGGCCACGCATGGCCGCATAATAAAGCGGCATATGACTGTCTGTCGCAGAGGGGTATATATACTACAAATGCCGCAGCAGCATTAAGATTGATCTTTTTGCTCCTAGCTGCGGGTTTGCAACACTGTCACTGTCAATCGCATTCACAGCTTGCCCATCTTTGATGAGAAATCCGATCAGCCTGTTGAGTCTGAAGTATGCTGCTAGATGGATGCCGAGGCACTTTAGGAATATAGAGCACACCAACTGTGCCTTTTTGTGAATACGGTATCGCATACACATAGACACATGAGATACTACGCCGATTTGTGGCTCGGCCTGGCGCGATTTCTGGAGATGATCGACCACGATGAACGTTATGACAGTTTTTTCCGGCGCCAGGAATGCCATGACAGAGGAGTGTCTCTGAGGCCTGATCTCGGAATTCGATAAACTCGTTTGATTTCAAGAACCACATTCCCGTGTTCTCTCTTCGTCGCTGGAGAGCATCTTGCTGGGACGATACATATATAATCCATTTTGGAGAAGAAGTTCAGTACCGCCTCTCACTTCTGCTGCTTTTCCCGAGTCTCTTCCCACAAATGCATATCGTCGACCTCTTTTGCGATCTCGAAGACTTTGTCGCTGGTCAGGTTCTGGAGAAAGAGGTTCGGACCGTCTATGCTGAGGTGGAGTCGATCGTGCAGCTCTTGTACATCTTTCTGATCCCAGCACAGCTTCTGCCATGCAACACGTAGCTTTTCACTTTTTTGATTCGTGGCCGAGCTCGAAAGTAGTGAATTGCTGTCGAGCTTCTCTTTCATCGTTTTCAAGACCTCCTCGCAGCGTTTTCGTTGCTCTGCAAGGTTTGTCTCTTGCTGCGGGGTCAATTCTCGATGTGGGAGGACATCATTGATTTCCTCAATTACACTAGAGAGGCTCTTAACATCGCTGGATAATGCTTTGTACTGAACAAGTGCGTCGACGAATCGCTTCCGGACATCCCTCACCAGCTCAACTACCTTGACAATATTACCGAAGCTCGTGCCGAAACTCATCTGTGCGGCATATCCAGACCCGCGTTCGAGTTAGAATGTGAGAAGAAGGGTGAGGGTGATACCTAGAGATAAACATATGAGGTGTGAAATAAGAGTGATGTTGCTGCCTGGTGATTCACAGCTGAAGCGGGGGAAGGCTGAAGTTAATCACGAGGCTCGTATCCGTATCGTCGATCAAGGAATTCCATTGGCCGTTTTGAAGACCTATCACCATTGGTTGCATACCGAGCAGCAACAGGTATACATGAAACGTGAAAAGGTCTCCTGGTAGGCTCAAGAATAAGTGGTTCGAAGATGCGATGGCTGAATTGTGGTATTTAGGGAAATGAAGAGATGAGCAGTACATTTACAAAGCTGCTGACCAAATATGTGCAAAATGTGTCTCAGGGATGGTAGAACCTTGAGTTCTTACTAGTCATAAATAAAATTTGAATATTCATAAATTTCCTTTGTGTCCGTACTACGTACGGCGCTGCCTGCCCTCAATTCTCTGCCTGCTCTCGGTTCTCTATTCTCCACCAATGATTCCATGCCATGTGGCAGGTCACGTGACTAGTCACGTGCAGGTCACGTGCAGGTCACGTGTAGTCACATGACTAGCTAGTATATATAGAACTCTCGTACGTAGATAGAAGAATCAGACAAGATGAAACCACAGTAGTTTGTCTCATTGTTATTTCCTTTCGTACGGTACTCCCTGCTGGTCCTAGCATAGGACCGTACACCTAGCTCTACTCCCTGCTAGTCCTGGCATAGGAGAGCTCTAAATCCTATCTCTATTCATAGGGATAGTCCTCCTAACACTAATTAGTGTTGTCTTTCTATCTACTCTGTAGATAGATGGCACAAATTAGCAAGGGTGAAGGTAGAGCCTAGTTTGACAGGAAGTCAGACCTCTACACCTCTTCTACGTTCTTTCCTTTTACTGTACAGTACTCCCTACTAGTCCTGGCACAGGATTGTACGCTGAAACAGAGAGCAGAAGCGTTATTTCCTTTTACTGTACAGTACTCCCTGCTAGTCCTGGTACAGGATTGTACGCTAAAACGGAAAGCGGGATGCTCTTTCGTACGCTAAGGAGGAAACACGATAATTGCTATACAAGTTACTACTGCTGTAGCTTATCTACCTACAGTACCCTACGTTAACTCTGCTGTACGAGCTGCTACTACTACCGCCGCAGCTTATCTACCTACGGCAACACCTCTTCTACGTTTAGGAGAACCTAGGAGAGAAGATTACCTCCTCTTCGTACGGAGCTGAAAACGTTTGTTAGCCTTACGTTGAAACCTCGTACGCTAAAGAGGAGATACGACAATTGCTGTACAAGCTGCTACCGCTGCTGCAGCTTATCTACCTACGGCAACAACCCTCTGAAAACTCTGCTGTATGAACAACTAGCAGTAGTACCCCTTAATTAGCAATAGCTAGCGCACTGTACAGAAGCGCCAGGCCTACATGCCCTATACCCCCTACTATTACTAGCGAATCGCGCGACAACACTAGACCTTTGTATGATAATAGCTACTGTTACTGCCTCTGTACGTACGCAATTAAGAAACCCTGCAGGTACCTGTATAAACAGAAGCTCTGCTATCCTCTACACAAGAACCTCTGCACAAGAACCTCTGCTGCTACCTCTCTCCTGCTGTTGCCTCTGCCTGAACCCGCGCCCCTCCGTACGCAGCTCTTCTCCTGCTCCTGCCTACAGTCTCTACCTGTCTATCCCTGTACGATCGTTACTACCTGTACGATCGTCTGTACAAAGTTTGCCTAGGGGATAGGAAGGAGAAAGGACACCTATACAGGAAAAGCGTACGGTTCTTGAACAAAGTTTAAAGAAGTAACAACCCTCCCCCTCTCTACTAAAAACGCTGTACGAATAGCCACTAGCATAATCCTCCTCCTCTCTCTTAATTAAACGAACTGCTGTACGAAGCTTGAATGATCAATCCTCCTCCTCCCTCTTAATTAAACAAACCGCCGTACGAAGCTTGAACAATTGATCCT
>MU006790.1:680875-784074 GCA_010093635.1 Massarina eburnea CBS 473.64 | reverse complement strand
AACTCTCGTACGTAGATAGAAGAATCAGACAAGATGAAACCACAGTAGTTTGTCTCATTGTTATTTCCTTTCGTACGGTACTCCCTGCTGGTCCTGGCATAGGACCGTACACCTGGCTCTACTCCCTGCTGGTCCTGGCATAGGAGAGCTCCAAATCCTATCTCTATTCATAGGGATAGTCCTCCCAACACTTTGCATCGGACAGTGCCTTCGACTTGGAATCATGCAATTTAGATCACATGAGGTACAAGGAAAAAATGCATGGGTATTATAAGACTCGCCACCCTCGTCCACACACTATCTACATTGCTTTTGACTTTTCATACAAGAGCAGCACTAAAGAGGATATCTGCACCAGCTCAAGCCCCATCTAACACTGCCTCCATTTAAGGTAGAGCTGGTTAGTGAACTTGCCCGTCTCCTTGACCGCCGCAATAGTCCCACTAGCCGAGCTTCCGAAGGGTGTAAGAGCGACCTCAGCATTAATATTAAGCAAAGCCTCACCACCGCAGGGCGACCAGACAGAAAGGGCAACGTCATCTCGCTTCGTGTATTTGCCAGTGTAGGGGCCGTTGATGTACATGGTCGAAGAAGCCTACATATATCTATTAGCTTACAATACTTTGTGGGGCTTCGTACTCTGATGTGATGAAGAACTACTAACCTGTGCTTGTTCGCCAGAGAAGTAGTACGTGCTCTTAACCACGCCCTTCACCCCATTGTCGACACTGGCCCAGCCAGTGTAGTCCGCAGAATAGACCGCATATGACCATCCAGCGCTGTATGTCAAGTCGAGATTCAGCTGGCAGTTCTTGCGGGACTGGTCGGCGGCAATATTTGAACCGACGCTAGCAGTGAAGTCCCTGCTGAAGTATATGGGCAGGATGGCGCTGCTCGTATAGTCGACATCGATGCTACCTTGGGGACAGCCTGAGCCGCCAGAGATGACCTTGTTGACCTTGAATACTGGTGGATATGAGGAGACAGCGTCGGGGATTGGAGAGGCGAGAGAGGCGACTGTGAGGGCGAGGGTAGTGAGGGCTGTTGGAGTTTTCATTGTTGTGATGATTTGAAGATGGAAGAGAAGTAATCCCAGGGAAAATGGCTCTGAAAAGATGTTCAGTGGTTCGCAGAAGTATCTAGTTCGAGGATGAGATGGTAGCGCGTTCTCGATGATGAATGTAGACCAGAAAGGAAGGGAGCGACGCTGGCCTTATATGCTTCGATTGCTGTCCCCTAAATGCGAATCTACAGACTAGTCGCTCCCGTACCAGCTACTATAATCCCCCCAACGAGTGTGTATAAGCACGGTCCTACGGGCCGTGCATTTGCCTTGTCAGGTAGAGGATGCTCGTGATTCGACATTGAACACACCGAAAAAAGCAAAGGTGACCGTGATGAAAATTAGAGCATTAGGAGACTAGGCTCTCGTAAATAATTATAACCCAGTGCTCTTGCCATCAAAAGGGTACTTCTTGAGCAGTTCATATTGCGGCTGCAGCTCGTACACAGGATGGCCACGCGCAACAACGCCATCCAAAGGATATTCTCAGGGCCGATATTCGCTCTAGAACCTCAAGAAACCTGGAGATATTTCATAGACAGGATACCCTGAGACCCAAAAATAGTACGCGACAACGAGCCTCTGAAGCGTGATAGCAGAAAGTTGGCCTGGAAAGAGTAGCGCATTGTATATTATATATTGGAAGGCCAGGTCGAGGTCTTGTAGTAAACGGAGACGGTTAATTGCTGAGGCGCCTTTCCAGTGTGTGGAGACAGGCGGGATACGTACGGCCAAGGCCTTCGTATCCTTCATCAACGATATTGACATCTTAACAAGTCGGCGCACTGGCGAAAAAGTTTCGTAGGACAAGTAGATTGACGGCGCGGTCTTTTTGGATGGTTACGAGAGATTCTGGGATGGTATTTTTGTCGTCGGCTGGTAGCGGGTTGGTAGGATAGATTGGCCGGCTATTGTTAGAAGGTCGTGCTGATTTAATATATTCGGCGACGAAACCAGGTAAGGGAATAGGCAAAAGAACATCTAGAGCTTCGCCCATGTGAGCGGATGATTGATGCATTCTACGACGTGACATGGACAAGCAACTGTCTTTGAAGTTGGTTGCGATGTTACGATGGGCAGGCTTTAAAAAGGTGTTTGCGGAGCGCCGGAGGGTGAGTCTTCGCATCAGCATCATATCCTCTCCCAAAAAGGTGGTGCGCTTCATTGCGCATTTCACCCTGAAGATGTAGAGATGGTGGTTGAGTGAAGTTGTGGTGAAGGCAAGGTGAAAGTGAGCTCGCACTATTCTTATAACGGCTAGCGCAAGCCCGGACAAGTCACGTGTCGTACGTGACACAGCTCTCTCCAGATACCTCGACAATCCGTTCGTGCTTTCCACCACTGTCTATTCTAGATTTACTGCGTCATTATTTGAAGGTTATTCTCACTCTTAACGGCGCCATGCATTTTTTACACCGATTCCTCGCGCGAGTCGAATGCTTGATCACTATTCACATACATGAGTCGAGCTAAGCGAGTCGCCGTGCCAAGGACGACATGTCTTCTGTTTCCTTCGATGTTGTCCTTTCCAAGGAATTAGCTTGCTCCTACTCCTATTACAAATGCTTTTTGTTACGATTAGATATTCGGCCTCCCCCCAGTCATGATGCAACGACCCCACAAAGGCTAGGACTTGTCTACCCCGCTCTGTTGGGCTAGATGGCTACGACCACTCTTGTGTCGGCGGTGCGACTGCCGAGAGCCAGAAATCTCCGCGTGAGCATGAGCACCGATGATACGGATTAGTGGGGGTGCCTTCCTCAGCTCGTCACTTCCCAACATAAGCTTAAAGTTGTGACACCTTCTTTTCTCTCATCTCCCCTTCCATTGTCCTTCTCTTACCTCTCTTCTATTGTCCTCTCCACTTCACCTTTCCAAGTCCTCGACCCAATCAACATGTCTCCCGGAAAAGTTTCCAATATCGTGTTCGACAAGTTCTACAACATTGTCGATGGCAAGCAACGAGGCAGCGACAATGTCCACCATGGAATAAACCCCTCCACCGGCCAAGAGCTATGGGACGTGCCTATTGGCAGCCAGCAAGACCTTGACGATGCTGTTGCTGCGGCAAAGAAAGCATTTCCGGCATGGCGTGACACTCCGATTGAGAAGAGAAAGGAACTATTGACACAATTTGGCGAATTGATTGGCCAGTATACTGATGAGCTCCTTGCCGTGTTCTGCAAGGAGACTGGAAAGCCTGTATGTCAAGTTCCCTGTTGATAGACAGAGTAGATCATAACAGTCGTTCAGAAAAAGTCTGCGGTGGCAGAAATTCAAGGGGTACAATACCTCGTCCAATACCATTGTAAGCACAGCCATGAGTGACTAAAGGCATTGGCATTAACATATGGTCAGGCTCTCTTGAGATCCCCACGGAGAAGTACGAGGCTGAAGATAAGACTATCTATACAGAGTATACGCCTCTGGGGATATGTGGAGGGATAATCCCGTGGAACTTCCCTCTCTTCCTCTCCGCCATCAAGATTGTTCCCGCGCTTTTGACTGGAAACGCCATCATCATCAAGCCATCGTAAGAACCAATGATACACACCCAAAATGAATTAGTTTAACAATATCTAGCCCTTTTACTCCTTACAGCGGCCTCAAACTGGTCGAAATCATGCAGGAAGTCTTCCCTTCAGGTCTAGTCCAAGCCGTAGGCGGCAACAACGAACTTGGCCAGCAACTCTGCGAGCACCCAGGCATCGGAAAGATCACCTTCACCGGCTCCATCGCCACAGGCAAGAAGGTCATGGCAACCGCCTCCAAGACACTCAAGCGTGTGACCCTCGAGCTAGGCGGAAACGACGCTTCTATCATCCTTCCCGACGTCGACATCAAAAGAGTGGCTCCAGAAGTAGTTAAGGGTGCCTTCCAAAACTCCGGTCAAGTCTGCATCGCCACGAAGCGTATCTACATCCACGAGTCCATCTACAAAGAGTTCCTCGCCGAGATGGTAGCCTTCACTAAGTCGATCAAAGTTGGCAGCCCCGATGAGGAAGACAACTTCCTCGGTCCCGTCCAGAACTCTATGCAGTACGAGCGAGTCAAGGGCTTCTTCCAAGACAGCAAGAAGCAAGGTTACAAGTTCGCAGTCGGAGAGCCAGACATTGTCGCCGCAAACAAGGGTTACTTCATCCAACCCACCATCATCGATAACCCGCCCAACGGCTCCAGGATCATCGAAGAGGAACCTTTTGGCCCTATCGTGCCCACGCAGCCCTGGTCTGACCTCGAAGAAGTCATTGCGCGAGCCAACAACACCAACACGGGTCTTGGAGCTTGCGTGTGGGGCAAGGATGTCGAGAAAGCGAGCAAGGTCGCCCGACGTCTTGAGGCTGGTTCCGTCTTCGTGAACTCGTATGAGAAGGCGGATCCTCACGGTATGTTCGGCGGCCACAAGGAGTCAGGCATTGGTGGAGAAATGGGGACGTTGGGGCTGCTTGCGTATATGAATGCGCACGTCATTCACGTGTACAAGTCATGAATGGGAGATGATGAGGTAAGATTATGATTTGGTCCGGGCATCTGTTAGTTGGTAGCCTCCCTACCCCACGGGCACATATATATTTCACTGAACAGAAGATGCTGCTACTATTTGTCTATGATTTAATGTATACTAGGTAATCAAGATATAATCCTACTACACAGCTCCAAGAATCGCGCATTATTACCAAGATATATCATTTTCCAACATTCACGCCCTCACCCAACCACTCCCCTAGAACAAAGTTATACTCTCTCAGTCCTCTCTTTCTCGTCTCCTCTCCAGCTACAACTGCCCTCATGACATGTTCTAGACTGCCTCTCCAGACACTGACATGGCCCATCGTCGTTTCGGCATCGTTGACATTTACATGATCCTCCAACTCTACTTTTTTCTCTTCTTCTTCATTCCTTGCCCCTGAGCCTGCGGCGTATATTGCTCGCTCTTCCAAGTCCATATCCCGCGTCAACCCCTCACACTCACCAGACAAGATCTTGTTCGACATATCTTTACTCAGCACAACCAGCCTTACACCTTTATCAATCCAGCCTTTCTCAACCCAAAGGAAGCACTCGGAGAAAGTACGCCGTATGATGGGTTTATATTCGACGCGTACTCGCGAAACAGGCAGGGCATCTAGCTGCGGCTGCGTCAACCCAGGGGATATCAGCATCCGCGCAGCAATCTTGAGGTGGTGGAAGCGCGGGATTAGACGGTGGAGATGCTGCGACAGCGCGACATGCCAGTCGACGAGGTGATTCAGCAGGCCTGGTGGCTGTGGACCAGGGTCCTCGAACACGACGCGCATCGTCGAGCTGAAAAACGGTGCCCCGCAACATGCCATTAGGCCGTTGTCGAACACGGTCCTGTCGCGCGTGGGATACCATTCCCGGTACACAGCATCGAAGAAGTCGATCACAGAGTCGGCTGTTGGCATGTAGATAGCGACGTCCTTGTATGCGAAGAACGGCACCAGGTCCTCGGGGAAGTTCCGCAGAGAAAAGAGCCCGCCTCCGCCGTTGGTAGGGAGGAAGTTGGCCTGGAGCCTTAATTTCCAGTCGCGCGGAGCTGGGCCCGGGTTTGAGGAGTCGTGGGCGAAAAGGTGGTGTCCGAGCCGCGTTTCTGCACCGGTAAAGACATAGTGGTTGTCGGTGGCTCGCGCGAAGGAATCTATGAGAGGCGGTGGGGAGGGAATTGGAGTGGGGGGTTCGTGAATAGTGCAGTCTTTGGGAGTCTGATACGACATGGCACGGCCCGCGCGGCACAGTGAGAATTCGAAGGTGCCACAGAACAGACTTACGTTAGAGGGAAATTGTGTTGAATTGCCTACGTTGTTACCACCATTGCTTCGCGTTGCTGAGGGTTTTGTGAGAAGTATAGATTATATTTGTTTCATAGGTCACCCCCTTCCACAGTATATATCCAAAAGTAATGAGGTTAGAAGCCACGGCGTGTTAAATAGATACAAAGGTAGACGTTGTTGAATAATCAGGGAAGAGCAGTGGTGGTAGTAGTAGTAGTAATGAAGATGGTGTGAAGGATGAAACGCGTCGCGGTATCACGTGTGCAGTCCCGCTTTCCCGTGACTCCGACGTGCTCCGATGGCGGGGCAATTCAATCAGAGACGGCGTCATTGGCAGATGTCAGTCTAGACTTTTTCTGCACGACGACTCATTCACTCTTCTTACTTTATCGTCTCTTTGCGCTCGCAGCAGTATTGCGCCATGGCTCCAACACTGCTCGCGGCAATTGACCTGCTCAATTGGGCACAAACCCCCCAGGGTCTCAATCCGCAACAATTGTCCTATGTCGGCAATGTCTTTGCACGTATAACGCCCGATATAGCCGACCAAGCGCTCGAGCATCTCCGGCGCTCCGTAGGCAGGTACGCAAACTATCTCGGCGTCGCCTCGCTCACCATCGACGATGTGGTGTCTCTCCTGGACGCCGGCGCCGCGAAAGTCTTTGTTACGCACCAGCAGCTCCACCAGCTCCTGCCCTTGAAGGTCGACCAAGACAGGCTCGTGCTATGTTTACCGGGTCATACCCGAGAAGAGAATATTGATGCGCTGGCGGGAACATCGGTCGATGTGTACTATCACGATGTGAGGGACGTCGAGCTGGTCGAGGCGTGGCTGAAGGAGTACGGGACCGATAGGCCCAATGTGTTCATCTCGTTCGCGAACCCTACCGAAGAAAAGGCCCTCCTTATCTCGCAGCTGAAGGCGATTCCCATCATACCTGCCCATGCGCTCACGGTAGATGTGCAGAGAGAAGCAGGCCTGTCGAGTGTCGCCAAGATAATTTTGGCGAATGCGACTAGCGACCGACCGGACGGGCTCTTCACCACACTTGTCGTGGACGAGAGAAGGACGGCTCTCGGGCTGGTATACAGCAACGAGGAGAGTGTTGTAGAGAGCCTGAAGACCGGTCGGGGGGTATACCACAGCCGCAAGCGAGGTCTGTGGTACAAGGGCGATAGTAGTGGCGACATTCAAGAGTTGGTGTCGCTATCGCTGGACTGCGACAGTGACTGCCTGCAGTATGTGGTTCGCCAAAAGGGCAGAGGTATGTCGCACGCCACCACAATATATTTGCAATACCTGACCGAAGACAGGATTCTGCCACCTCGCGACGCCCACCTGCTTCGGAGAGTACACCGGTCTGTCTCGTCTCCAGAAGACCCTTCAGAGCCGCAAAGCGTCTGCGCCAGAAGGCTCCTATACCGCCCGACTGTTCAATGATCCCCAGCTGCTTCGTGCAAAGATACTAGAAGAAGCTACCGAGCTCTGCGATGCGAACACCAAGGAAGAGATTGCCTTCGAAGCTGCCGACGTGCTGTACTTTGCTTTGACCAAATGCATATCTGCAGGTGTATCGCTTGAGGATGTCGAGCGGAATCTTGATGCGAAGAGCATCAAAGTCAAGAGGAGACAGGGCGATGCCAAACCCGCTTTTGCTGCACAAGCTGCTAATAGTACCTCGAGTGGGACCGCCAACAAAGAGGTAGTCAAAGAGGCAGCTTCGATACCAAAGAGCAAAGAAGACCCGGCTGGACTGACGAATGGTCGCATCGCCATGAAGCGATTGGTGACCGCAAACGAAAAACCACAGACGATACTATCAGCTCTCCAGCGGCCCTCTCAACGATCGAGCGAAAAGATCATCGCTATCTGCAATCCCATTATTGAAGCGGTAAAGACAAGAGGTGACGCTGCAGTATTGGAATACACTCACAAGTTCGAGAAAGCGACTTCATTGACATCTCCGGTACTAAGGGCACCTTTCCCCGAATCGCTGATGCAACTTAGGCCAGAGACCAAGCAAGCCATGGACATATCATTCGAGAATATCCGCAAATTCCACGCCGCACAAAAGGAAGACAAGCCGCTCATTGTTGAGACTATGCCGGGTGTTGTATGCTCGCGTTTTGCCCGACCGATTGAACGGGTCGGCCTTTATGTCCCAGGTGGTACGGCCGTATTGCCATCCAGTGCCCTCATGCTTGGTGTGCCAGCTCTAGTGGCCGGGTGCAAGAAGATTGTGCTCGCCACACCACCCCGCGCAGATGGCTCGGTAACCCCTGAGGTCGTTTATGCTGCTCACAAGGTTGGCGCCGAAGCCATTGTTCTGGCCGGAGGTGCACAGGCTATTTCTGCCATGGCTTACGGAACCGAAAGCGTATCCAAGGTCGACAAGATCCTCGGACCGGGCAACCAGTTCGTGACTGCAGCGAAAATGATTGTTTCGAACGACACCAACGCTGGGGTAAGCATCGACATGCCTGCGGGTCCTAGCGAGGTTCTTGTCGTTGCGGATGCTTTTGCCAATCCCGCTTTTGTCGCATCAGATCTGCTCAGCCAAGCAGAGCACGGTGTCGATTCTCAGGTCATCTGCATCGCGGTCGGGCTCGACGAAGCTCAACTTGTCGCAATCGAAGAAGAACTCCATAATCAGGCCAATTCCCTTCCTCGAGTCGATATTGTGAGAGGTGCGATCGAGCACTCCATCACTCTTGCAGTGTCGACCATCGAAGAGGCTATGGTATTGAGTAACGAATACGCACCCGAGCATCTCATCCTACAAGTACAGGATGCCGAGAAGGTTGTCGATCTAGTCGAGAACGCGGGTAGCGTGTTCATCGGACAGTGGACCCCTGAAAGTGTTGGCGACTACTCTGCCGGCGTCAACCACTCCCTTCGTAAGTTCCGCCTCTTCAAAAGAAATCATCTGAACAGCCATTGACCTACCCCTGCAGCAACTTTTGGATACGCAAAACAGTACTCTGGCGTGAACCTCGGATCATACATCAAGCATATCACTAGCTCTAACCTCACTAAAGAAGGCCTCGCGGCGGTCGGTCCCGCAGTCATGGAATTGGCACGCGTGGAAGAGTTAGAAGCTCACCGCCGAGCCGTCAGTCTCAGACTAGGCGTCGCATGAAAGCAGCTTTGGTATAAATTCCTTGTCTACTAAGATGTTTGGGGGTTAGAATAAGGCATTGATTTCTTGGCAACATGGTTCCTACGATAAGCGATGGTTTCGAGCTCCGCTACCGACCCCGTGGTTGCGTCTTGAGAACGAAGATGACGACGACAGAGCGGGTGTTTTGAGACAAGAACCGAGGTTTGAAGCCCCGGAAAATTTAGCCAGTGGTGCTTGAACGCCATTGCGTGATCTATTCACGACGCGTGTGTTCCTACTGTTCACTTATTCATGCATCAATCATCTCACCTCATGATCTCTTTATGCTATATTGCTGTATCCTCAGCAAAACTTCCGCTTTCCAATCCCATGGGCGACACTTTTTCCTATGAGGGACTGCAATTGATATAAAGCCTTATGCGGGCGGCTACTCGGCACTGTATTCGGAGGTGTAGTGGGGCCGTGTTATGATCTCCAGGACGCTCGTTTCATGAAACTTCGAAACAATGTTCCTCGAATCGCTCCATCAGGATCCAAGCGCACCACCCCTTCATGCGGAGCAGGTCTATAAACACCATACCTTCTCCCTGCCTCAGGCTTCTTTTACTCTTTGTGCTTCAGTTGGATTTCCATACTTTGCAAGTGCTTTACATTCTTTTTTTGAGTCCATTTTTTGCTCTTTACATTCGCTGCTTGCTTCTGAGAAGCCTGAGATTTACTTGCTATCTACGATATCTCTCATTTACATTCTTTAACATTTTCCCTAACACTATCTGCATTGGCATATCAGTCCGCGACTCTTCCAGACATTCCATTCGTTCTACCGACCAACCAATTCAATAAGACAACTTCACCGAACCGGATCGACCGAGTCAAATCATCCACCATGCATTTCACCGGCCAATCCCTCTACTTCACCGTCCTCACCCTGTCTTCTACCTCCGCCGTCCTTGCTGCCGTCCAGCCCTACGGACAATGCGGGTAAGTGATAGTGTGCTCAACGCATTCAAAGACATGCACTAACACCATCTATAGTGGTCAGATGCACACTGGCGAAACAACCTGCACTGATGGTTGGGAGTGCAAAGAATACAACAACTACTACTCCCAGTGCACCCAAGCTTCTGGCTCTGGATCCGGCTCCAGCGCCTCTTCCAGCCAGGCTGCCGCCCAGCCTTCTACTCAGTCTTCTGCCGCACCGATCGCTTCCAGCAACGGCACGGCACCGAGCAGTACCGGCGCCAGCGCGAAACCAAGCGCTACGACTCTATTGACGCAGACGAAGAGCTCGAGCGCTGCGGTGACATCGTCTGTTTCCAAGATCGCTGATGTGGCTGCTACGACCTCGCCTTCCATCATTATTACTACCACAGCGGCCGCGAGCGCGAGTGCTAGTGCAGCGCCGAGTTCCGGGTCTAGCAACAGTACGGCTGGGAGCGGAGCAAATGGAGCGGACTGCTCCATCAACGCCGCGTTTGTGGCCAAGGGGAAGAAGTACTTCGGTGTGGCGGCCGACAAGGGAACGTTATCAGATACCACGAATGAGCAAACAGTTATCGACAATTTCGGACAAGTCACGCCGGAAAACAGGTATGCTTATCCTCTCACCCCATCCCACCCAGATAAAGCAAGATAACTAACCCTCGACAGCATGAAATGGGACGCCACCGAATCCACTGAAGGAACATTCACGTTCACCACCTCCGACTACCTTGTCGACTGGGCCTCGACAAACTCCAAACTCGTCCGCGGCCACACCACAGTCTGGCACTCCCAACTCCCTACATGGGTCTCCTCCATCACAGACAAAGACACCCTCACCGACGTAATGAACACACACATCACCAAACTCCTCACACAATACAAAGGCAGCATATACGCTTGGGACATCGTCAACGAGATCCTAGGCGAAGATGGCACATTCCGCTCCTCAGTCTTCTACAACGTCCTCGGCGAAGACTTTGTCTCCACAGCCTTCAAAACAGCCCGCGCAGCCGACCCAGACGCGAAACTCTACATCAACGACTATAACCTCGACTCCGCGTCGTACGCGAAAACGACAGCCATGGTAGAGAAGGTGACGGCGTGGGTAGCGGCCGGCGTCCCCATCGACGGTATAGGTTCGCAATCCCATCTCGCCGGGTCCTGGCCCATTTCGGATTACGCGGGCGCGTTGAAGAGTATCTGCGCTGTTGTGGACGAGTGCGCGATTACCGAGCTCGACATCAAGGGTGCGGCGGCGGCGGATTATGAGGCTGTTGTTCAGGCGTGTTTGGATGTGAGTAATTGTGTGGGTATGACGGTGTGGGGCGTTAGCGATAAGGATAGTTGGAGAGCGAGCTCTACGCCGTTGTTGTTCGATGAGGAGTTTGCGGCTAAGGAGGCTTATAATGGGATTTGTGCGATGTTGGTGTAGGGAGAGGGGAGAATGGATAGATGGGGGAATGGGGGTAGATGGATGGATGGATGGGGATTCGTGTACATACCATTTTAGTATCTTTTGTATATATTTTATTTATCGGGCAATGCACATATATCTAGTCTGAAGAAAAGTTTCCGTTCATCCATCCATAGCACTCCACTCCACTTCCTCGCCCGTGTGGTGGTGTTTTTAAGCTTCGAATCTAGGTATGTAGTACAATAGATAGTAAGATGAAATTATGATCGGCTTGTAGATAGATAGATAACCGAGCACCCTGAAAAGATCGATTGATCGACATGGTAGATCTGGATATCGACGGTATGATAAATAGTCTAGACCTAAGACGCACAATTGCTTTGAATGATACAGTTATATACTTTGTAGGTCTAGGGGAGAAGGAGGCAATTGACGATATGTAATCGAACTGCGCACACTGCTAGCACCAGCACTCATTCATATAATCGCATTAACGAATGATATAGATAGTATTATATTATTACTATCTAACAATAAGTAATAGTAGGAATAGAAAAAGAAAGATATATTTACTTTCCTTTCCATTCCTTTCCTTTACTTCCCCCCATACCCTCCTCCACCCCCTCAAACCCCCAACCAAGAACACTATCTAAACGAACGTAGTCTATAAACTCAACCCTTACCTCACGCATACTCACGCTCACAATCTTTCTTTTACTTATCCTTCGCACAAAGCATCTCACACCTATATCGTTTCCCAAACCCGCCCTTTCCCTTCCACATAGTCGGTGTCGTGTCGTGTCTCACCTAGCTATAAGCTATAATGTATACTCCCATGGCGAAAAGTATCTCTTCTCCTCACGATTGTAGGGTACGAAGGGGAGAAGATAGTACAAGTATTGTGAGTGTGAGGAGTTGTGGAATTGGTGAAGAGGGAAGAGGGTTTTTTTGGAGAGATGTTGGGTTTGGTTCGCTTTGGAGGAAAGGGTGATGATGAGGGATATGGGAATGGGGGGGTTGATTGATACGAGTCTCGCCTATTATAATGTGGAAAATGATTTGTGGTTGTGGGGATGGTTGTTATTTTGGCTTTTATTTCGATCTTGATCTCGATTCCGATTTCAAAACCACGCCACGCCACGACATGGCAAAACAAAACACCCTCCCTCACCCCATAGCCACTAACAACACCCCTCCCCATCACAGAACCTCCCCAGGGTCCCCCTAGCTCATTCAGACTAATGCAAAGTGATTTACAACTTCGCCACACCCCCCTCCCACGCCTTCCCCACAAACTCCTCCACATCATCCCACAACTCCTCTGGCTGTTCCAAAGCCGCGAAATGCCCACCATGTTCATGTTGGCGGTAAGACACGAGGTTGGCTTGTTTCTCGATGACCTGTTTTGCTTGTATCAGCATCCTTTCCCATCAACATCAACTCCCCGCAAAACACAAAATACAAAAAACAAAATCCCCACATCATCCATACATTCGTCGTGGGAAAAAAAAGCGAGAGCGAGCAAACATACCCCTTTCAACCCGGGAAACAACTCGAACGGGAAAAACGAGAAGCCGGTCGGCTTGTCGAGAAACTTGAACTCGGCGCGATCCGGGCTGAAGAGCGCGCGGTACGGGTAGATGGAGCGCGGGAAGCTGCCCGTGAACCAGTAGAGCGAGACGTTAGTTAGGATGGTGGTGAGTGGGGGTGATGTGTCTGTCCACTCGAGGAATTTTTCGCCGATCCTTGGGTGGTGGGTTAGTTTAGATGTTGGAGGATAATGAGGGGGGTAGTGAAGGACATACCATGCTAACAGAGCAAGCGGATTAGAAGATAGTACATGACCGATTGTACTTGGTCTGGTGGCGTGTTCGTGCGCATACGCGGTGCCTGTTTTGTTCCAATTCGTTGCGCGGTCTAGAGCGGTGGTTTCGAGGGGGCTGAGGGTGCTGCGGTCGGGGACCTCGCGAGTACTAAACATATTCACTGACCACCAGTTAACAAGCATTCCTCTCCAAACAGCCCTCAGAATAGAGAATGAGAGAGGGGGGGGGGGCCTACAATGCACACCAACACACTCCTCATACTCCGCCGCCAAAACCCTTGCAACAAAACTCCCCACATCCCCTCCCTGCGCAATATACCTCCCGAACCCCAACTCCTTCATCAGCGAATTCAGAATCCTGGCCGAATCCTCTATCGTCCAATTTTTATCCTGCGGCCCACTCCCACTCAACGTATACCCGGGCAGACTGGGCACAACGATATGATACGGACACTCTTTCCCCTCATACCTCTTCCTCACCAACTCCACCAGAGGCAAGAACTCGACAAAGCTCCCCGGCCAGCCATGCATGAGAATAATCGGCACAGCATCCTTCTTCGTAGAGAAGAGGCCGATGAAATGGACATCGATGTCCTCGATCTGTATTTTATAATTGGGGAATGAGTTGATGTGCGTTTCTTGGGCGCGCCACGAGTACGAGGTTAACCAGTTGTCTTTTGCAGAGGAGAGCCATTCGTAGGTGACGCCGTAGTTTGCCGATTCCTGGGTGTTTTCGTAGGTTTTGGGACCTAGGGGCGTCAGGGCGAGGAGGGCGTTGAAGGAGGCGAGGTCGGCGTCGGGGATGGTGAGGGTGAAGGGTTTGGCGGAGGAGGGGGGTGAGTAAGGCATTGTGGGTGGGTTGGTAGTAACGTCAGTAGAAGAAAAAAGAATGCTAGGTACCAAGGTTGTAGTCGTAACAAACAAACAAACAAGCTACAAAAGAAGCGTTGGAGTGTAGAGGAAGATGGAAAGCGAGGTGATTCCAAAGAGATTTATACTCCCCCGTTGATATGTTCGTACGAAGGTATATGCGGAGAACTTCGGGCCTCACTCGCTATGAGATCATTTCCGCTCCGGCCATACATAAATATGTGGGGTATTTCCCCTGCTGCCCCTCTACATCCTCCATGCACACCAGCGGATGCGTGCGGCACGAGCGGAGTTCCGGATTAACGTGGCCTGATACCCATTAATATAAATAAAACCGGCCGTCAAGTCCAACGTATAGCGGATAGGTATAGCTAGGCATGTGGTGGTTTAGCTGTGGTAGTAGGTGGTAGTAGTAGTAGCAGGGCTTAACGTTGGTTTAGCGTTATACTACAATACTAATCTAATCTTTAATTCATACCGAACCAACCTCTCACAACGTGGGAGGAGCAACAGAACAATGGGTAATGTATCGTACAGGGATCCATATCATATTTGTGTATGAAGACGAGAGTGTCCATTCATCCAATCAACATACCCACGTTACCAGAACAATAGCCTTCAGCGTACTCGCTCATAAACCACCCGCCTTCCCACGTATTTTATAAACTAAACACGAACCTACCCAAAACACCAAAGCAATGCATATGCATACCAAGACGCTCAAAACACCGCGCCCATTACCCATCCAGCAAGTTCTCCTCACGCTTGCGCAAGGCCAGAACCTCCAAGAACCTCGGCGCTGCTATGCCGTACTGAGCCTGCTCTTCCAACAACTCGCGATAAGCCTCTTCTAATCTGGAAATATCCTGAGGACACGATAAACCCTATTCATCCGCCTCATTGTTCCAAATCTCGACCTCCCGGCTTTGCAGCTGCTTCAGCTTTTCTTCGTCGAAGATGCTCTCGCTCGGCAAGCCCGTCTTGCCATAGCTGACTACAGGCCCGACCGTGGCATGCCACTGGGCCTTTCTCTCCATGAGCGTCCGGATCGGCTCGCCCACACCCGGCCTTGTAACGCCAACGTTGGGCACCGGATGGCTGCCGCCGCCAGCTCCGCCAGGGCGCTTGGCCTGTTTCTTACCCTTGCCGATGTTCCGGTTGCGCTTCAGGTACGCGGAGTTGAGCTGGCCGTCCAGATCGTCGGCAATGGTGTTGTACTCCTGTTGCGCAATGCGCTCTTCTGTGAGTTCGAGGATGCGTTGTTTCCGCGCGCCGTTGATAATGGACTGTTTGCGCAATTCGTTCTGGAGGAAGCGGAGGCGGGCGGCTACTTCATCGTCAAAGTGTGAGTCGTAGGCTGCCGTCTCCGTGTCGGCGTCCGAGATCATGCCGTAATGTTTGAGTTCCATGAGCATGCGGTCTTCGAGGGTGGAGTAGTCTGTGCGACTGGATACGGTGGGTTGCGGTTTCCATATTAGATCTGTGAGTTGGGTTGCGGCGAGCATGCTGGACGAGTTCATGTTCATCGCGTCGGCCGACGCGCCGGCACCTTCGTCAATGTCCATTGCATCCCCGTCCATGGCGTTCATGTCGTTGGAGTTGGGATTGTTGGAGTTCCCGCGGCCTTCGGGGCGGAGTGCGCTGAGGACTCGGGCGAGTAGCGGGCCAGCAGAGACTTCCTCCGTCTCCAGTAACGCATCCGTCATGTCTTCGTAAGAGAGTCGTGGCTCGTTTGGTGGTAGCTTGGACGATTCCTCTGGATAGCCGTGGCCGTCTTCCTCGGCCCATATTTCCTTGTACGACCGATTGCCGCGCCGGGGCAGCACAAAAGGGCCAACCCGATCACCACGCTCTTTCAAGAAAGCTTGGTCTTCTTCGGTCAGGGGCCGTATGTAGGGCTCAACGTAGTTGGCAAACACAGTGGCGTTAACCTGCGATGGCGGCTTCGCGTTGGAGAAATCTTTGTCGGGAGGGGTGCCCGGCGTCCTGTTCCTGAGGTCGCTCTTGGGATATACGGCAACGCTATAAATGTCCTTTATCTCGACGTCGGACATGCCAGGCTCGACTTCGCGGATGTGGTATATGGTCGGGTCGGGGAACTTGGAGGGGTCGGGGCCGAATGTCTGGAACTGGGGAACTTTGGGGGCAGGTGCTGGTTGGTGGGAGGCGTCGGTGTTGCTGGGTGAGGGGCCATCGGCGGGACCCGTGCCAGCGGCCGAGGGCGGTGCTTGTGAGATTGGCGACGACATGGCAGACGAATTGTCGACGCCGTCCTGCCTGGCAACACCATGGGCGCCGGTCGCGAGCGGGCGTTCGTCCTCGGGGGCGCGCTTCCCCAGCTTCTTCACCTTGTTGCGGTGTTCTTCCGAGTCCTTCCGCGGCGTGCGCTCCTTGTCGCGGTCGTGCGAGCCGCGGTGGTTCTTCTTAAGCGTCTGCAGCTCGCGGAGGGCGGCATTGGACACGTCGCAGCGCTTCTGGACGATTGCCAGCACCTTGTTCTCGATCGACTCGCGCATGTTGATGAGGGCGGCGCCCGAGGGCACCTGCGTGCTGTTGCCTCCCCGGTCTAGGATCTCTTCGACGGTGACATTGGATTTTTTGGACAGCGCAGTCAAGGGCTTGCTGAAGTAGCTGGCCGCCGAGGACGAGGGCTCGACCGACGAGCGCACATTCGGCAGGGGCGTGGTGTTGCGGCTCCGCGCTGGGCCTGCGGGCTTCGAGCCCGGCTTGGGCTTCCCCTTGCTGCTCGTGTTCTTGGACATGTCGTGTTGGGGCTGCGCGACGTGAGGAATGCGGAGGGAGGGGTAGTCATAGGTGGCAGGCTGGCTTGGGGATTACAGCGGTGCCATTCGCGAGGCAGCGTGGGAAGTGTCGTGGGCGGTGGTGGGGATGATGGTGCCTTGGTCTTTTATGCATTGCTTGTGGTTGTTGTGGTTGTTGTTGTTGTTGTGGTGGTGGTGGTGGTGGTGGTGGTAGTGGTGGTGGCCGTCGCGGTCGCGGTTGGCGCTGGTGAGAGGTGCGCGGTTCGGCTCTGGAGGCCGCGGCACGGAGGCTTGGCGTCGTCACACCTACGGCACCGCACCTCGTACCACAGAAGATATCTACCTACCCATCTCCATGGCAATCCTATAATCACATCCGGTATCTATTATTATTATTATTATTATTATTATTTCCTGCCAACGCATCGCCCGCGGCCGGCGTCGGGCTATCGCAATCAAGCTTTGCTAAGCTTTCTAGTCCCTCGGCACTAGCTTTTGGGCTGAAGCCGGTTCCTCCAGCCTCCGCGACGCCTGGGAGCCTCTCCGCTTCTCCTGCCCCCCCGCCATTTGAGTTTGTTTGGCTTTTATTATTGCCGGCCCTCGTCCTCCTGGCCATGATCTGATCGTTTCTTCCCTCGCTGTTTCTTGCAGCGCGCGCTGCTGCACTAATAATTGCCGCTCTGTCGCTCTCTTCTGTTGTCTGATCTCCACCCGCCCAGCATGTGTGCGTCACTCCCCCGGGCCTCCACCCATGCCTCCCCCAGGTCTCGCCATTGCCATGACATACTAACCTCTCCACAGCCGCCCAGAGCATTAATATCGTCACTATTGACTTCCCCGACCCGAGAATCGATGTGGATAACGACCATTTCAGCACTCTTCCCGTGCGTTCCTTTTCCTTGCACCCGTCTCCCGTCCCGAACCCGCAGCTAACAACGCCACACAGCTTAATGAATCATTTCAGTACCCCATACGCAGCAACATCCAGACCCTGACGTCCAAGAAAGTTGAGCGCGGAAATGACCCCTACGGCCTCCTCTTCGTCCCCGACCTGTCGAGCGACGCATGCAGAGAGGAAGAGTCTGCACACATCTCCTCGAACGTAACACGTCTCGTGGACCTGCCTTCGGCTGCCACCGAATACGCCCTCATCGCCTTTGCGCCTTGGTTCAATGCCTCGTGCATGACACAGTACTTTGAGGCTGCGCGCCGCTCGCACCTCAAAGCCTTCGTCGTATATCAGCCCGGCGACAGCAATGATATGCCGCCCGTGATGAACGATGCGTCGTGGCTCCTCAACGATGGCGGAAGTTGGATGACGGCCAACCAATTTCCCACATACGCATTGTCGTCGTCGGCAGGGAGCGTCGTAGCTCAGCAACTGTCCGTATACTCGGGGAACATCACGAGTTTACAGGGTGGAGACTCCATTCTCCGATCGGATCCGTCGTTCCGCGCCACCGACTACGTGCGGCTCTGGGCCACTGTGAACACCGATCCTGGCAGTCAATTGCCTAGCCTCTGGATCTTCCTGTTGATAGTCTTGGCACTCTTAATTCTCGCTTTCAGCACTACGTCTGTGGCAATGCATCTCGTGCAGAGGAGGCGGCGTAATGCCCTCCGACAACGCGTCGTTAATGGGGAGGTTGACCTAGAGGCTCTCGGCGTGAGCAGGCTTTCAGTCCCACGCGACTTCCTCGAAAAGCTACCGCTGTATACCTACCCAGCAGCGCCAGCGACAGTCGCAGAAGGTCAAAATTTGCCCTCCCCAACCGTCGAGAATGGGCCCCAGCTTACCCGAACCAACTCCGCCCCCACTGTTGTTCCTGTCCCTCACTCCTCTGGCACCTTTTCTCAGACCACCTGTTCGATTTGCTTGGACGACTTCGAGCCCAACGTGTCGCAGGTCCGCGAGTTGCCCTGTCAGCATATATATCATGCGGATTGCATTGATACCTTCCTCATCAGCAACAGTTCGCTCTGCCCATTATGTAAAAAAAGTAAGTGCATTGCTGACCCTTTTCGTGACCTCTGCTGATTTTGTTTCCACTAAAGGTGTCTTGCCTATCGGATATTGCCCAAAGACCATCACAAACATCATGGTTCGGCGAGAACGCCTGATCCGACGAACACGTGGAAGAGAGCAAGCTACACACACAGTCACTGAGCAAGAAGCACCAACACGGCCTCCGGGAGCTTTTGGTTCGTTGGGAAGCCGTGTAAGGGGTGCCGGAGCTGCTGGTAGACGCATATTCAGTGCCCCCGAGAGGTCACAGTCTCGAGCACCTGATATCGAGATGAACGCGGGTGTCTCTCCAAATCCCCGGCCTCCCATAGCAACACCTCAACATCCTCCAACATCAGAGATAACGCCAGCGCCGGAGCAAAGCGCCGAGAATTGCCAGCCTCCATCGAACCCCAATAGACGCGAATGGGCCCGGCAACGGGCCATGACCCTCGTGGGTAATAGGAACGTCCCTAACGCTTCCGAGGAAGAACATGCAGGGCCACGGTGGAAACGTGGGTTGAGGAAGGTCTTCCCGGGGTTCCGATAGCACCTTTTGTACCGTCCAAGATGGCACTACAGCTGTCATATGTACGCGGTTTGACGGGTAGCTTCAAACCAAAGTATACTACCAACTTTTTCCCTTCGTTTATCAATGTTCTTCTAAGATACCACTTCTAGGGCTGGGTGGCTGGGTACAAATTTGACTTTCCATAGCGGGGCGTTTGTGTAGGCTTGTTTCTTCTCCTTGGATTGTGTTTCGGGTGATGAGTGCTGTTATGCGTCGACGTTTTGTTTTTCATGCTGTAAATAGAATGCCGAGATGGGAAGTAATGAATGTGAATAATTGATGGGGGGATTGGTCTGGATTGGATTTGGATTACGCGATGAACGCATACTACATCATGTTTATAATGCTATTATAACACGAATGCCGATATTTGATGTCGTATATGGTTTGCAGGTCTGTTGACATGGGGATGAAATGAGCAGAATGTGGTTATGGTTAGGAGGGGAGAGGAAAAAACGACACCACCCCTATCTACATCTATGCAAAGCAAGAAGTCTATGCCATCTGCACTCATACCAGCCAACCCAACTATCCATACCCGTCTAATCCAAACTCTGAATCAAAACCTTGATAGCGCCCGTCTTCGGATCCGCGGCCGTCTTAAACGCATTCACGGCATCCTCGATATCAAAGCGATGCGTAACCAACTTCCTCAAATCCAGCACGCCATTCTCCAACAACCGAATCGCCTTCGGCCACGTATTCGCATAGCGGTACTGAAACTGTAAATCGACCTCACGAGTCGAAAGCCGCATAAACGGGACCGTAATCTCATTCCTCCCGACGCCAATAACAAACACCTTCCCCCCAAACTTGACCGTCTGAATAGCCGACGCAATAGAAGATTCGACACCCGTACACTCCAAGGCCTTAGCCGGCTCAACGCCATGGGTAAGCGCGAGAACGGCGTCGCGGAAAGCGTCGGGCGAGGTCCCTGGAACGACTTGGTAGGTGAGTAGATTCGGAATCAGATCGGCCGCGAAAGCCAAGCGTCCAGCATCGATATCGGTGATAACCAACGGCGCAGCCCCGGCAGCACGACAACACAGCGCTGTTACGAGCCCGATAGGACCGGCGCCACAAACCAGGACAGCATCTCCCAACCTCACACCCGAGCGATCCATGCCGGCGAGCGCGACGCTCAGGGGTTCGAGCAACGCGCCGTCTTCGTACGAGAGTGTGGCGGGGAGTTTGTGGCACCATACAGCGGGGTGTTTGATGTAGCGGCGTAGAAGGCCCGGGACGGGCGGGGTGGAGAGGAATTCTACGCGCTCGCAGCCGTTGTAGCGGCCGGTTAGGCAGGGTTCGCAGGCGTGGCAGATTAGGTTCGGTTCGATTGCTACGCGGTCGCCGGGGAGGAGGGTGGTTACGCTGGGGTGGGTGGCGAGGACTAGGGCCGAGGATTCGTGGCCTAGGATGTGTGTTCCTTGGACTATCATGGGGCCTATGCATCCCTTTGCGCGGGGGGTTGGGGTTAGTGGGTGGATGGTGTTTCTCGATCTGTCTGTGTGTGGGCTGCGGATTGGTGGAGAGAGAACATACTGCGTGCCAGAAATGAATGTCACTCCCACAGATCCCGGTACTCTTGACATTGAGTAGGACTTCTCCTTCCTTGAGGTCTCCGCCTTTGCTCACTTCGTCGAGACTGGGCGACGCTTCGGCTACCCAGAGGTCGTGTGCGGGGTTCGTGTACACGCCGATGTTGGCTTTGCTCGCCTTGACTTCTGTTGTTGTGGTTGCTGTGCTCATTTTGTCCGGTATGGAGTGCGAGTTCTCTTTCTTCTCCTTTTTCTTTCTCGGCGTTCTTTTTCCTTCGAATGGATATTGGAACGCACAGTGACAGTGACAATTGAAACCGTGACGAGTGGGAGAAGAGTAGTAAAGTAGAAAATAGATGGTAGATAGGGAGTCTGTAACCAGGAAGACTTGATTGCAGACCGCAAGGAAACGAAAAGAACGCTACACTTTTTACTCTCGTCTGTTCCCCTCGGGATGCATAACCGCGGGGGCATCTTATACCCCAACAAAGTCAACCCGCATTTCCACGCGTGTTCCCAGAAGAGCTAACGAAAGCAGCCAAAGGAGCCAAAGGTACCCCACCAACGAGGGGCACGCACACGTCCTAGAGCTCCACTAAACATCCACGAATGGCAACCCGGCCAATGCCGCGGCTGACCTATGGCGGGCCAACTCATCCCGAGCCCATCCCGGCGGCGCCGTAGTATTTGTCCGGTGGTTGTAATCCATGTGCAGAGCTCACGATAGCCGGTCTTGGTGTTGAGGGGATGTGTTCCGGGCCATGTTGCCTAATGCGTGGGATGTTGGCAAGGATTCGGTACGTGATAAGCCGGGCCTGGGGGGTTAGGACCGTTGGGTTGTGGAGTGATGGTGCAAGGGAAACAGAAGCGAGAAGGATTGGAGATCAAGTGACTAGAAGAACTTTTTGTGGGGGTGGGTTTATGGAGGGGGGGTATCATGGTTTTTGGTTGTTCGCGAGGGGATGGGAAAGGTGACTGGGAATGTTTAGAGCTCTTGCTCGAATTCTTCAACATCTTGCTTTCGTCTCGTCGACACTAGGCCGCCGTAATCGGCCCATGTGAGTCGGATTCCTAGCGCCGCATCATATGCCATTTTCCGATTTGCGGCTCTGCGTCGCTCGGTTTCCCGGGATGCTTCTTCTTCCTTGGATGTCGTCGTGGCCGAAGGTGACTGTACCGGTGAGCTCGTCGGCACTTCGACGTTGTTCGCCGATGGCAGTACTGGTCGGCCTTGCACCCGTTGTTTTACCGGCGTCAACAATTTCGCCGATTCTTCTAGTTCTGCAGGCTTCACTGTTGTTTCATCTTCTATTTTCGAACGCTTGGCAGGTACTGGGCTCGGGAGATCTGTTTCAGTGGTTTGCGTTTCTTGCTGGCTTTCCCTGTCCCGCTTCGCCGACTCTTGCTCAAGCTTCGCTTCATACGCCTTCATCATCTCCGCATCGTGCCGGAAGATGTCGTCGGAGCAGAAAGAACCAAATAGATAACTCATACCCAGTGCAGGGTCCCACCTGTTTCCGTCGACTGTACAGGGAAAGATGTCTTTCGGCTTGAAAGCATCTACAAGAGCACATAGCTCATAGTACGAAGAATGACGCGAATATGGGAATCGAATAGCTGTGTTCGGTTGAATGGAGTCAAAAGATTTAGAGGCGTGTGATGATAGGGCGCCTGCAAGAATGCTATGACTTTCGAAAGTACATCCGGCTCTTTGATCGTCTTCGCACATTGGAGTGGGATGTCAAGCAACTTCTTGTCGAGAGTGGAAAGTGATGCATAGATCCGGGCACGATAATGGTCCACATGAATTCGAGATTGGAGAAAGAAAGCTCTTTGATACCTTCTGCCTTTGAAGGGAAGTCTCGGTAGGTGTTCGTCTTGGTCGCAAAGGTCGTGTCCAAGTACATGCAGTCCAATCGCCGTGACCCAAGCGTATACGGCAAGAGGACCGGGTTCCAGACCGGTGAGATGGTCGGAGTGGACGTTAATCAATGCGGATATGTGGGAATTCTACACCGTCAGTACACGTTTGCCATGGTGACTTGAAGGTCGACATGGATAGGGCGGTAGGCAGTCGCAGTGAGGGTCGGTGAAAGGCAGGGGTAGCGTGGGTGACTAATATAGTGGCGAATTAGTGACACGCGCTACGCCGATCGTGGCTGCCTGGTAGGCTGGCTGCCCTTTGAGGCTTTGACATGGTAGGGACGTGACAAGTCTTACCGGAACGCAGAACCCAACGACATGTACCACCAAGTATGTATGTATGTATGTATGTATGTATATAGTCATCGACAGGCGCCCTCGTATGGGACCTCGGGCGGCGAGCAACAATAGGCGAGTCGGATGGCCGGCGGCGATTGGGCGATCATGTGTTTAAGCTCCGAGCCAGCCAGCTCACAAGTCACAAGTCTGCTCGGGGTGTGACAACGCAGACGGCATCACGAATATCAAATGTTGCATGCAGCACCAGCACCGGCGCGCACTGGATACAGCGACGTGCGTGTCGGCGGCCTGGCAAGGTCGGAATGAGTGGCCATGGCCACGTCCAAATAATAATATGGCTCCGGGAGGAGGGCTAGACTGGAGACACCGGGACAGGGTCGCTCGCAGACTCGGGCCCACCCCGGTCCTCGCCTTGGGCGTAGATTTGGCGGGTGGCATATGCATACAGGAGGATTGAGATTGTTGCGAGGCGGTGAGGCGGCTGCTTAAATACAACAGTCCAGCGAAGCCTCCCGTCTCCCTCTCCCGTCGTCGGCCTCCCGTTTGCTCTTTTCGTCGACCTGAGTGCTGCCGCCGAGCTCTCGTCCGCCCCTGCAACAGACCGTGGCACTCGCAGCCTCACGAACCCGCCTCTGCCACTCTTAGCCTTCCCGAGCTCCGAGCTCCTTTTTGGAAACCAAGGCGACCCCATAGCCAGTGCCCGTACCCTTATTACCTGGCCCCAGCCCGCACACCCGGCCCTCTCCCTCGCACTCGCACTCTCCCTCTCCCTCTCCCTCTCCCATCAGCACCGAACCGTCACCTGGACCCTCGCTCCTTCCCACCGCAGCAGCCTGCGCCTCTGATACGTCCAGCAAACGGTCACGCCCGACTAGCCCGCCTGCCTCCTGCCATCTTTCCCGCCTGTGTCACTCCTCCTGAATATCTCGTCGAATCCGCCCTGAGAGCCGAGAGCCCGCTCTGCGCATACTTAGCCATACTTAGGCCCACGCCCAAAAACTACCCCGCCAGCAGAACTACCGCACCACCACGCCATGCACCGCAAAACCCCCATCTCGGTGCTCGTCTACAACACGCTCTTCCCGACGCCCTCGCCCACCGACCCGCCGTCCTTCAGCGCCCACCTCTCCAAGAACCTCGTGGGCGAGGTCCGCATCGAAACCGCCACCTTCTACGGCTCGCTGGACACGATAGAAGCGCGCTACCCGGGCCTCAACTATGCCCACGCACCGCATCGCAAGCGCCTGGGCCGCTTCCCGCACCATAAGAAGCTGTTCGAAGCCTTCGACTGCCTGGGCCTCACAGACGCAGAGATCCAGGGCTTCTGCAGATGGGAAGGCACCTTGTGGGCGCGCGAGCGGTACGAGCGGGACGAGGGCCGCAAGGTAAAGGACACGACGGGCATGGAGATCACAGAATGGGTCGACCGACGGAAGTGCCGCCACAGCCACTCCAAATCAGGCATCAACGTCAAAACAGACATCGAGGTCGAAATCGAACAAGTGTCCCACTCCCACCACTCCCAATCCCACCCCCCCTCATCATCACACACATTGCGCCCCACCGACACCGAAATGCACGATTCGCCCGACGCGCCATCGGACGACGAGGTGGACGAGAGCGTCGGCTTCGAGCTCAACCAGCGCCTCATGCACGCCGCCGCGCTGCGCGAACAGGGCGCAAACGTGCCCATGGACCCGGACTGGGAGCAGTTTTTGAAGGATGCGCAGGAGCGCGGGGAACTGAATATCGATGCGACTCGGGAAGCGCTAAGGGCCATGGCCGAGCAATGGAGTCAGATGAGCCAGACGGTCAACGACGCAACAGCGTCGACCCAGACATACCAACCGCCCGCCGCGCCGGCATAATCTATCCTTCTCCCTGTCATTTTCTTCGCGCCTTGAGGCCGCTTTATTTGAATACCCGCCCCTACCAGCTATTTCCCTTTTCCACACTTCCCAACGACACAACGCCCTCCCCCTCCACACACACACCCTCCACGATGCATCCATGGCGTTTTTTTCTTCTCATCATTCAAAAGAGGCTCTTTGGCCGGGTGTTCTTGGGCACTTTCTGGGATCTGTGCTTGGTTGGAATACCCAGGTGACGCCAACGGTCGGCTCTTCGTCACAGTAATCGGGGTTTCTTCTGGAATTAGGGAATAAAGGGAAATGTTTATCACATTTATTTTTTGGATTTGGGTCTGCGTCTTTGTAGATAGATAGAGAGAGGGGGGGGAGCGAGACAGAGAGAGAGAGCGCGAGAGAGCGTTCTGGTGTTTTGGAGAGTTCTTGGGCTGCGGAGGAAATGAATATCGGCTTCATCATTGGCATGATTACACGCATGGGCAGATTCAAGGATGTACTGATGGGGTTATTGAATATATATAATAGAGAGGATTGCTTGTTCAGCTGAGTAGCATGGATTCTTATTCTTTCATTTTTTCATGTCCTGTTCATATTACTTATTTCATACTGGTGCTAATCACCTCGCGGCTCGAAACCGTTTTGTTGGATCCCATGTCACTTCCGCCGTCCCATTTGCGCTTGCCTCTTTCTACTAGTATTAGAAGAGCGTAGAGGGTGGCCAAGGGACAGACGAATAGCTTCGCAAAGCCTGTCCCAAACCGCCATCCAGCGACCAAGGCTTTGGCGGTGAGAATGGCCTAGGATAAGAATGGGCTAAAGCAGAGCACATCCTACGACAATCCACATGAGCCATATCTTCAACGCCGGGGTGAACTCCCCACATTCCGGTCAGCCGAGCCTCCGACCCATGCTACCAAACGCACCGCCAAAGCCCCCGGGACCCCTCTTATTGCTGCCCCTAGTAGTGCGAGCAGAGCCGCCGTCCTGCGGATCGATATCCATCAGATCCTCCTCACTCAGCCCACCCACACCGCGTTTCTGGCCGCCCTTTTCATCGCCAGCGGCGACCACGACTTCGAGGGCGCGCTCCTTCTTCCTGCGCATCTTCTCGCGGTACACGGCGTCCTTCATCACCTCTGCGACACGCTCCTCGAGCTCGACAATCGCGGCGTCGCAGCGTCCTGACCAGGTGGAGAGCGTGGCTTGCATGGCGGGGAGGGATCCGGGGGCCAGGTCTCGTAGCGGTGCGACGGATGTTACGCTCACGAGGGAGTGCGCAGGGTCGAGTGTTGCGGCTATCAGGCCCGAGTAGATGGCGGTCGTGATGAGTTCTTCTAGGGCGCGGGTGCTGGGGAGGTCGAGGGCCGTGAGGAGGGTTGGGTATGTGAGGGTTTTGTGGGAGCGAGAGAGTGGGAGGAGGGATAGGAGCAGGAGCTTTTGGTGCTGGGGTCCTGAGAGTTTAGGGAGGCTGGATTGTACTGTATATAAGTATCGTTAGCGCAAGGCACTTATACAAGTGAGTAAGAAAGAAAGGGTTAAAGGGTTCATGTACACTTGTAGTCCTCCCACGTTCCCCAGGCAAAGATCTCGAGAAGTGCGTAGTGCGCTGCATGCTCTTGCGCATCCCGCAGCTTTTGGATGTTGGGCGTTTGGAGCAGCTCTGCGAACACGTACGTGTTTGGTGCCGAGGTTGCTTGCGTGATGAGGTCTGCGGCGGCTCGCGGGGAGGTTGCGGATTTGCTGAGCGCAAGGAAGGGCTCTAGTGCGTTGAGAGCCTTGGTCTGCTCCATTGTGGGCTTCTGCGTGCTCTGCGCTTTCGGGAGGTTGTGTTTGGGTGCGAGAGTGGTTGGAGATGTGGTGGGGCATCAAAGGCAACAGCGAGCTACTGGTGGTGAGGTCGTGGTTTATCGATTAGATTGATTAGATTGATAAGATTGATTAGATAAGATCTTCTCCGAGATCTCAGCCCGGAATCTTCACGTCTGACAATCCGCCCGGTTCCTTAAAGAGTGCCTAGTAGTATCTCCAATTGTTTCGCTCCCCGCTCCCGCGATCTTGATGCCGCGAACACGTTGGTTTATTCCACGTGATCGTCCCTGCATTCAAAGTCAAATAGGTATTGGATGCAACAGGGACATACGTACTCAATCGCCAGATTGCGATCACCTCTTTGTTCACGTTATGGCTGTGCTCCTCGTACCACTGTCCATTTTGAAATATTGTCATCGTACAAGGCAATAATGTACCGTGGTAGATACCTTTTAGTGTTTACGAGGCCAGGTTCGGTTCAAAGGATCACGAACTCGGGCTAGTCTTGTCGCATATTGCAGAGTTCAAACAGCTTCTAGTTTCAGCCGCCAAGCCGAAACATGAATGCCCTTGGATGTCTTTCTAGGCAGAGAAACGACTTATAACATGGCGCCGACAGCCCCAGGCACACAACCTCTGTACATACTTTATTAATACCTACCCTTATTTTCACCTTACATTCACGCACGCGCCCTTTTACATTATCAAGTGTCAGCCCGTGACGGACCCTGCACCACCGGACCTTATCGGCTTACGCGCACCTCCATCCCTCCATCCCGGATCCAGCGAAGCTAGAGGCTTCCGCGGTTCTCCCAGCTGTAGCTTCAGTCCTTCAGTCAGTGCCGGCTCCGCCCTCTCGGAAGTATCGATAAAATATTTGCCATTTAAGGAAGGCTGGCCCTTCTCCCCTCGTCCATCTGCCGACCTGTAACCCCTGGCCGCTGTATATTAACACCCCCCCTCGGAATTCGACCTTCGCCCGCGATACCGCTGTATGAGGTAGCACGCTCTTCAGGGCGCCTCATCTACGCCACCTATACGAAATCGGCCGCTGACGGCTTTCGACGAGAGCGCTTCCGCAACGTCCCGCACAGCTGCACGCAGTATGGCCCCCTCCGCGAACGGCGCAACGGCCCATATGGCGACCACCACCCTGAAGGTCGAGGGCATGACATGCGGAGCGTGTACCTCCGCGATAGAATCGGGATTCCAGGGCGTGAATGGTATCGGAAACGTGTCTATTAGCCTGGTGATGGAGCGCGCCGTGATCCAGCACGATCCGAACATCATAACCGCGGACCAGGTGAAGGAAACAATTGAGGATCGCGGCTTCGACGCCGAAGTTTTGTCTTCGGACCTTCCGTTAGTGGCGCCCGACCACTTTTTGTCCGATTCGGAGGATGAAGATGAGCTGGATTCACACATCGCGACGACGACATTATCGGTGGGCGGAATGACATGCGGCGCCTGCACATCGGCGGTTGAAGGCGCTTTCAAAGACGTAGACGGCATCACGTCTTTCAGCATATCGTTGCTTTCCGAGCGCGCCGTCATAGAACACGATACGACGATAATAACTCCCGAAAAGCTGGCGGAAACAATAGAAGACGTTGGCTTCGATGCGGCCATTGTGGATACTGTGCTGCAAAGCGCAGATGCAAAAAAGAGCAAGGGTGCAAAAGAGACGAAGACGCTGACTACCACAGTCAGCGTAGAAGGCATGACATGTGGTGCCTGCACATCGGCTGTGGAGAGTGGCTTCCAGGGCGTCGACGGTGTATATCAGTTCAATATCAGCTTGCTCGCCGAGCGCGCAGTGATCGTGCACGACCCGACAAAGCTCACTCCAGAGCAGATTGTGGAAACCATCGAGGATCGGGGCTTTGACGCAAGCGTCATCTCGTCAGTAGATGGCAGCGTGCAACAGACGTCGGGGAACAATGGTCCAATTTTCCTCAAGATCTACGGCATGCCCAACGCAAAGGCTGCCGAAGAGCTGGAGTCATTGTTGAAACAACGACCAGGAATTAACACAGTGACCATCAACTTCAGCACATCACGGGCCACCATCCAGCGAGATCCGCAGGTTGTTGGCCTCCGCGCAATAGTGGAAGCAATCGACGGCGCCGGTTACAACGCTCTGGTCGCAGATTCCGACGACAATAACGCCCAGCTAGAGTCCCTCGCAAAGACCAAGGAGATCCAGGAATGGAAACGAGCGGTCAGGATCTCGGCGTGCTTTGCACTCCCCGTTTTCCTTACTAGCATGATCTTCCCCATGGTTCTACCATTCCTCGACTACGGCAGCATAAGCATCATCCCCGGTGTGTACCTTGGCGATCTTGTCTGCATGGCTCTCACCATTCCTGTTCAGTTCGGTATCGGCAGGCGGTTCTACGTCTCAGCGTACAAGTCGCTCAGTCATGGCTCACCTACAATGGACGTCCTTGTCGTCCTAGGAACTTCGGCCGCCTTCTTCTTCAGCTGCGCCTCTATGCTCGTGTCTCTCCTTATGCCACCGCACTCCAAGCCAACAACGCTGTTCGATACTAGCACCATGTTGATCACTTTCATCTCGATGGGACGATATCTCGAAAACAGCGCCAAGGGACAGACATCGAAAGCACTTTCAAGGCTCATGTCTCTCGCCCCGTCTATGGCCACCATTTACGCGGACCCGATTGCTGCTGCGAAGGCCGCCGAAGGCTGGGACGTCACGGAAGAAAAGGACGCACGCAAGTCTATGGACGGAAATGCCATCGAAGAGAAGGTCATCGCTACTGAGCTCATTGAACAAGGCGACGTCGTCATTCTACGACCTGGAGACAAGATCCCCGCCGATGGCACTGTTACCCAAGGAGAGTCCTACGTCGATGAGAGCATGGTCACTGGCGAGGCCATGCCTGTCCAGAAGAAGAAGGGAACTCCGCTCATGGCTGGTACTGTCAACGGTGCAGGACGGGTTGACTTTGTTGTCACGCGTGCTGGTCGGGATACTCAGCTTAGCCAGATTGTGCGTCTTGTCCAGGAAGCTCAGACTAGCCGTGCTCCCATTCAGCGCTTGGCTGACACCATTGCCGGATACTTTGTTCCCATCATCATCACTCTCGGTCTCGCAACTTTTGTCGCCTGGATGGTCCTCAGCCATGCTCTACCCTACCCGCCCAAGGTCTTCCTTGACCACGCCAGTGGTGGCAAACTCATGGTCTGTGTCAAGCTCTGCATCGCCGTCATTGTCTTCGCCTGCCCTTGCGCCCTTGGTCTTGCTACTCCTACCGCTGTCATGGTCGGTACCGGTGTTGGTGCTGAGCAAGGTATCCTAGTCAAGGGTGGTGCTGCGTTGGAGACCGCCACCAAGGTCAACCACATCGTCTTCGACAAGACTGGTACTTTGACCGTTGGAAAGATGAGCGTCTCCAAGACCGACATCCAGGGAGAATGGGGCACAGACGAGTACAAGAAGAACCTTTGGTGGACACTCATTGGTCTGGCTGAGATGGGTTCTGAGCACCCAATTGCAAAGGCTATTGTTCGCGCCGCCAAAGAGCAGCTCAGGCTCGGAGAAGAGAACACTCTAGACGGATCGGTAGGAGACTTTGAAGCAGTCGTCGGAAAGGGTATCGCTGCGTCTGTCGAAGCTGCGCTTTCGCGCGACCGCACCCGTTACAGAGTGCTGATCGGAAACGCCGCATACTTGATCTCCGAAGGTGTCAACGTCCCCGACTTTTTGGAAGAATCGTTCGCCCCTGGCGCAACTGCCAACGCTCGCGGTGGCCGCCAAACACGCTCTGCAGGCCTGACCACCATCCACACCGCGGTCGGAAAGACATACACCGGAACCCTCTCTCTCTCCGACACCATCAAACCCTCCGCCCGCGCCACCGTTCTCGCCCTCCGCCGTCTCGGCATGACCTGTTCCATCGTCACCGGCGACACGTCTTCCTCGGCCCTCGTCGTCGCAGAACAAGTCGGCATCGATCCCGAAGATGTACACGCCTCCGCGCAACCAGCCGACAAGAAAGCCATTGTCGCCGACCTCCAGTCGCGCGGAAAAGTCGTAGGAATGGTCGGCGACGGCATCAACGACTCACCTGCCCTCGCCTCTGCAGACGTTGGTATCGCGCTCTCCACCGGCACAGACGTCGCCATGGAAGCCGCCTCCATCGTCCTCATGTCCACCACCGACCTCCTCGCCATCCCCGCCTCCCTCGTCCTCAGCAAAGCAATCTTCAACCGCATAAAAATGAACCTCGCATGGGCCTGCATGTACAACGTCGTCGGCCTGCCCTTCGCTATGGGATTTTTCCTTCCCTGGGGTCTCAGTCTGCATCCTATGGCTGCTGGCGCGGCTATGGCGTGCTCGTCCGTTTCCGTGGTCCTGAGCTCGCTGCATCTTAAGTTCTGGACACGACCTAGCTGGATGAAGGTCGCGCTTCTGGATCCTTTGGCTGAGGTGCCCGAAAGCGAGAAGGAGGCGGAGCGTGTGGGCTTTGAGAAGGTGGGCTTTTTTAGGAGCATGGTGGATTGGGTTCGGGATAGTATTGCTGCGAGGAAGAGGGAGAGGGAAGAGGCTGGGTATGTGCCGCTTAGGGATATGGGGGAGCATTAGATGGATGGGTAGATGAGTAGGGTGGTTGTTGTGGGTGGTTTTTCTTTGGCGTTGGATACCATTTTTCTTTTCCTTTGATTCTTCGACGCCGCCGCCGCCGTTTTTCTTTTTTACGCTTTACGCGCACTTGCCTTTTATCTATCTATCTTTTTGGCTTCCATTGTGAAAGGGGGGTATTGTAAGTTGTAAATATCGCCGGCGGATTTGGTTTGGTGAGATGTAAGATAGGGGGCTGTACATATATGAGAAGAGCGAAAGAGGGAAGAGAGAGCTTAGTTCTGTGTGCATAAAGTTGCGATATGCGATATATTCCCGCCGTACCATCACACGTCCATCCTCAATACGAACTCGTGACTTCTTGCTGTGCTCTGCATGTACGTCCTTCGACCGCGCGTCACGTGAGACCCATTTCAGAACCGCGCGCACATGAGCCGTGATTACCCGCTTACCGGATTTGGGGCAAGCAAGCAAGGCAGCTCTCACAAGCTAGTCTAGCTGGGTTCCTATCCCGAGACCGCATCGCATTTTCGAACAAGATAAGGACGACGGCGCTGGGCTAAACTAAGACAAGTTTTTTGTTGGACAACACATAGGTACAACTCCTTGAAGATCGCCCCGGGGAGGAAAGTTTTTGCTGCGCGGATTTCAAGGTCTCAGGTGCGTCGTGTGTGGGTGCAGTGCGACATCATCCCGCATCGTTGATTAAAAGAAAAGAGACCTATCGGAAGTTGGAGCCATCCTACGACATCGAGCGAACCAGTAACACCTACCGCGACACCTCGCCGAATCCGTCAAGAGAGGGATATCTAGCTATTTGATATTTGATCTTTGCTTCTGCATTGGAAGAATAGCGGTGGGAAGGCATTACGGGACCCTCGCTGCGATGGGGAGGCCGCGCAAAGAAAGCAATGCGTCGAGTCGGAGTGGAGAGCAGCCGGCACGAGTAGGTATGGCAAACATTGTTGACGCCGGGCGCGATGTGCTAACCAGGGACTTTTCGAATCGTCTAGGAACTCGGGAATATGTACGATTATCTCGCAAAGGTCATTCTTTTGGGTCCTAGTAGTGCTGGGAAGTATGTCTTCCGGTCCCCATCCCCTCCCCGCCGCCCTCGATTCCCACGGGGCCGCAGAAGCGGTGGAGGATGTGTATGTGTGCATGACGCAGAGCTAACAAATATCACCACAGATCATGCATACTCCACCGCTTCATAAACTCGTCCTGGAAAATCCTCTCCTCGCAAACCATAGGCGTAGAATTCGCATCCAAGATCGTACACATCACGCCGCGCTCCTCGTCGCCGCACTCGTCTGCCCCGGGCACGCGCAAGCGCATAAAACTGCAACTCTGGGACACGGCAGGCACAGAGCGCTTCCGCTCCGTCTCGCGCTCCTACTACCGCGGCGCCGCCGGCGCCATCCTCGTCTACGATGTATGCAATTGGAGGAGCTTCGACGGGTTGCGCACGTTCCTCGACGATGCGCGAGCGCTCGCGAGCCCGAACCTGACCGTAATCGTGGCGGGAAACAAGGCCGATGCTGCGGATGGGGCGGACAGAGGAAGTGGGGGAGGGGAGGGAGGATATGGAAGTTGGGGGAGCGGGAGTGAGGACGGAGCATATCCGTCGACGCCGGGATCACAATCTAGTCGCACGACTTCCGGGTCAATGTACGGGACTGCAGCGCTCGGCCTCACGAAAGCCACGGTCGCGCCCGAGGGTCGCGAAGTCCCGTTCGACACGGCGTCGCGCTGGGCCGGACAGAATGGCATTCCCGTCGCTGTGGAGGTTTCGGCGCTCACGGGCGAGAATGTCGACGAGCTTTTCGAACGCTTGGCTAGGATGATTCTTACGAAGATCGAACTCGGCGAAATCGATCCCGATGATCCGAATAGTGGCATCCAATACGGCGATATGGGCGGCTGGGGCAGGGACGATAATGTGAGTATTAGTAGTGGGATTACTGGCGAGGGGATACGGCAGCGCAGGGGCAAGGCCAAGGGGACGCAGAGGAGGGAGTGGGAGGAGGTGTTTAGGTTGAGTGGGAGTACGAGTCGGAGGAGGGGTTGCTGTTGATTTGCTGATCGATGTAGGTAATGAGGAAGAGCAGTATATAATGTAATGTAATCTCTAATTGCATTGGTGAAGCTCTACATGTCCCTTCGTATGTGGTATGATATCCGTAGGCGTCCTATCAGAGACAAGACGCCGTCACCATGTACCTTCTGTCTACACGCTATCTTGGACCTCGGCTCTTCCCGAACTGTCCTAGTGTCATCGCCCGTTCTGAGATTTACCTTGCGTCATTGTGTCGGAATCTAGATCTCGCAAGCAAAGGCACACGAACTCTACGCGCGACCTTCTTGAAGTTTACTTGCCAAACTAGAGTTGTAGAAACCATGGTGCTTTCTAGGCGGTTTGGGGATACACTTGCAAGACGGAGGAAACAATCTGATACGGCCAACGTCACCGGCGTCGAATTCGAGGTTTGACATGTGAGAGGTGTCGCGTGCACTCTGTTCCTGCGTTAGGGTTACCGTGGCACTGACGCCGTAGATTATCTTTGGATGTGATTTCGTCACCTCTTCCTCACTCTGAATTCTTTCCTTCCTATCATCTACCTCGGTACAAGCTCATCAATCAGCCACGGTGTCGCTCTCACGCCTCTCACGCCTCTCCCCATCTCTCCCCCGCATATCATCACTCTCCGCATCCCAAACCACCATGGGCTGGCTCAATCGCATCAATCCTACGCCGTCCTTCCCCGCGTACACTGGCCCCTACAAGGTCGGTTCCGTCGACGTTGAACTTCCCACCCCACAATTGGAGTCGCCCGGCCCGTCGGCCTCCCCATGTACGAACCTCCCCACCGTCGCTTTCCGCATCTTCTACCCAGCGCGCCACGAAAGTACCCAGCGAGGCGTAAAATGGCTACCAAGTCCCCAACGAGAGTTCGTCGGCGCGTATGCGCGGTTTCTGGGCGCTGGGAATGCGTTTTCGCAGTTCTTCAGCGTGGTACCGCAGATGTTGTTTTATATCAACATACCCGTACATCACAATGCGGATATTCTTGAGCCGCCGACGAAGACCAAACAGTGGCCTGTCATGGTATTCTCGCATGGACTGGGAGGGTCGAGGAATGCATATTCGCATATTTGTGCTTCGTTGGCTAGTCATGGCCTTGTGGTTGTTGCGCCGGATCACAGGGATGGGAGTGCGCCTATCAGCTTCGTGCACACTTCAGAGGAGAAGGAAAAGCTGAAGCGGGTCGAGTATAAGAGGGTGCCACATCAGGCCTCGACCGAAACGTATGAAGCGCGCGACGAGCAACTGAGGATACGGCTCTGGGAATTGGGCTTGATACATGATGCGCTGCTTAAGATCGACGAACGTACACCTTTGAAGAATGTCGCCGAGGATCAGAAGAAGAATGCGGGGAAGGATATGCTTACCATGTTTGCACATACGCTGAGTGTACATGAACCGGGCGCGATATCATGGGCCGGTCACTCTTTCGGCGCGGCGACAATGGTCCAGCTCGTTAAGTCAACATACTACCGCCCATCAACGGAACAACCAGACTACAGGCCACTCTTCACTCCCTCGGAGACATCAAGCATCGTCCGTCAGATCACGCCAAACACACCCGTTCTACTTCTCGATCTCTGGACCCTCCCCATCCAGTCTCCCTCCACAACATGGCTCCGCTCCAAGCCCATGCCGTGCTACGACTCCCCCACTTCCGGCGGCTCGCACCTCCTCGCCATCCTCTCCGAAGCCTTCTACAAATGGTCTGCCAACCTGAACGACACAAAACGCATCGTAGCGAAACCCGTACACGCTAGCCCCAGCCAACCTGGCCCGCACATCTTCTATCCCGTCTCATCGGCTCATCTCTCACAGTCCGATTTCGGCGTCTTGCTTCCTTGGATCACGACCAAGATCTTTGGAGCAAAGGAGCCGGAGCGCGTATTGAGGCTTAATGCGAGAGCAATGCTGCAAGTCCTGCGGGACGCGGGTATCGAGGTTGCGAATACGAGTGCGCTAGATATGGAGGTCAAGGAAGCTAAAGGTGAAGATAGGAGTGTGGCGAGGGATGAGAAGATATTGAGTCGGAGCGCGGATGATGTTAGGGGCTGGGTCGCTCTGGATACGGAGGCGAGTGCGAGTGCGAGTGAGAAGGTGGAGAAGGGACCTGCGGATGCGATGGTGGAGGGGGAGGTGCTGGGGCAGGTTGTTTCGAATGAGGAGAGGGATAGTGAGCGGAGCGGGAATAATATGTAATTTCTTTTATGGGATTTCGCTTTCGATATCTGGACTCTTCTTGTAGTGCTCCTGCTGTAGCACCTCATCGTCGTGTTGGAGTCATGCTGTGCGTTGAAAGCTTCTAGCGTCGACCAATCAGACGTCGCTATCGCTGTCCGTGTGCGTGCGCGCGCTAACGGTGGGACTTCGCGCTTAACGCGTAGATAGACGAGGTGGCGATGTTTTTTATATTGTTGTTTTCTCGCACTCTCTTTTACTTTCTTTATTACTCTTTTATAATTCTGCTTTACCTATATGTCGTGAGTACTGCGTACATGTACGTGTGTGTGTGTGTGTGTTTAGTAGGTAGGTAGGTAGGTAAACGCAGTAGGCTTTATAGGGTACGGTAGGGTAGTACGGCTGGTGCTTGTGTTACGTTCGGACTAGATACCTTGTTTAATTGCGATAGTGGGATTTGCTGTGCTTTTGCTTCGCACTACACGCGCACCTTTACTTCTAACTACACGCGCGTCCACGTCCGCGGCTTGGGGTATGTAAAGAGGGCTTGTCTGAGCTTTACTTCTTAACGGACGGCTTCAACGCACGGGCACAACCCGCAAAGGACTACGGTTGACAACTTGCAAACCCCGCATCACGAAGCTGCGTCAAGGGGTGTTTCACCACCGTACCATCAATCAACCTGCCCTCGCAACACGGGACAATCATCATGGCAAACTCACATCCCAACCAAGATGTCCCTTCTCTCCATAGCACAAACACAGCAACCTCAAACCTATATTCCTCACACCAAGAACCTCTCTCCCCCCGCAGAAATCCCCAATGGCTCATCGAACTCGGCTACCCGGAAATCGCCCGCCCGTCAGACCTGCTCATCGTCGACGATACGCCGGAGTGGGTCACGAGACGGGTCCGCGATTACGAGGATCGGTACGGTGTGTACAATCTCCATCAGGAATTAGATAGGTTGGAAGAGATTCCGGAGTATAGTCCTTATTTTAACCCAGCTTTGGGGAGGAAGGTCGGGGAACCTGTGTGGCGACGATCGGCTGGGGCGGCTAAGGTTAAGGAGGTGCGGATGCAACGTGAGGATTCTGCTGATATGATGGATTTGGATGAGTTGGTGGGGGAGGAGGATGTTGTTGATGCTGGAGCGACTAAGGTTATGGATATAAGACTATGCCACGTACACAAGCAACCGACATCCGCCCAGACGCAGAGCTCTAAACAAATGGACCTCGGTCAGTCAACGCAAGACGGTACTGCCATCGCTGAATCGTCCAAGTCTCCATCCGAAACGGATAAGGACATTGTTAACGCGGAATATACCCCCCTCCCTCTGCCAGAGTGGTACAAAAATATGTCGATGACGAGTCACGGCATGAAAGAACTTAACAAGCGACCGTCCTCCGATCAAGCGGACACGCTTACAGCCCTGTCGAGCATGAAGACATGCATCACAAACTGCGAGAATGAGACGAATCCTACAAAACAGCTCGAGCTGTTCGAAACGCTTCGCGACCAAATCCACAAAGCTGAGATCCTGCTCTTAGTCGATCGCTTCATCGTGCGTAAAGCTCAGATGCTTTATCCTCCGACAGGTCTTCCTCGTATCTTCACAGCCCAGTTTCCGTGGGATATCAAGGCCGACGCATGGCAGTTATACGTGCGCTGGCATGCGCAGATCTTCGAGGTTGACCTGCTCCGCGGCATCGTATCCAAAAAGGGCAAAGAACGAAATGCGGACAGCATTGACCCTAAGTGGACAGGCAAGATAAAGGCTAACTACTATGGCCAAGGCCATCTTGTTCTAGGCCAGTGGTGGCCAACGCAGCTCTGTGCCGTCCGCGACGGGGCACATGGTGCTTCACAGGGCGGGATCTGGGGCGAGAAGGGGATGGGAGCATATTCGATCGTGCTTTCGAACGGGGGTGTAGCTGGAGGAGGATCCTACAGCGACGAGGACAACGGGACGGAGATTTGGTACTCCGGGACCGAAGGGAAAAACTTCACGCCCACGGAATTCACGCTCCGGCTTATCGAGACGTGTGACCAGGTACACAACAAGGTCCGCGTTCTTCGCTCCCATCAGTTGCAAAAGAAAAACCCATATCGCCCAAAGGTCGGCCTGCGATACGATGGCCTGTACGAGGTTGTCGCGAAGAAACTGACTAATAAGGCCAAGGCTTGCTACCTGTTTAAGCTTGTACGGAGCAAAGGTCAAAACCCTATCCGATACGAGCAGAATAGTGCAGCTAGGAGGCCGACTATTTACGAAATCAAGGCGGATGAGCAGCTGAGGAAGAGTGGCCGTTTGGTGTGGTAGGGAGTGGCTTCGGATCATGTCGACGGCGGTATACTGTGGAAATCTGTTGTTAGGTTGTAGAGACGATTTTTTTGTCTTTTATACAGAGCTATCCTGGGTCAGACTGTTAGGATCACTTACTCGGGATTAGGTAGTTTGTGACTAATGCTAGATATCATGGCAATAACATGACTTATACATTAATAATCTTAGTTCAGACATTAGAATTATAGGCTTACGATAGAATAGAAGTACGATACTGACTTTGCATATATTTAGATTACCTCTTTTACTGTATTATAGACTAGAGTGTAGTGTCTAGATCGCAAGCTGATAAACTTAGTCGCAGTCAATCACTGTAAGTCTCCTATTAAATAAGCTTATTCAGTATTAACACGAGAGACATCGACCCCTCGCTAGAAACCCACCGCTTTGCCCATCCAGTCACAACCTGGATACCTTTCCTACATTCAATGTTCCTGCTACTACAATAAGTTAGTATCTAGTGGGTAGCTTCTAGACGCGACGTCGGGCAATCAAGCGTGTGTGTGTCACAATCACCCACAACAAAAAAAAACCCTAACCAAGGAATGCAAACATTCGCCATGCGTGCCACCCCTCAATATCAAAACAAGAAATAAAAGCTACAGTGAAACCTGGGTATAAGCAATTATACGTTATAAGCAATACATACGTTATAAGCAATAAGTCAGCGCCACCGTCGTTTTTCCCATACAAATTGCTTACAACCGGCGATAAGCAAAGCAATGAGGCGCTGTCACGTAAATTGCTTATTGCCAAGTTGAGACGATACCTAATTTGGTTAATTTCTCGTGATTTTAAGTGAACTATTACTAGTTCAGACGAAATTTAACGCTGACTAATCAAATCACGTGACTATTATTTCAGTCACGTGACCTAACACGTGACCTAAATCACGTAAATTCTTCCTAAAAGCCCTCAATTCTGTAGAATTTACTAATCTTTAACTCTATCTGTAAAGGAAAAGCCTTAATAAGCTAGTAAGACGCTAGCAGCCTTTTGTTTTAACAGATAGTTTAAAAATAACAGTTTTCTGTTACTTTTGTATACAAATTACTAAGAAACTCTACATAAGCAATACCAACGCTATAAGCAATAACCCCTGGAAACCGAGGCGTTGCTTATAACCAGGTTTCACTGTATCGATTCCAGCCCCATGTACACGGAACTTAGTGTCAGGCCTGTGCATAACGATGTTGAGGTCACGCACATACATCCATACATTCTCTCCCTTGGATGCGCGTGCCTTGCTTGGCAAGGGCATGGAATAGAAGGGAGGGTACTATTTACTCTCCCTCCCCTCCCACCCCCCGCATGAAAAACATCGCTCTTCCACGTCCTTTGCTTCTTCCTTCCACTGTTCGTTTGTTCGTTCATTCCCTCCCTCCTTTTCCTTATCCCTTACTACCTCTAAAGAGGCCGCCGAAAATGGTGCTCTCGCACTCTACCTTCACCAACATCCTTCTTCTTCTTCTCGTCCTCCTCGCCATCACCTTCACTAATGCAGCAGTCCTCCCTATCCCCCATCCCCATCCCCACACACCCCTCTCCCACACCATCGACCCAAGGACCCCACTCATCGCGACGAACCAGGAGGGAAACCACGATGTATTTGTTACCCTCAACGACGCCAAAGATCCGAAGACGTTCTGGAAAGACCTAGGCGATTTCTTCGCGCAGTATGATTTCTTCGACTTTTTGAGGAATTTGGTAGGTGCAAGACCGGGACCGAGTGGGAGTTCTAGTGGGGTTTTGACGACGACGACGGTGTTTATCACACCAACACCAACACCAACACTGACACTGACACTGACACTGACGCCGACGCCGACGCCAACGACGAACGCGACGGATGTCGTGGTGGTAGAAACTCAGCCGACTCAGACACTTGGTCCTACTTCTTCCAGCGCTGGAGGAGAAGAACAGGGTACATTCACTATCCTCCCTTGGTACCCTCCGGGAGAGGGTTTGAGCGATAATGTTACGGTTCCCGCTCCGACGGCGTTGCCGGTCGTGTCTGATGACTTTCCTAACGAACCGACGCTGACAGCTGGGGTTGGGACGACTGGGAGTGGTGGGGATGGTGTGTCTATACTCCCTTGGTTCCCGTCTGGTGGACATTTGTCGGATAATGTTACGGTGACTGGGCCTACGACTACTGGGATCGAAGTGGAACCTACGGATCCGGTTATCAGTATTCTCCCCGTCATTCCTAGCGGCCAGAATCTCTCGGACAATATCACATTTCCCGAGCCTACGCCTACTGGAATCGAAGTGGAACCTACGGATCCGGTTATTAGTATTCTCCCCATCATTCCGATCGGCCAGAACCTCACGGACAATATAACACTCCCCTTCCCCATCGCGATTTCGGTCGAATTTCCAAACGAACCTACACTAGTAATCGACCCCCCGTCCATCGAATCCAGCATCGTCTCCGAGGGCATAGTGACGTTTCTCCCTCCAACCCCGACATTGGCTCCACCAGGCAATCTTCCTACCGCAAAGCCTTCAGGCCCAACCTTCGTCATCGTGAACGGAACGAAAAAGCTCACACGGACTGCACCATGGATATTGACTAACCCATTGCGTCCCACCGATGGCCCAGCACCAGTGCCATTCCCCACTCCTAATACCAGCGAGAGTGGAGTTCCAGGGCAAAATCAGACCCCGACTCTAACAGTGAGCTTGAAGAGTACGAAATACGTCTACATCACTGTCACGCCTACACCCATCGGGACCGCGATTTCCGTCCTACCTTTAACACTCTCGCTCCCGGTACAAAACACAAGCGCAGCAGGAATACCAGCAGGTATAAACTCCACCACCAACCTCAACACCACTGTCTCCCTACCGACAGCAAAAGCAACAGCAACAAGCACCCCCATCTTCACCCCCCTCATCCCCATCCCCACCCCCAACTCCTCCAACGCCCCCTCCCCCGTCTTCGCCCCCGACGCCCTCAAAACCCTCCGCAACATATGCACCGACCCAAAAATCCACACCATAACCCTACCCCTCCTATCCCGCTTCTACGGCCCCAACGCATACCCATCACTAACCACATACCCCGGGTGCGCGGCCCCGAACGCGCGGCAAGCGCAGCAAGCCCCGGGCCTCCTCAACTGTTCGCAGCTAGGAGCGGAAGTGGCCCGGTGTCAGAAGGAGGGACGGCGCGTGTTGCTCGGGGTCGAGTTCGATGGGGCCGGGGCCGTGAACGGGAATCTTTTGTTTGGGAGCGCGGAGGGGAGACTGCCGGTGCCGGTGGTGGGGTTGCCTGGGGTCGGGGGCGCGAGGGCTCCGTTGAAGGATCTGGGGGAGCCGTGGAGGAATTGGTAGGTTGATTCTCTTCTCATCCCTTTCCTTCCCTTCCCATCGAATTCCCTTCCTCTACCCAAATCCCAATCCCCCCTTTTACCACTCACTCACTCACTAACCCCACCCCCCAAAAAAACAGGACATCCCCCATTCCCACCCCCAACCTCTTCAACCCCAGACACCCCCCAACCGCCTTCGCACTAACCCTCTTCTCCCTCTTCGGCGCCGGAACAACAGAGCGCAAAGACCTACGTCCCTTGGGTCCCGACCCCGTTCCCGACACCGTTCCCGACCCGACTCTCCCATCCGATCCCCAAGCCTTATCCTCCCTCCTTCTTCATAGACCCCTGGGCGAAAACGTCGTCCTCGACGGCTTCGACGTGCGCGTGCCAGGGGAATGGAAAGGTAGGTATCAAGGCGACTTGATTGAGGATTTTGTGGGGAGGTTGAGGGAGTTGGAGAGGGAGGGGGAGGGAGGGGGCGTTGTGGTTGTGGGGGAGGTGTAGGTTGTAGGTGGTTTGAGGGGAAGAGATGATGATGGGGGTTTTCTTTTTTCTTCTTTTTATTGTAGGGACGTTTGATTTGCGGGGGGTGGATGGATGGATGGATGGGGGTTGCTGGGTTAGCCTTGGTAGGGGGATGGGCGGCCATTTACTTGATTTTGCTTTACTTTACTGCATCTATTCTGGGTTTCCGTACTGTATTTTCTTTGGGTCGTAACGGAAAGGAAGTAATGCGCCACTCACTGATTGAGGTTTTTCACTGCATATGAGTGGCATCACATGGATTCAGAAGACACGAGATAGAAATTCCTTGTACGATTACTTGTGATACGATGACTACGTGATATGGTATGACCATAACTGCGGCCGAAAGCAACAAGCATCTTCCTCATAACTCCAAGTATGTACCCGACCTTGGCTGACCTTGGAACCTAGGCGCCACCCACAACATGGGATCTATATGAGATCCATGCGTGTCCAAACCCTTAACCGGTTGTCATAGCAAAACTGTCCGTGTATACATGAGTGGGCCTCATGTCGATGCGATGTGTCATGCTACTGAGTAGCCATGCAACGACGGTCCGGGATGGTGGATTTACCAAGAGCCGTTAGGGTTGGCGGCACCCCACTGAGCGTCGGCGGGAACATCGTCGGCCCAGCTGGACGCAGTGTCGTTGACGGCTGTGTCAGTGTCGGCGGCAGTGTCCCAGCCTCCAGTCGCGACGCCAGAGTCAACGGCGCCAGAGCCGCTGTTACCCCAACCACCAGCGGTGTTCTCGGCAGCCGGGGCCTTGCACCGCTTGATAGTGTGGCCTGATATCGATTAGCTGAAGCTTAAGCCGAGAAGACAGTAGTGAGCACTTACCCATCTCCTGGCAGTTGTTGCACTTGACACGCGTCCAATCCTTTGGCTGGGGGCAATCGCGGCTCTCATGACCAATGCCGTCGCAGTTGCGGCACTTCATGACGCGCTCGTTGGGGCATTCGGCTGTAGGATGGTTAGATATGTCTAGAGAGCCAATTGAGACATATACTTACACTTGCGGTGACCAGTCTGGTAGCAATTGAAGCACTCTTGCTGGCTATTGTCGCGACCACCACCCTCGCGAACCTTGCGGGGTTTGGTGCACTCGGAAGCAAGATGGCCAACCATATCGCAATTGAAGCAAGCACGATCACCACCGCCACGAGCCTTGCGAGGCTCGGGACAATCGTTCGCGCGATGACCCTCAAGCTCGCAATTGAAGCAGGCGTTGGAGCGAGTACCGGCCTTGGGGCTGTATGCTGTTAGTCGGAATATTCGATATGTTTGAAGTGACTTACCAGTCGCGCTTCATGTGGCCTTGCTCACCACATTCGTAGCAAGGGTTGCCACCAGAGGCATTGGCGCCACCAGCAGAGAAGTTGGCCGCCTCGGGAGAACCTAGAGTGATATACGATTAGCACAGCTCATACTGCACGAAATCGTATGAAGATACGTACCCCAGCTGTTCAGAGAGGCCTCCGTAGCAACCGGAATATCGGTGCCGAAGGGGATATTGACGGCACCGCCCTCGAAGCCATTCTCGGCGCGACGCTCCTCGTCCTCACGCTTGCGGTGGGCCTTGGAGTTCTTGTGGGCAGACCAGTCCTTGGTCTTGATGGGACGGTGGCACAAGACGCAGTTGGTGATGGCTGGCTCAATGGTACGAGGAACAGCGTACGGGTTGGCGGCCAAGGGCTGCTGGCTCGCGAATTGCTTGACCATGGTGTCTAAGAGGGCGTGGGATAGCTCTGTATATTGTGCGCGTCAGTGTGGGTGACTTGTGGCGGAAAGAGCAAAGCGCAGAATGTCACACACGCGAGGAGAGCGAGTGGGTGAGAGTGAGGGTGCAGGATAGAAACTTACTTGTTATTGTGTAGAGGATGGGAGTAGAGGAGGGATACGCGGGGGAAACGCGCTTGGTTCGTGTGTGGTGAGGGTGAGAGAGGAAGGAGTGAGGGGGGAAGAGGAAGGAGCAACGGGCGTGTGTTTATACTGCGACCTCCAAAACGGGACGACTGAAAACAACCAATGAGCGAGAGAAAAAACTCGCTTGGAAACGGCCCAAGCTCAGGTCTTGGGTATGATGCAGGAGTGTCGTGGAAGGGAATGGTGCTGCTGCAGGTAACCGATGGGCCTGTTTGTTGACACCGTGAGCTCTCCCACATCGACCACCCCGGCGGTAGATTTCTCGTTGGTGCGGGAGAGGTCATTGCTTGAGACATGGACATGTCTGGTGGATAGTATCGAGCCATTGGCCAGGTATCGCTCGTCTTCTATGGTGTCTCCAGATGTCTAGCCAGAGGATCACATGATGTCCAGTTCAAACAACTTGGCCTCGCAGGCGTAACACCGACATAGAGCTCAGCCTTGCCTGTGTAGAGAGCAGAGACAGTAGAGAGAAGCATCGAGCGCATCTCATCGTGGCCTCACAAGCGTGCACCCCTACGCAACGGACTTCCTGGTGGACATGGATATCGTACAGCGATCCAGTTCCGACAAAACAGCATCCATGCAGACGACGGTCTAGAGAAGCCACCAAACCCATTCCTGACCTCCTATGCACCAATACTCTTGCGAACAAGCTGATGCTGATATTCGATAGAAGAATACGTCAGACACAAGCCTGCTCCATCAAACACATACAAGAGCATCCCCGCAGCTCATACGCTTCTTGTCCGAGCCGGCGCCGAAGCCCGACCGACAACAGGTGGCAGGGCGAAGCCTTCTCTTTCGCTTTACAAGGGCCGCGACCGACACAAAGGCTGCATGTGGAGGGACACGCTCAGGGTTAAGCCTTATATCGCCGGATACGACCATGTGCCAAAGCCTATGGTTCGGGGAGTGCATCTATTGAGCAGCTTGAAAGAACGGCGCCATTCGGGGACGATGGCTGTGGATCCAAGACAACATGGGCGCGTCGTCGTGAGTCACGAATGTCGAATGTCAGGACATGTACACAACACATTGTCCATGGATCGCAGACGACCGGTCCTAGTACTGAGACCGACCTCAAGAAAGACTTGGGGTGCATCAAGCTCGGTCGTCTTCAAAAGGACGGGTTCGCGGTGTGTGCGGGAACTGATTACGACATGGCGACTCTCGACTACGTTGGAAATGTCCGGGAAACCTGGCATTCTGCGTTCAGGACCGCATGTCCATGAACTAGACAACCCTACGGCTTTCTATCTCGGAATACCGGTCCTTCTTGCCAACCTTCGGACGGCTTCCCGATCGTCTCCTCGTACACAGGTGTTATAGATCCCCGGATTTTGGAAGGAACTGGAAGGAACAAAAGTCGAATCGCACAAAACCAACTCCGTGGTGATTCCGGCTGGGTCCACGTCGTATTTTCCCGATTCTTTAATCCTGCTATGGGGATCTCGCCGTCTAAACATTTCCTGATAAACTCTAGCCAGAAATATCTCTTTACACATATCTCTGTATGTACAACATACGATAGAGTCCTCGTCTAAGTACCACCGATAATTCCTGCCTCACCTTCCACCTCTTCTTCCTCGACAATCTGTTCATATCTCTTCGGTGGTGCATCCCATCCGGTACCGGCTTGGACCAACGCCACAACAACCGACAGACCAACCGCACCTAGAAACAGCGCTTTGATAGCATCCTCATAAGCGCTGACAGCGACTTCCTTCTCCTTTCCTTCTAATCTACCCACCGTCGCGGGACTCCCCAACAACGTCCGAATGAGACCCGCTTTATCCTCGAGTCCAGCATCAGCGAAGCCATCAACAAGAGACTTGTGCAGTACGCGTCCAAAGAAGCCCCCACCGATCGCAGACCCGAAGCTTCCAGCGAATCCTCGGAACGTTGCGAGAAGAGATAGTACGATGGGATGGACATCCGGAAGCGTGAGGTGCAGGAGGTGAACAAGAGTGTAGTTCAACGAGGCACCTGCCAGGGCACCATTGCAAAACACCATCAGGACATACAGTCCCCAAGTGCTATCCGAGGTCGATATAAACGCCAGGACCAAGAACGTCAGCGGGAACAGCATCATCGACACGACGCTATGCATGTAAAAGCTGCCATCTCGTCGGATATGGAAGACCCCTGCAAGCAGACCTCCTGTCGCGAACCCCGCGTTAGTAGGGATGAGTATCGAACCTGCAACAGCGGGTTTCCAATCCCGCACCGCTAGGGCGTAGACGGGCGTGTAGAATAACACGCCCCAACGCGCCGTCATGAATCCTACGGTGGCAAGACATGATAGTAGGGTGCCACGCGATCGGACTACTTTGATGGGTATAACGGGGTCCTTGGCGATGTAAATCTCGTTCAGGATGAAGAGCGGGAGTGCGAGGCCGGAGAGTATGAGCGGTGCTACCAAGACACTTGGGCCCGAGAGGCCCAGAAGAAAAAGAACTATCAAGGCAATGAGCAGTATAGCGCCGGAGTAGTCTATGCGCCCAAGCTTTTCTCGAAGTGTCGTATGCTGGAAGTCGTTGGCTTTCGGCGCCATATTTGCTGGTATACCTGCCAGTAGCCCGAAGCCCGCGAGCATGGAGATAGGCGCCTGGATACCGAACAATGGTTTCTAGTGCAGCTTCTTGTCAGCTGGTGCTTCCTCTCATAGTTGTGTTGAACCATGAGTGGGAGTACCGATGGGGTGATTGGGGAAGGGGAGAGAAAAACATTGTGCTCACTCACCCAACCAATCTTCGGTTCAACCGCCCCCGCAATGACCGCGCCTAAAGAAATCCCAACCGTCATCCCGCAATTCGCAAGCCCGATATACAAGCCCCTCTTCTGCGGGCTGGTCATTTGTATCGCGATGATGATGGCGACGATGAAGATACCCGATCCGCCCGCCCCTGCCAAAGCGCGGCCTACGATGAACATCTTGAAGCTATTCGACAAGGCTGTGACGATGCAACCTAGGCACATTATGACGGTGGAGAAGAACATGCACATGCGCGGAGAAAAGACTTGAGACAGGCGACCCATGAGCGGCGCGAGCGAGCTCATGGCGATGAGGTACGAGGAGGTGAACCATGTTACGAACTCGAAGGCGTCGAGATCTGCTGCGATGGAGGATTGGGTTGTGGTAAGAATGGAAATGTTGGTTGCTGGAAAGTGTGAGTTGAGGCATGAAAATGTATTAGGACTTGAGTTTGGTGATTGCACTCGCACGTCCTTGGGTTGCCGTCGTTTGACTCCCACATAGGCTCAGGGTTCCACCGGTTGACCAGTCTAGATCGAACTCTTCCCACCTCTCAATCGAACCCCTGACCATTGCAAAGAAAGTTCCCCCCTGGAAAATAGATTTGGAAATGGCATACCTTGCAGAAAAATCAACATCCCAATACTCCCCACCGCCAACGCCCCCCTCTTCCTAGACATCCGCGGTATCTCTCCCTTGACATCATTTCGCTCCTCGTCATTCACAGATGCCGTACTCGAAGTTCTCGAGTCCGAGGAACGCCGGAGGAGTGGACTGCGCTCCTCCGAGCGCGCAAGTAAACTCATGCTAGACGTTGTATTCGGCGAATGAGATATGAGATGGAACCAAGGGATCGGGAAATGCGCGCAAACAGCAATAATGATCAACCGAAGGAGAGGTTTGATTTGAGACGGAGATGACGTTTATAGAACTAGATTGGGATGACGACGGGGATGACAAATGCTCAGATAGGGATCCTTGCCCGTTCTCCGTGCTATTTCGCCCGCGTTATCTGCAGCACGAGGGGTGTACGTGCGTCACACTTAATTCCGACTTTTCGAACGTCTTGAGTTCTGCGCGATGGGGATTTCTGTCTTTCCCATCTACGCGACTCTTTTTCGATCATGGCTTACATCGGTTTTTCTAAATGGCATATGTGGGCGTTTTCTGGAATTATGCGAGTGGACTATGCCGCACATATACAGGGGTCCAGACCAACGATAATACGGGCACAGACACGACGCGAGCTACACGGCTATAGAGATTCTTTATAGCCGTTGTTGGAGCCGATCATACTGAATAAAGATGATTGATAAGGGCATGTATTCGTGGGACTATACAATGCAGCGACCAGCCCATTGCAGAGGACAACCTTTCACACGGGACCCACGTCGGAAGAGTACCTTGGGTTACGCAGCTTCAATACCTGGCGCATCACACCTAGTCAGGAACATAGATATCACCTACAACATCAGTATACATCACACTACTAGGAAGGCAACACGTCGTAATCATTATCAGTTATCTGATCCTGCGTAGACTTGCGGGGGATACTCCACGGTCTTATCGCCTTTTTCTCCGGAGGAGCTCCGCACGAGCCTGGGCATACATTGTACCTTACCTAGGTCAGGTACGACACCGTACTTGGCATGCATCTACTTGTCCAATGTCGTCGGATCACCATGGCCGACACCGCTGTTCAAAGAATTTATCCATCTTTTTGTCTCTACCGAGGCACGAGAAGTTTATCTTTTGTCGACATGCCGCTCCCGCCCATTGCCAAGAGTGGGACTTTGGCATGAGCAGCGAACGCGAAAGAATTGGCATGGGCATGCTCTAGTTAGTGTAAGTACCTAGATGGGGAAAAAAGTCTTAAATACGAACTCTTGTCGACTGCAAAGTTGCTGTGTCGTCGGCCACCCACTTCCTCTCTATCAACCAGTGTGAGGCTGCGATGATGGGCTCTTCGTTGATTCCAGCCTTTTGGGCGGCTATATTGGCATTTACCCAACTCTCCTATGCCGATCCAGTCTACCAGGAACATGTAGCGTTCAAAGACACGCCGATGCTAGAAGCATCCGGAGCCCAAAACATCAACATAGAATACAACACCGCACTCGACGGCGAACTCACCATTGCTTATGGAAGCTGTGGCATGAACAAGCTCCAACACGCCCATCACCATATCGGTAGCACGCACATCGGCTCGCACCCTCTAGCCAAGCGACATAGCGACTGGGAGTCTCGGAGACCGACAAAGTTCGTTTGGCTGGTTCCCGAGAACATTGGTAAAGGATGCTTGCACGCTTTTGTTGAGTCGGAGCTCGTGGGCCGCTCGGAGGAGTACGAGGTGCGCAGACGGAAGTTGAGGAAAAGGACTTCGAAGTTTGCGGATGTGGCGGATCCTCTGGGGCCGTGGTTCGATGGCGTCGAGTACTTGAAGCAGAAGAACCCGAATGAGACTTTCGTTGCGCAAACGAAGGAGAAGAAGTTTGGGATTCTGGGGGCTGGGATATCGGGTTTACTTATTGCGGTACGTCGAGTATTCTCAAGTTTTAGAGGTCGTACTGATGGTCATATTAGCTCATCCTCGACTCCGTCAACATCACCAACTGGAAGATCCTGGAATCTTCCAACCGCGTGGGTGGCCGCATGTACACGTCCTACCTCAACAACACTGCGCCAGAGGAGTACCAGTATCATGAGCTCGGACCCATGCGTTTCCCCTACACTATCACTGACGAGGAGACCAACGAGACGTTCCCGATCATGGACCAGCGCATGGTCTTCCAGCTCGCGGACGTCCTTAACGAGGTCAACAAAGATGAAGATCCAGCTCTCCAGATCAATTTCATACCCTGGATTCAGAAGAGTGACAACGCACCAGTCGTCACATCTAAACGTCGCCCGGACGGCACCGTTCCTGGTACTCTGGAAACCACGCTCGACCCTTCGTTGCTCGATAACGCTAATTTGACGTATTCAAATGCTACGGCTGTGGCGGAGGCGACGAAGGCCTTGGATGACTTTAAGCACCTCGATGCTGAGCGTATCAGGCTCTATGCGAAGAACGTTTTCCGTGCGCATAAGGAGGCGGTCGAGACGGGACTGTTCGATTTCTCCGAAGTCGAGTACTTGCGCTATGTCATGGGTTTCGATAACAATATTACGGATCAAGCGACCACGACGGCTGTCGTCTGGCCCATGTGGGAGTTTGAGACGGTGTACTTCATGGCCACAGAATGGCGTACCGTCGACAAAGGCCTCAGTCGCATACCCGAAGCCTTCCGCCCCCTCGTCTCCAACCGCACCAGTTTCAACACCAAAGTAAGCGGCGTAAAGTACAACAAAGACACCAACTCCCTAACCGTCTCTTCCCGACCCACGGGCTCCAATCCCCTAACCACGACCAAAACAACGGAGGAATTCGACTACATCTTCAACAGCGTGCCCTTCAACCTACTCCGCTTCTGGGACCTCCCACCCTACTCCAACCTCCTGAAGCGAGCCATCGAGCGCACCGTTTTCGACGGCGCCGTAAAAGTGGCCGTGCAATACGAAACTCGCTTCTGGGAACATCTCGAGCATCCGATCTACGGAGGCTGCGGTCGCGTCGACATCTACGGCATCGGCCAGATCTGCTACCCTTCCTTCAACATCAACGAAACCGGCCCCGGCGTCATGCTCTCATCCTACATCTCCTCGGCCGACGCAACAGTCGCGTGCTCCATGCCCGAAGCCGAGCACATATCCTACATCCTCGACGCCATGGTCGCCATCCACGGGCCCGTCGCGCGCGAGCAGTTCACAGGGAACTATGCACGGCATTGCTGGGAAAATGACGAGCATCATGCGGGGAGCTGGGCAGTGCCGATTGTCCCGCAGCAGCAGCTGTATCTGCCGAGTTTCCACAACTCGGAGTTCAATACTGTGTTTGTGGGCGAGCATACGAGTTTCACGCATAGTTGGGTTTTCTCGGCGCTGGAGAGTGGGGTTAGGGGCGCGGTGCAGATGTTGCTGGATGTTGGGCTGGTGGAGGAGGCGAAGAGTGTGAATAGGAAGTGGATGGCTAGGTGGATTGACGTGTAGTAATACAGGTAGTAGATATCATGTACTATGGAGCAATCTACACGTGACTCCTTCCATCCGGGCTAGTGCGGGAGTGAGCCGGTCTTGGCAGTGACGCTGATAATGCTGACATGAGCACGGCTGACATGATCAAGGTAAAGCTGGCTTCTTCGTCAAGGCCCCAAACCACGCCAAAGGACAAGTCGCCATGTTTTGCTCCGTCTGAGATGTCGAGATGACTCTCTACCCCGCCCCGATCGCCACCATCGAAAACAATCCGCGATGAAGCCCCGAGTAACGCGGCTGGTGCCGCTCTTCCTCGGTACGTATTGCGCTGCGGACGTGCTGAAACCGTAGACTAACTGGCCGATTGCCAGTTCTCCTCTCGCTGTTCCTCTCCGTATCGGCGTCGCAGTTCCGTGCCAGCGACGGCGCGCATTCACAGAAACCGCTGGGCGACCGGAATGCTCGACCATCGGACAATTGGGGCGCGCGGAACAAGCATCAAGGCAGAGGCTGGGCCGCCTACAACGACGCCACGGCCTTGCTAGCCAAGTTGCAGCCCGCAGCAGCGCCATGGTGGCATTTCAAGAAGTCGGGCGTCTTCGGGACTGGCGCCTACTACGCAAAGGAACTGTTCTTTGTGCTCTTCATGAACGGACCGCCGCAGCAGGACCTCCTCACCACGAACCCCGCGCCCAAGAAGCTGGCTCATCCGCTCGCCGACGCCGCCACCCTGCTGGAAGAGGCAGCCGCCGAGCAGAATGCCGACGCCATGTTCACGCTCGCGGAGATGAACTTCTACGGAAACTACTCGTACCCGCGCAACTACACGGAGGCCTTCCGCAGATACGTTGACCTCGCCACGTACAGCGGGAATGCCTCGGCGCAGTACATGGTGGGGTTCATGTATGCCACCGGCATCGGCGGAGCGGTGAGGCAGGACCAGGCGAAGGCGATGCTGTATCACTCGTTGGCCGCAGAACAGGGCGACATTCGCTCGGAAATGACAATGGCGTATCGGTACATGGCCGGCATATCGACCCCGCGCAACTGCGAAGAGTCGGTATATTGGTACAAGAGCGCCGCGGACAAGGCTCTGCGATATATGCGCAGCGGTCCGCCCGGGGGTAATGCGCTGATCAAAGAGTCGTACAGGATCGCAGATGAACATGGCGGCGTGTATGGCGAGGGCGCGAGTGTGTCGAGTTCAGGGCGCAACGCCAAATCGGGAAGTGTACACTCGGACGCCTATTCTTCGTTTGACGACGTGTACGAATACATGGACCTGCAGGCGAGGAAGGGTGACGTCAAGGCGAGCTTCAACCTGGCGAGGCTGAGCTACGATGGAACTCGAACGTTGCATCGGAACCTGCCTGAGGCGAGAAGACGTTTCCTTGAAATTGCCCGCATGTACTGGCCCAAAGAGGGAAAGACTAGACAGAACATTGATCGTGAAACGGAGAAGCTCGCCGCCATGTCCGCCGGCTACCTCGGTAGAATGTTTCTACGCGGCGAAGGCATGCCTCAGAGCTTTGCGAAGGCGAAGACCTGGTTCACTCGTGGCATTGACCACGGAGAAGCCCTGTCGCAGTACTCCATGGGTTTGATGTACCTCAATGGGCTCGGCGTGACTAAAGATGCATTCAAAGCTTCCAGCTATTTCGCTGCCGCAGCGGACCAAGATCTTGCTGTGGCTCAAGTGCGCATGGGAGCACTGTTCCTTGACCAGGGCGATGTTTTGACAGCCATCAAGTACTTTGAACTTGCCGGACGACACGGCCATCTCGAGGCGTACTACTATCTTGCCGAACTCACGCACAACGGCATCGGCCGTGACAAGTCATGCCATGTCGCAAATGCGTACTATAAGATTGTTGCTGAAAAGGCCGAGTCCATTTCCACATCGTTTATAGAAGCAAACGCGGCATACAATAATGGCGACCTCGAATCCGCTCTTGTCGGATACATGATGGCCGCCGAGCAAGGCTTCGAGGCCGGACAGGCGAACGTGGCGTTCCTCCTCGACCAGGCGAAACCCCGCTTCACGATGAACACCCTCATTCCCTTCGTGCGGAAGAAAGTGTCGCTAGCCAGCGACGCCTTCCTCGCCCTGATCTACTGGAACCGCTCAGCGGAACAAAAGAATGTCGACTCCCTTGTCAAGCTCGGAGACTACTATCTCTTTGGGCTCGGAACCAGGGCCGATGAAGAGAAGGCCGCAGCCGCGTACCAAGCTGCCGCCGATACTATGGCGAGTGCACAGGCTATGTGGAATCTAGGCTGGATGCACGAAAACGGTATCGGTATCGAGCAGGACTTTCACCTCGCTAAGAGGCATTACGACCTCGCGCTCGAAACCAACCCCAGGGAAGCCTATCTCCCGGTTGTCCTGGCGCTCTATAAATTGAGATTGAGGAGTTGGTGGAATACTGTCACGCATGGCAATATCAAGTCTATCCAAGACGAGCCCGGTATGTTCATCCCCGCCATCCTCTACCTCTTCTCCTTTTCCGAATACTAACACACTCGCCAGTCATTAAGAAACAATGGACCCTCTCCGAATGGCTCGCCGACTTCCTCGAAGCCGAAATCGCCGGCTGGGACAACTTCGACGCCGACGACGACTGGGAGAACTCCCCCATGCCCGGCGGCGACGCCGATTACGGCTACGACGACATCGATTCCGAGATCTTGGAATCTCTGGTTATCCTTGCCCTGACGGGTGCGTTGGCATTTTTGATTTATTACAGGGGCCAGAGGCAGAGGAGGCAGGAGGAGGAGAGGAGACGTGTAGAGCAGCAGCGGGTACTGAATCAGCAGCCTGGTGTTGGGGCCGGGGTGGGTGTGGATGTGGGGGATAGGGGACTTTTTCCTGGGCCGAATGATGCGGAGTTTATGGATTGGGCGGCTGGGGGTGCGGGGCATTGAGCTCCTTTTTGTGGTAGATTCTGGTTTGTTTTTCGAAACTCATTCTTCTTGTGATGAGGAAATAGATGTTGTTCGCTGAGCGGGTTTTCATGCATAGGCGTGGCGTTTTTTTGGGGTTGGGTGGGTTGGGTTGGGTGATGAGGGATTGATGGATGGATGAGGGATTGATGGATTGATTGATGGATGGATGGATTAGTAGGTAGTAGGGAAGGGGGAGAGAGGGATGATATGATTAGCTAATTGTATAAAAGATACCTTTTTAAGCCTGTTTTGTTATTCTTGGTGTTTGTTAGTAAGGGTGTAGGGAAGGTTAGAAGAAATTAAGGGGACTAATAGATGTAGGGATGTAGTTCTTACTTGGGGAGGAGAGGAATAGGCAGGACAGGGGAGGTTGGTGTGGAGATTGGGTTTGCTGTCGGGGTCTAGTTGGGATAGAATTGGATAGAGGCAAGGTATATTAATTACTCTTTTTTACAAGTTAGTTAGTCTAGTTATCGATATTCAAGAAACAAATTCTAATGCTTAGGTACTTATTTATATATAATCTTGTAATGTAATAACTACTATCTGTAGGTATTAATCTACTATATCTTCTTCTTTCCCCTTCTTCCTTCTTCTTCTTTTCTTTCTCTTAATCCCTCCCCCCCCTCCCCCCTCTCTCTCTATATACACACACTTACAAGAAAAACTAACGCAAAAAACAAACGAATGAATGAGTACCGTATACATTATTTATACATCGACAAACTAACTGACTGACTGACTGAATGCCATACATATTCCGCATTCGGACATGTACTTACCCATTCATTCATTCATTCATTCATTCATTCATCTCTCCCTTCTTCGCCTTCGCCTTCGCCTTCACCTTCACATTTCTTTCGCACCCCCACAACTCCTACCCTTTCCAATCATAAACGAATAGACAAACAAACAACCACACATCATGTCATTCCCAAGCCAAGCCAAGCCAAGCCAAGCCAAGTCATACCGTACCATACCATGCCATTACTATTCATACAACATCCCCCCCGGTCCCAACATGACACCACATACCCAACCAACCCAAACCCCCTCAAAATCAATACCTCTTCTTCTTCCCCGTCCGATGAACATCCCCGCCCTTCCTCGACCTCCTCTGCCTCTCCGTCGGCGGTCTCCACGGCTCGCCCCCAAACTCCTCTCTACACCACTCCAACATAACCTCATCAACATGTCTATACGCACGATCTCCCCTCACCAACCCCAACACCTTCGCTTCCTCGGACCCCAAACCCTCGACCTCTGCCCCACCAGCTGCACCACCACCCCTCGCGACACCATCCTTCGCCGTCGCGCCCGCGCTCTCGCTGAAATCGACTTGGTCGTCGTGAATCTCGTCGACAATCTCCTTCTGCGCGACGGAAGCCGCCGTTCGATCTTCCGTATCTTCGACCGTGCCCATGACGCGCGCGTCGCCGAGGAGTCCCGCTTTTTCGCCTAGCACGCGATCCATAGCAGCACCGGCTTCGTCGCCGAGGCCGACGGCAGCAGAGTCATCGAGGGCGTCGCGCCAGGAGACGCGGTTAAAGGTGTCGGTGGTGAAGTCTCCTTTTTGAATGATGACGTCGTCGAGGAGGCGTTTCTGGTTGCTCTTGCGGAGGATGTTGGCTTCGATGGTGAATTCGGAGACGAATTTGTAAATGTGGACGTCGCGGGTTTGACCGATGCGGTGGGAACGGTCTTGGCACTGTTTGTCCATGGCGGGGTTCCAGTCTAGGTCGTAAAAAATGACAGTGTCTGCACCAGTTAGGTTGATGCCGAGACCGCCTGATCGCGAGGATAAGATGAAGCATAGGATTTTGGGGTCGTTGTTGAAGCGGTCGGTGAGGATCTGGCGTTGCTCGACTTTCGTCGCGCCGTCAAGGCGTAGGTATCTGTGTCCGTGTATGTTGAGGAACTGCTCAAGGATGTCGAGGACCTTCGTCATCTGCGTGAAGATGAGAGCACGGTGACCGCCGGCTTGCAAGTCCCTGAGGAGAGTGGCAAGGCGCTGGAGTTTTCCGCAGTCGTACTGAAGGAGGCGTTTATCGGGGAATGCAATGGATTGGCGGATACGGGGTGCGTGGAAGGGGTCGAGGTTGCGGGCCATTTCGGAAGATCTTATGAGGGAGACACCGGGTTTAGAGAGGGTTAAGGGGGCTATTTCTTCGGCGAAGACGGCGGGAGTCACGCAGGTAAAGCGCGTGAGGATGGGATCCAAAGCCTCTGAGCGTTGCTCTAACGTCGGGATCATGTCGCGGAAGATGTCGATCTGCTGCTGGTACCATATCGACGAAAGGCTGGGCCGATCGGGTTTGCGGAAGCCGATTCTCCCTCGTTTTCCGGGGATGATTTTGGCTAGCTTATCTTTCGCTTGGGAGGCTCGGTCGAAGGGGTTCATTGGTTGCTGGTATTGTATGGACGAGCTGAACGGGTTCTGTGGAGCTTTATCCGCCGAATCATTGATTTCATCGGGTTCCCGGGCACCAAAAGTGTAGTCTTGATAGTCTATTCTAAGTCGATCTCTCAGGCCTTTGCCGTAGAGAGGCATGAACTGTGTTCGTGCTCTTGTCAGATTGAGGCATGCTTGAAGATGGTCTCGAACGGCGACCTGTTCTCTCTGGGCCATCGCTGCCAAGGTAGACTGGAGCTGGGTTGCTCCTGGCTCAACGGGCTGCTTCAGACGGCGGGTTTGCCGTTCGACCAGGTCTTTCAACGGACCAGTTGCGCGAATCTGTTGCGACCGTCGGGCATGCAGCTTGGATTTCTGCTCGCGATGTGCAAACACTAGGTTTAGCGCGTCCAGATTGACCTTTTCCTCCATGCCTTCGTGTAGTCGTTTCCGAATAAGAAAATCTTTGATCTCGTATTGGGCAGGAACAGACTTTGGCATAGCCATAGATGTCACGATAGCTCTAGTTTCGAATAGGTCAGGGTGGTTGCAGACCTTTCGAAGCGACATCAAGCAGTTGATGATCGACATGTAATTCCCGGACGTCAGTATTTCCTTGGTAGACGCACGGCCCATGAACCCATCGTACAGTTGGCGTTGACGTTTCGAAAGTTTACAATATACCACATGCTCGTACTTGCCAGGCATCTGCTTCTCGACGTCGGCTTTCAACCTTCGAAGGAGGTACGGTCGTAGAACTTCGTGAAGCTTCTTTACGATCTTCTGCGCCTCCGCATCGAGCTGTTGTCGTCCCTGGTCCAGAATCTGCGATGTCGGATTCTTCAAGGCCATCGTAAACTCTTCCAAGCCAGCGATACGGCCTTCGCCTGCGAAGCCCGCGGGCATCAAAAAGTAGAGTAGTGACCATAGCTCGTCGATATTGTTCTGCAGAGGCGTTCCCGTCAGCAGCAAACGTCGCTCCGTCCGGAGGTTTAGCATGGTCTGCCATCGTTGCGACTTGAAGTTCTTGATGTTGTGTGCCTCGTCAAGAACGAGATACTGCCAAGCTCGCATCTTGAATGCCGCGGCGTCTTGGAGGATGAGCTGGTACGAGGTGATGACGACATTGATCATGTCTTTCCCAGTATTGCGCCAACCGATACGCTTCCTTTTCCGCTCATTGATGTCGCCATAGTATGTCAGAATCTTGAAGCCAGGCAAGAACTTCTTGAACTCCATCTCCCAATTCAGCATTACACTGGTAGGAACAACAACAAGATGTGGTCCCCACTTTTCTCGAAAAACGGCAATGTAGGCAAGGAGTGAGATGGTCTGTATAGTCTTGCCAAGACCCATTTCATCGGCAAGAATACCGTTCGTTTCGGATTCGTACAGATTCGCGAGCCAGTCCAATCCATCGTGCTGGTACTCTCGGAGCGTACCTCGAAGCAGAGACGGAATTTCGGTTCGTGGTGGCGATGACGAGTGGCGTGACCTGTTTGCAGAAAGACCCTTCTCCGGCTGCACTTCTTCCACTTCTTCCACTTCTTCGATCTTTTCCACCTTTTCCACCTTGTCCACCTTGTCCACCTTGTCCACATTTTCAACATTTTGCACCACTTCCATCGGCTCAGGCTCGACTACTTCGATTGATGAGGCAGCCATGGTTTCGTCATTACCGTTGACGTGGGATACGTCCACATCCATTTTGGAATCGCCATTAGCATGTAGTTCTTCCGTATTTTCTGCCTCTGGATGGTGTCCATTCAGACCATTAGTTGCTTGGGTATCCTCGGTGTTAGTCCCAGCTACCACCGATTTTGCGGCTTCCTTGAGTTTCTTCAGATCGGCCGATGCCAAGAACCCCATCATGCCCGTGTCTCCGTCTCCGTCTTCGTCTGAGCCAGAATCAGATCCATCCTCGACCTCCTCTTCATCCTCGGATCCCTCGTCGCTTGACCATGCTTCACTGCCCGATTCACCCTCATCTTCAGAATCCAACAGTGCATCGTCAACCTTGTCGAGCTCAACAGTGGCAGGGTCGATAGAATCGGGGCTCTTGCCCTCTTCGTCCGTTTTATGGAAACCATTAGTTTGGGTGAAGGGGTGTCCCAGCAGTTCATGGGGGTCTTCCATCTCGATATCTGGATCCGGAGTGGCTTCAGGGGTACCTCGATCCTCCTCCTCCTCCTTCTCGTCCTCATCCTTTTCATCCTCAGAGCTCTCGTCGGGCAGGTCCGGAAGTTGTTCGTACTTGGCGCGCAGCTGCTCGGCCGTGAGATTTGCATCTTCATCATTGTCCTCACCTCTCTCGCTGTCCGAACTAGACGACATGTTCTCGTCCTTCTCTTCCGAGGCGTCGGAGACGCTCTCAAAATCACGACCCTCGCCCTCGGTGTCGCGATCGTCGCTGACCAAGGATGAAGCCGAGTCCACCACGTTCCGACCTAGAATCTCCTGGGCCTGGTTAAACATGTCGTCCATGGCTTTGTGACCGAGCTGCCTTTGCTCTTCTTCCCACTTGGCAACGCGCTCTTTGTCAATCTCCGTTTTGACCATTGCCCAAGCATCCTTGACATCCTTGATCAACTGCTTGTACCGCAGCTTTGCACGCTCCGCCTCCTCTTGCTCAATCTCCTCCAGCGTCTTCCGCTTGAATTTTGTCTTCCAGTAGTCCACGGCCTCGCGCGCGAGCGTCTTTGCTATCCGCCGGTGGTACGTCCGTTCGTCCCGAAGCAGTTTGTAAAAGTGCAGGGCATGCGTGACCACGTGATCCCAGTGTCCGTACTGCCGCGGCGGCTCTTCAACGGGCTCCGGCTGGAAGATACTGCACTGTCCCACGCTCAGCACCCCGCTCTCGGCAGCTTCCTCGATCTGCAGCCGCCGTTGTGCCTCCTCCTCGGCCTTCTCTCGCGTGACGCGCTGTCCCTCCTCGCCCTCCAAAGGGTCATCTTGCTCTAGCCAGTCTGCGAAGGAGGGGTGGTTTTGCGGGGGAGGCGCGTGGCGTGGGTGGCGATTCGGAGGGTCGAGTTTCCGCGACGAAGCTCCAAATCGGATTCGAAGGCGCGGAGTCGGGAGGGGGGTATTGGTTTCGTGAGTCGGGCTGTACTGGTTATACAGGCTGGACGGGTCTGCTGCGGATGAGCTCAACAGGCCGGTACCTACGTCATCGGAGAATGTCTGGGTTGCTCGCCGTCCGCGGCTGGGACGCTTACGTGTACCTTCTGCTGACTTGTCGGACGACTCGTTCTGGAAGGCAGGCGAGACGGGCTCGGGGGCGAATGCGGAGGACTTCCTCTGGCGCTCCGACTTGCGCGTCGGGGAATGCACGGCAGACACCGACGGCCTCTTCGCCCCGGCCGGTGTCGACCTGCGCGAGGCAGGCAGCTTCGCACTGGCCTTGGACGAGCCATTTGTCTGCGTGCCTTTCGGCGGGCGCGAGCTGGGCTTCGAGGGCTCGGGCTGCGGCGGCGGCGGCGGCGGTGCGGGCGCTTCCCTATTTACACGCGACGACTTGCGGACGCCATTGTCGAAGATGGTGGTAGGGCCGTCTGCGGCGAACGGCTTCCACGGCGGCGACGGGGCGCGTGACGAGGGGCGCGATGGGATGTCTTCGAGCTTGCGGCGCTTGGCCGGGGGACCTGCGATGACGGTCTCGTCATTGTGCGCCAGAGGCTGCTGGGCAGCATTTATTGAGCGTGTGCCGTTCTCGGCGGCGACAGGCTCGGCATGGGCTGCTGCAGACGCGTCATGGACATTGGGGGTGTTGGGTGAAGAAGTAGTGTCTTCGACCTCCACGTCCATCCTCATCGCGGACGGCAGCAGAAAGAAAAGTCGGCGGCGGACGCCTCACCAAGACCGAGAGACCACCTTGCGCGACACCAGACCACCATCGATCGGGCCCACGGTCGAGTCAGAAGATGGCTTGGAGTACGGACAATAGCGACACGTGATGAGATATCGAGTAGCAGGTCGCGTTGGCCTTGTGCGCGCTTGAACGTGTTTCGACCGTTGTTGTGGTTGAAGATGCGGGTTTCTGTCGGAACGGGCTGGCAAAAGCCGCCTAGGCCGCAGAGGGGCTCACGAGCACCACCGTCGGCCGCACGTAGTACATGACATGCATATCAGACATCTACATAGGCGGCGGTGACCTAATGGAAACCGCCCTTCGGCCCTCCGGTGCAGCCACGGCGCGCTCCTTGGTTCTTTCAAACGGGGGACGCGAACAGGCGCATCGGAGGCAGACGACTCCCAGCCGCGGTGGCCGTGACTGTTGCTTACTAAGCCGGGCACTTTCTCGGCCTGCCTTGCATCACGCACTCCGACCTCACTCCGCCGCAACGTATGCCCGTGACTATTGATGACTAAGCTGGGCACTTTCTCGGCCAGCGCTCCTGCCAAGTCTCGCATCGCGGCTGCCTTGCATCACTCACTCGTATGCCCGTGACTGTTGATGACTAAGCCGGGCACTTTCTCGGCCAGCGCTCCTGCCAAGTCTCGCATCGCGGCTACCTTGCATCACTCACTCCGACCTCACTCCGTGCGCCGCCCCTCTAACGCCGCCCCAGAATGCTCTCCCGCCGCATTGTAGCCGCTCGCCCGCTGGCCCGCGCCCTGGCGCCCGCCATCCCCCGCCGCCCGCACGCCTTCCAGCAAGTCCGCACCGCACTCACCGACGCCGAGCGTGTCGAACTCGCCGACCCGAACATGGTATGCACGACGTGAGGGAGAGCTGCAGCTTCGGGAGGAGCTAACGGGGGGGCAGAACGGCGGCTACATCAACCCTCCGCCCGAACTCCGCAACAACCGCGACCCGTACGACGACTGGTGGGACCAGCAAGACCGCCGCAACTACGGCGAGCCCTGCCACGAGGACCACGACATCCTGGGCGCCATTGCCCTGCACGACTACAACCACTTCACCCCGTCGTGGGGCTTCGTGCTCCTGGGCTCCTTCATTGCGACGGCGTTTGGCCTGTGCGGCGTCATGAGCCTGGTATATCCGGATAAGGTCAGCGTGCCGAAGCAGTACGAGGGTGGATTGGAGGCCGAGCTGGGTGGTCCGAGGGCTGTGAGGGTGAGTAGGGGCGCTGGCGTGCTGGGGAGGTCGGCTAACGAGTACAGGCGGCAAAGCCCGGCGATCAGGCCGTGTGGAAGCATTAGTGTAGTAAACCGATGTGTACATGGCCCTAACTTACTTTTTGCTCACGTTTCGTGTTGTCCATTTCCACTCCATCATCCAGTCATCACACATTTCAGCTTTATAATTGACTCATGCGTATTATTCTCTTTATCTTTTTTCGAAATAAGAATCTTTCCCTATCATTGAGTTGTCGATCAGGTTCTCTAGCCATACATTCCAACTTGACAAAATCGTTGAAAGTGCTGCTAGTAAACTTCATAATCGACTTATGCGTATTCTCTTTCTTACCTCCCAAAAACCCATCTCAAGTCCTCCCAAAAAAAACCTCGAAAAAAAACCTCAAAAAAAAGCGCAAAAAGAAATGCCTCTCGCGATACTACGCTACTTTTGACACCCAGAACCAGTATCGTACTACTTTTTCTGTCCTACCAACCCAGTAGTTGTCCTATTCCCAAGTTCCCAATTTAATGGGTTGAGCACTTTGTCTCCTTGAGGAATCGAACCATTGACTATCCCAACAACCTTATTTCCTAACGGTACCGAACATTACCTGAACACCAGGGGATTTACCCACTGGGCCAGAATATTCTGTGCGAGCTAGGCGTGTTGAGCGCAATGCTGTGTTGATGGAAGTTTGCACAATTAGAGAGTATATATAGGCCATTTTGGTGCGCGGGGTATCTTTTTTGAGGGTGGTGGTGGTGGGGGAGAGTTTGTTTGTCGTGATGGCCGGCTGCCTGTCTGGCTGCGCGCGAGGGGTAATTTGCATTCGAGTGCAGCGCGGTGGGCGGGGGAGGTGGTAGGGAGGCTGCGCTGCGCTGTTCTGCTCTTCTTTTGCTGTGGGATACGTGTGCGCGGCATTGAATGCACATCGATATCGTCTCATCTCTACCACGGCCAGCCAGGCTCCTTTCTTATACAGGAAGTCGATACAATCTGCTCATCTTGCATCTCTTACTCGCTGCGGCTGGGGGTGCGCCATGAGCCTGTATTTTCATGTCCATCCTTCTCGACGAGATGTTGATATGTCAAACTTAGCACTGGTGGTGTACACCGATTCCACAATCTTTATTGAGGATTTTGAACTCATGATTGTTCGAGGGGAGAATTATTGTGCGGTTTTAGTTGGCTCTGATTCAATTTAGGCCGTGGCAATGGTTGTGTGGTTGTCGATGTAGAATTCGTGCTGGTGAAGGATGGGATGAAGTTGAGCATGTGGGGCACGCTAATCCTTCGCACTGGCTTCACGAACATGGCAGCGCCGATGTTACTATCTCCCTCTTCGCCTTTCATTTCATCTCTTTTATATGTAATATTCTGTGTCTTGGAAGACACAACACAGGCAAGAGTAGATAGTTATTTTGCGAAACAACCTACCGGAATGCGTTGTGTTCATGCAGCAACAACATCATATGTTCTTTATCAGCTCCCTCTACGGCGCATTATAAGTACCTTGCATATATATCTGCTTCTATACATCGCCACAGTTTTCTTATCCTTTGTGTCTTTCCTCTTTCGTCGCATACATCTACTACATTCGTAGCAAGATCGACTCTACAAGTCAAAAGACAACTGAAAGATCGACAAATCATCCATTGCTTACCCTACACTACCCAATATTAGGAATCTGAGATGCTCGCGTGCTGACGCTTACGAGGTCAAGTGCGACAGGTATGTACATGCACAGCTTACGAGGGTACACCCACTCACCATAAAGACAGTGTCGTACAAACATTCCTATCTGAACCTGGTTGGCCAATCTCAGCGAACATATACCCAAAACGGCTACCCTCCGTCTCACGAGTACCACGATGATGGTCCTAATTCGCGTTCTGGAGTGGTCTGCGATAAGTTTTTCGACGTCGTTGGCTTAATACCCATCCAATGGGGAGTGTGTGTGTTGCACCATCTGACAGTCGTACCTGTAGAGCTGAGAATTTGTGCTAAGCGTGCAGATTGAGGTGGGATGGGATGGAATATGTATTCGCGACGTGCTGCTGGTGTGCGCAACGCTGAATCGAACTTCTTACTTCGAGAGTTCAGGGACCCCCTAGGGAACATTGCGCCTCACGATGTCGCTCGAAAAGATAGAAAGCAAGACCATTGTTTCGCGAGAACCAGAAGTCGCATCTGGCGATATCGAAACCCAAGGTTTCGACGCGAAAGCGACGAAGAAGCTCCTTCGGAAGCTAGACTGGCACATTATTCCCTTCATGTCACTCATCTACCTGTATACCATCTTTCTCTCTCTCTATCCAGAACTCTGCCTTCGGTTCACTAACAGATGGCAGACTATGCTTCCTCGATCGCACCAACATCGGCAACGCCCGCCTCGACCATCTAGAACAGGACCTCCACCTCCGCGGCCTCCAATACAACGACTGCCTCGCCATCCTCTTCCCCTTCTACATCGCCGCCGAGATCCCGTCCAACATCATGATGAAGCGCACGCGCCCATCCATCTGGCTCACATTCATCATGTTCTTCTGGTCAGCGTGTATGATTGGGCAAGGTTTTGTGAAGAATTACTCTGGACTCATGACTGCCCGCGTTTTCCTCGGTGTTTTCGAGGGCGGCTTGTTCCCTGGAGTCAACTATTACATCACGCAGTGGTACGCGAGACATGAGTGTGGCTTTCGCATGGCCATGTTCTTCAGCGCAGCAACCCTTGCCGGCGCCTTCGGCGGCATCCTTGCGCGCGGAATCGCGGAGATGGATGGTGTGGGTGGTATTGCGGCGTGGTCGTGGATCTTCATCCTCGAGGGCTTGCTGAGTATTTTGGTAAGCATTGTGGCGTATTGGTGTATCTACGATTATCCGGCGACGTACGTTCATTTCTTTCCTACCATGCCCCACCTCCAGGGAGAGATGTATTGAGATATGCATGCAGCGCGCGTTTCCTCACCACTCCGGAACGCACCGAAGTAGAACGCCGTCTACGCGCCGACCACGGCCACCTCTCCAACGACTTCGACATCAAATACGTCTGGCAAGCTCTCCGCGACTGGAAAATTTACATCCACATGCTGATCTGCATGGCGGGATTCTGTCCTATTTACTCTTTCGCCCTCTTCCTACCTACCATTATCAAGAACATGGGCTACACGGCTAACAACGCACAACTCATGTCCGTCCCACCGTATGTGTGCGCATGCTTCTTTACCATCGCTGCGAGCTGGTTTGCCGACCGCGTGAAGAAGCGCGGCGTTTTCTTGATGGGTTTCCAGCTCGTTGCCATCCTGGGGTTTGCGCTGCTGGCGGGGAGTGGGAGGCCGAGTGTGCAGTATACCGGCACCGTGTTTGCGGCTATTGGCATTTATCCCCAGATTCCGCTCGGCATGGCTTGGAATAGCGGTACGTCGAAGCAACTAGAAGATGTAGTGGAAAGGCCCTTTTAGATGGGTTTTGCTGACTTGTCGCCTACCGTGTAGGGAATATCGGAGGCTCGCTGAAAAGAGGCACGGGTATCGCGATGCAGGTCATGGGTGGTAACTGTGGGGGTATCATCGCTTCTTATGTTTATATCAGTCGCGATGGTCCGCGGTTTATTACTGGTCACAGCATTCTAATCGGGATTGTGAGGTCAGTGTATCTAGACCCGCGTGGAAGAACAATGACTGACGTATGATAGCATGGCATTCTTTTTGTCACTCTTCATGTCTACCTGGTGCAGGGTCGAAAATGCTAGGAGGGAAAAGGTTGCTGTGGATGCGGGGACCCGGGAATTGAATGCGGAGCAGAAGATGCTGGAGAAAGAGCTGGCTGATAGTGTGCCGTGGTTTAGATATACAGAGTGAACTACTTGGGTAGATGGATGCTTTTCTTTCGGCGTGTCTTGTGTTGATACAACTAGGAGCCTAAGATGACCTTATCAGCAGTGTACATGTATGTACGTACATTTACAGCTAGGGGTCGGAGATTAGAAATAGTCACTTGTTTATTTGTACACAGCCCTTCTCCCAGCACTCGCCAAGGAATATTCACTGTCGACACACGACATCACAACTTGATCCGCACAAATCCAAGCGCATAAGCGTCGACTACTTAAAACACCGCTCCCCGCACAACTCCTAACCGGACTCTAACCTCTATTATCTCAATTCGAATTCCGAGTATCTAGCACTCCACTAGTAGGGATCGAACGATGAATGGATCCCGACGCGTCGGCATTGTAAATAGAACCCTTTTCCTACCTATACGATTAAGTAGTAATTCCAAGCCAGTACGTGTAGGCGGGAGAAGACGACCAGAAAGCCGTGGAAGTGATAAAATGACAAGTCTCGCAAGATAGCGACGTTGTGATGCGGGGAAATGTTCCGCCGACGTCCAGCCCATTTGCGCACGTCTTTATCATTATCATGCTTTTTACTAACACTCCCCGAAGTCTGATGTTAGTTTGGTATCCAACGAAAACTACGACAGGGATTTTGACTTTGATATGTATGTAAATCCTATATCACTTCGTTATCTAGCCATGGGAATAAAAAGTCAAATCACAACAAAAAACACAAAAGTACCATAGGTATCACACAAAACAACATCTTCATTTCCATTCCACGCGCAAGGCAAAAAAAAAACTAAAACTAAAACTAAAATATACAAGAACGTACTATCAACATCCAAATCTTCACATCATGCCAAAAAGAAAACGCCCCACCATGGCATTACAAACCCCACCACAGCCCTCTGCATCCAACTTAGATGCACTGAGAGTAGTAATCGTTCTGCTTCGTGCAAGTAGAGCCCGACACACAAGTAGTTGCGCCAGTCCAGCCCGCACCACCGCACTGGTAGTACTGCTTCGCGACACTGCCGCTGCTGGCACTGCCAGTTCCGGAGGGAGCGGCGACGCCCGAGGGGATGGAGGAGGACTTGACGGATGTGGCCAAGGTGCTGGGGGCGGCGGAGCTGCTTGGGATAGCGGATGAGGGCGCCGAGGTGTTGGAAGACACGGGAGCGGCGGAGGAGGCAACGGCGGATGATGCGGCAGCGGATGATGCAACGGCAGATGATGCAACAGCGGACGAGGCGGCAGCAGAGGAAGAAACCGGGGCAGCGGATGAGGCAGCAGCAGAAGAGACGGGAGCAGCCGACGACGCGGCCGAGCTGGTGACAGCAGCTATAGCGGTGGTAGGAGCAACAGAAGCAGCCGAAGAAGCGACAGCAGTGCCGTTGGAAGCGCTAGAAGACGCAGCAGGGGCAGAAGTAGAGACGGGCGTGCTAGAACCCGAGCCACCGCACGTAGCGACAGATCCACCAGGAGCAGTGTAGTTAGTAGCATCGAAGCCGTTGTAGATGTTCGGGATATAGATATCCGAGTCCTCGGCATTGTAAGCACCAGGGAGGTCGATGCTAGGGGAGCAAGTGCCAGACCCAGTACCGGTAATCTTAAGCTGAGCACAGCCAATGTAGAACTGCGCACCACCGACAGTCTGCGCGCCGTGAAGGGCGAGCATCTCAGAGCGAAGCAGGTACTCTCCACTCGCGAGCCCGGTCGGTAGCGTGAAGGTGTGCGTCATGTTATCGGCTTCCATGATCTCGTTCGCCCACTTTCCGTCCACGTAGTCGAGTTCGTCGATCTTGACCCACGAGCCAATACCGGTAGCTTGGCTGGCATCGTCGACGGGTCCGAAAAGCATGTGCGTGATGGGTCCGGGGTGACCGGACTGGTCCCACTGCACCTTGATCGAGTCGCCCTCGGAGGCTGCGATGGTGTCGACGCCGGATGGCACTGTGCTGCCGTCCACGTTGCAGGCCATGTCGTCGCTCGTGACATCGGTCACGGGGCTGTTTGAAGGCGGCATGCGGATACCGGCTTGGTATCCGGGCGTGACATCGTTGACCCAGAACTGGTGGAAGTTCTGGTGGGCCGACGCGGCGGCAATGAGGGTGGAAGCGATGATGGTCTTGGAGAACATGGTGAAAGAATGTCGGATCTCAGATCGCAGAGAAAAAAACGAATGAATGAATGAATGAATGAATGTGGAGTAGCGAAAGTGAACGACGTGGACGAAGGAATGCCGTGAAGAAGGACTTGCCTGCTGTAAAGAAAGGGAAAAAAGAAGCGTACACGACGGGTGTTCGAGCCCTTTAAACAACCTCCAAAATGCTCACGCCCTCGAATCTCAAGCATTGCACCCAACGATTCATGAAGCGCTATGGGAACCGTTTGACCGGACGACAGCGGTAACGCTATACCTCGTACAGCAACCACCATGCTTCCCTCGACATAGCGGCTACCAAAGCGTCCGCGAATATATCCTTATCCGTGACAATTACCTAGGCAAGGACCCGATTACGCGGGCCACTGTAGACGAGATTGCAAGGCTGGGCTTGGTGCGAGAAGCCGCCGTTTCGAAGCTGGTGTTGAGAAGTCCCACCAATCAGCGCCGCGCATTTCTGGGGCCGTTTCAATTTGTATGTTTCGAGAATGTTAGCATGGTCTGAGCGTGCGACGCTGGATACATATTTTTTGTGTAGGGAAGCCTAGGGTGGAGGAGGGCTTGTCGTCGGATTGTTCCGCGCGTGATGTAGATCTATACCCTTTTCTTGCTTTTAAATGTTCTTGCTTGGTGTGCGCATATACGATATGGATAGCCTTGTTATTAGATAATATCCCGATCAAAGTAACAATCTTAGAGTGCTAGCTGTTAAATTGTTATAATCTCTATAATATTACACCCCCTAATGTAGTATTACTAGCAATGTAAGAATTCTCCGAAAACGCTCGTGCGTGATAATCGTTCTCACGTGACTCTAACATTCACCCTGTTCCTATTGTTATTACATCTCCGTCCCTAGCAGTCATACTCCACAGGAAAAGTAGTATCATTCTAGAGTCCTTTAGTAATGACCGTGAAGGCATGAATACATTTCAGGACAACAGCAGATATTGAAAACATAGGTAGCAGCAACCATCTGATTTAACATCGAAGCTTGAGCACTACGCCACTGGTACTAGTCATAGCAGGGAACACACGCATGGGTTCCCCCTCCCCTGTTGCAGCTGCAGAATAACGCTGGATGCTGGAAATAGCGACAGGGGAATGTCAATCGGTATGGACGTGTACCCCAGGCCAGACCTTTCCGCATTTCTCAATCCTACACTTCTTACAAATAACCTGTAGTTCGTATAGCAGAGTCCCTTCCAAGGCCCTCTCGTGCTAATCTAAAGCCGGATAAATAATATCACCGATGACGTCTTCTACATGTGAGAATTCTGTCTTGCCTCTTATACCTCGAAATCATTTTATATGAACGTACTGCATCCGCATCCAAATCGAAAGACCACCGAACCTTTTGCATGAACTACGAAAAAGTACAGACAATCATTTGTAAGTCCCAAATCCCATCCTCACACGATTACAACCCGCTTCCTTTCAGCATGCTCCTTCAACTCGCGGTCCACAACATAAGTATCCAAATGCACATTACCATAACGTTCATAAACCCCATCACCAACCTCCTTAAGCAACAAATAAACAAACGTCTTCTTTGACCTCCCCAACAAAAAAAGCCTCACCTGGCTATGCGGCGGGATTGCCTCAGCAGTAACAGGATCAGGCCAACAATCCCAATACGCCCAGCCAATTTTCTTCGCGCCCAAGTAGAGATCCGGTTCATCGTCCCCATCGTACGGGTTCCAAATCTCATCCGTATCATTCCATACTACCTTGACATCGACGAGGAAACCCTCTAGCGTGATTGAAGCCTTGTCTAACCTACCAAACGCATCTGCGCCAAGCGGTACGCTGTCTACGGCAACAAACTCGCATAGAGGCTCTCCTTTGAAGATTTTATAGTGTTCCGCGAGCCGGAATTCCACGGGCCCGTCAAGCGCTGCCCAGCTCCATGTCGGTGCACGCCACTGGCCGACGCGATCACGAGGTCGAAGATTCCTGCCGCACCAGGAAAGATTGTAAAGGATTGTGTGCTCCCACATACCAGCCTGATAACTCCCTAACGTCGCAAAGCTGCGCTGGAAATCCCGAGCCATGCCCCCGATAGCGGGGAAAACATCTTGGGGGAATGTCAACTGGAGGGAAGTATACGCCTCGACACGGCGATGCCACGCATCAACCCTACTCCTCCTCCTCCCCACCTCTCCATCATGTCCAGAGCACGAATTCGCCAGTTTCCACCGCTCGTCGCCGGCGCAGGACCAGGAGCACTCGCACTCGGTGCAAGCGTTGCATTCCCACACCATCTCCTGGCCAAAATGTACGTAGCGCGGACTTAGCGCTCGTTCCTGGTACACCCACCCACGCGCCAGCAGCGGTAGATCGCGGAGAAGGTAGGAATGCTGCTGCGGCATAAGTGCCCTTTTAGTAGTGAACAGCGTGTGGTCGATCTCGCGACGACAGACGACGGGCTCGTTGGTCCTGGACGGTATCAACCAACCATAGTGTTCCGCATCCACTTCCATGAGGCGACGATTCGTGCCCCCGGGACACGCGCTGGCGGCAATGGTGAGAAAGGCGTTCGCATATACCTCGCTCATCTTTCCGGACTCTTGGATCCAGTCCTCGGCCGAGTCTTGTACGATGCAAAGTGCATCGATCCAGAGATATCGTACCTGGAACCGTCGCACCAAAGCGATCACGTCCTGGAACATGGGTGTGAGGGTGTCGAGTTGTATGCCTGCTTGGTGCTCGGAGTAGTTCGTTGTTAGTGTCCGAAGACTGTTTTTTGCAGATCCCCAGCGATAACTCAGCGTGATGTACCGGGTGACTGGGACGTCGGTGCCGTCGATTAGGTAAATGCGAGATTTTTCGCGGCCGACATCGAGGATTCGCGTTGGTAGATGTGTGCCGTCACGCGACTGACACGACGGATGCTCACGGACACATGTGTCTAAGCGGTCTCGTAACCATGTTAAAGCGTTACCAGACCATAAAGATGGTGCGATCCTCTCTTTTCTCCGGAACGAGAGATTCGGGCTATCTTGAAAGGCTTCAACTACCATGTGCTTGACAAACCCACTAGATCCCGTTTCCAAATCATCGCCTACGACATCTTCTTGCCCGATCCTCACGATTTCGTAATCCTGTTTGCTGCCAAAAACCAGCGAGATACCCGGACGTATCAAGATACCACCTTCGCTCTTCACGCGAGTGTCGATCTGCGAGAAATGGTGATACAAGTCATCGCTATCCGCATCGAGGAGAATAGTGTGTACAGCGGCGAAAATCTGTGCACAACCAAAACAGGTGCGGCGGAGGAAGACGAGGGCTAGTGAAGTGATGTTGCAGATGTTGGCCGTTTCGTTCCGCGGACACGCAATGCAAGCGTCGTCGGCGGTGGCGGATGCGGCTTGGGACATCCATGGCTGCGTCTGCGATGAGGGTGCATCTTGGATAGCTGCTTCGATGCTACGAACGAGATCTCGAGTCTCTCGGATCACGGACTCTCTTGAGGGCTTCGCGTCTTTGGTGTTGACGTTCCGGGGATCAGGTGGCATTGTTGGCGGTGGATGGTCTTTGGGGATACGGGTGTTACTAACCACGGGCGCTCGTATTGGATGTATATAGGTAGTCATGTTTAAATGCATGTCTCCATTATTTGTGAAATCGTGAGTGCGGGGCATGAATGCGGGGTATACAGGCCAAGGGGGCAGAGTATAGCATCCTTGCCATTAGGAACACGGGCGCACGGTATAGTTGTTAATACTATCGACTTAGTATCTTTAATCTCAATTGCATATTAAGCTAGAAATAAGGCTGTCTAGCTAGCAGTGTACTGGAACCCCCCTAAACCAGCCTAGGTAATCAACACATCTGCACCTCAACCAAACACCTCCTAACACCCCCGTCCCCAGCATCCCCCAACCCCTCAAACTCCATCTCATACGCCACACACCCCATCCCCCCACACGCTTCCCTAAACCCATCAACACTGCCCCCAACACCGAAATACACCCGTTTGGCTGCTACTATAGTCTTGCCAGTCTTGACGCGCTTCATTAGGGCTGTGATAGCTTCCGTGAATGCTGCGAGCGAGGCGGGCGAATATATAGTTTCGGAGCCGAGGATAAAAGTATTGAGGTCCGGGGACGATGGGATAAGGTCGAGTAGAGTAGGTATAGGCGTCCAGGATCCAGAGAAGAGAGTGAGAGTGATGCCTTGCTCGGTGAGCTTGTTTTTAAACGCATTCAAGACTTCCGGACTGAGATAGAAATCCCCATTCGCCTCTCCATTCACCAACGGATTCCCCGCCTCTCCGAAGATTTCTTTACTCTGACTCTCGTCCAGCGTTCCCGCCCACGCCAGCACGAGATTCGGCACGGTAACGAGTCTAAGGACATCGACATTATAATCCGTGAGCGTGAAATACATACCCACGAGCCCGTTCTTCAACGCGTACTGGAACAGTAGGAGAGAAGGCAGAGCGGAGCCGCAGCCGAGCTCGACAACGTGGTTGACGCGCACAAGGTCATCGAGATCTTTGCGCGGACCGCGGTCAAGAAGGTACCGCACGAGATCGATGCTGCATTCCCAGGTCTTGTACCCGCCTTCGTAGGTGTTGGGGAGGAGGTCTGAGGACTTTCCAAGAGTTAGTATTAGAGTGTGGGAGAAGTGGGGGAATATTGGTGGTGCGTACGTCGAGCCCGGAAAGTGCGTTTGTGGTGGTGCCATCGTCTTCGGCCATTAGTTGGAGGCGGACATCGAAGAGTTCGCGGCGGGGAAGCCGGGCTGTGAATCCCTTTGGACTTGTTGTCGAGGAGATTGTGTACGATATCTTATCCGGGAGGGTTGCGAGCTACTTCAGTGTTAGAAATTGCATGTAGGGATTGGAATCCCGGTTTTATCTACCATCTCGTTCAAGTCATGTGTTTGCGCCGGTATAGGTGGGGCCGTGTTCTGCTCTGTTGCGGCTGTTGGCGCATCTTGGTCGGTTGTAGATGGGACATTAGGGTCTTCTTCTATATCATCGCCTGAGAAGCCGAAGCTGAAGGACATCGTGGAGGGGAATTGCAGGGTTGCTGGATGGGGAGATATGGAGTGGAATTTTTGGGATATTGTGGCTTATCGATAAGAGCGTCATTGGTCTGTGCGCAGTGAATTGAAGCGGAACGCATGTGCACAAGAAGAGCACGGGACCAGATGGGAGCGTGTTACGGCTGCGATGCTGACATAAACTTTCTGTCTGCTGAAGATACCTAGCCAAGCGCATAATGTATGCCACGATTAACAACTAGCCTTTCATCCGCTTTCCCCAAGTCCATCAGCCTTTCGGCTACTTTCCGAGGATGAGTAACGTCTCTGCACATGATATCAGCACCTGCACATCAAATCAGTCCCCAGCTCACTCACCGACGACCGTAGGCATTCTAGTTCTTCAGGGTGTCTGCTTCCTCCGCATTTCGCTTAAGCTGCTCCTCCGCCGCCTGCACCGTCCGCAAATCCAGCTCAAACTTGGTGGTATCGAGGCCCTTCTCCTTGGCGAGCTTGATGAGATCCTGGCGCTTCACGATCTCCTTGCGTATCATTTGCAGTGTGGCTTCGAGCACGACGGCCTCGCTGCGGCCCTGGCCCTCCATGCCGGGCACCGTGGAGGCGAGACGGTCGAAGCCTTCGCGGATGGCTTCGCGGCGCTTCTGCTCGGAGCGGATGTGGTTTTCCTTCTTCTGGGCTTCGGTCAGGCGCGGGCGGTCGGGCTGGTCCTGGGGCGATTGCGAGGACGGCATTTTGTTGGCCGAAGAATAGGGAGAGGCGTGGTGTTGAGTAACGTATGGACGTGCTGCTTCCCTGGTACCGTGATGCCGGTACATATATGATATGTATATAGTCTTTGTTGGCAAGCCTATTCACGTGACAGTCGCGACCTGTCCAACATGATGTCTGGATCAAGCGACGTGGTGTAGACAGTGGACAGCTTCACAGACACAACATCGAGAGCCGACTGTGCAGACAGCTGGGCTGGGATCAAGCTATCTATCTACGTGACGGAGTGGAGTGGAGTCGTAGATACATTACATTACCTCCCTTATCGATAAGAGAATGCAAGCCGAGCCGAGCCAGCCAATCACAGCTGCGTGCCGTCCAATCAAAGCTATGTTTCATCTTGTTGCTGCCCGCCAGAACACCGCACCTAGTAGTCCCCGGTGACGCACTCAAGCTGACTGCCGCGCCACCGCCCACCACTCCCACCATCTGCACTGCTGCTGCTGCTGCGCGAAAGGCCGACGAGAGAAGGAAGGAGCTGACGCATACAGTGCAATCGCAGAGTCGTATATTCCCAAGAGTCAGCTCTGCGCCCTATTCGGACCCCGCTATCACCGCTGGGCAGTTGCGGCCCTGGCAGAAGATCAGCTTGACATGCGCCCGACCGAGTCCTCACCACCACACGCCTAAGCACCCCCCCCCCCCCACCCCCGACGCCTGCACAATTCTCCGCCATTGTCCCATCGCTGCCATCCGCCATGGAGACGTCCCGTGGCAGCAACCGCCGCATCAACAGCATCCAGACCCGTGACCGGCTGCAGCGTAATAGCACCGCGTCCGCCAAGGGGAAGCGCCCCGTGTCCGCCCAAGATGCCTACATCTACGCTCTGCGCGCCGCCTACCTCGCCTACCTCCTGCAGCCCCGCCAGAAGCGCATGCAGCATGTCGCCGCCCCGGCCCGTCCTGTGCAGCGCTCGTCGACCTCCGTGGCCGACCTTGTCAAGGACATTTCGCTGATACGCGACTCCAAGAGCACGCGCTTCCCCCATGGCTTCATGGCCGAGCTGGACAAGCGCATCACCGGCGTGCTGGTGGGGCGGGAGCGGATGCCCGAGTTCCGGGACGCCACGGTGAAGCGCACCTTCGCCGTCTTCCTGAACGAGTTCAAGGCCCCGCAGTTCCGCAAGTCGATGGAGAAGGACCGCCGCGTCGAGGATCTGCTGCTCATCTTCTTCTCAAATGCCACGAAAGAGCTATCGAGGGGGAAGCCGCCCAACGACGAGAGCTGGAAGCTGATGGTCGACCGCCATGTGGCCCTCTTCATCCGCCTCGTCAGCTCCACACTCAAGGAGCACGACTGGACGCGGGACAGGCCGGAGCTGACCACACGGCTAGCCACCATGGAGAAGAAGCTGCTCATGCACGACCAGGATCTGGCCACCGAGAACCAGCGGAACGGCGGCCAGGGCGGGTCTACGGTCGAGGTCGAAGTGCCCCTCAGCTACGAGGTCAAGGACATGCCGCTCGTGCTGGTCGTCTCGCGCATATTCGCCATATCATACCCAGACGTCCAGAATGACATCAACACGTACAAGTCGGTGTGGACAGAAAAGGCGGCGCTGCAGGACCTCAAGACGTACCAGGCACACCTCAGCTTGATGAGCCAGAAGACGCTCAACAGCGACGACTTCGACCTGGAAGATGCCTACCAAGCCTGGAAACAACAGGAGATGCACGACATCTCGCAGATGATTCTAGCCATTGTGCAGTCGAATCCTGAGCTGGCGAAGAGCACGCCGGGCAACTCGGTGCCACAGTTCAAGCCGGGCGCGTCAGCTACATCGGGCTATCACGAGCCTGGCCGGAGCCGGGCGAATACCGAGACCGGATCGTCCTATGTCATTGACCAGCCTGTTGACATGAGTGGTCTCACTATTAGCGAGGAAGGAGACGACGAGCCGTACACATTCATTCCCTCAGACCCCCGCGTGTATTACCGGGCAGTGCTCAAGGAGGCTCTCACATACGACCTCGCAGACACCGAGTTGGAGCCCACAGAAGCGACCAGCGAGACTCCGTCCATCAAGCTGCTCTCGAAGCAGTCGGCCGAACTGCTAAACGAGATGGCGCTCCGGTGGAGGTTACCACAGTTCTCGCGCCTAGTTCTCTTTCTGGACGTGATCAAAGACAACTACCAGGAGCAGGCAATCAGCCTAGATACGCTCGACGCAGCCTTCAACTATGTAAAGGAGCCCCCGCCGGTAGACAAGAAGTCTCGTCGCCAGAGCCAAATGCTTGTTGCTGAATCACTATTCGATCGCACAATGTGGACCGTGCACGATTATGCCCTCAATCAGCAGATTCTCCAAGCCCTTCACGAGGTTTTACTTCGAGAGCTGTATGAACTGATGTTGCTGTGCTTTGAAGCGAAACCACCGCCATTAGGTCCGATTATGTATGTTCTCAATAACCACATCTACGAAGATTCACTCTTCAATGCCGCGCCCGAAGACCTCGATCAGTTTACCGAAGAGCTACAGAAAGCACTAAAGTTGAAAGCCACCGATGTGTACTCCAACCTGCTCGCTAAACACGTTCCTCAACACGCCGAAGAGTGGGAGTTTTACAATGTCATTGAACTCGGGAAAGCAGTGGTCAAGCTTTGCGAGAAGATTCAGAAGCGCTATCGCAAGAACCCCGAAATCATGGGCGTCAGTCCTATGATGTGTCTGGTGGAGGAAGTATTTCCCGCCTATGCTGCGGATGCACGAGACTTGGTCGCCAAGATCATGGACGTTGCTCATGCCAAAGACGAAAATATTCCCATCCAGGATGGTTTCGATCTGTACAAGGAGCTCGTGGAGATTCGTACAATCCACGGAGATGCATTGCCAAATCGTCAATTTGGATTTCACATTGAGGGGCTGCTGCAGGAGTTCGTATGGCGCTGGATTGAGACGACGGAGGAAAATCTGGTGACTTGGGTTGAGAATGCCTTCAAGGCCGACAAGTTTCAGATTGAGTCCATAAACGCTATCGCAATGGACGATGAGCGGCACAGTGTCTCAGTGGTGGATATCTTCCAGTCCTTCGGCCAGAGCATCGACCAGATCCAGTCACTCAACTGGGACGACGATGTGCAATACGCTAAATTTATGACTGCAATTTCAAAATCGATCGGTCTCGGTCTTGCGAGATATTGCGAACTGGTGGAGCAGAAGTTCAGCAGGGAGATGGATCGGATGACGCCCGAGCAAGAGGCTGCTGCGAACCAGTCGCGCCAGGAGAAGTGGCTTTCGATGGCCAAAGATCTATACGTGGGCAAGGAGAAGATTGAGCCTTTCAACTTTTATCCCGAGGTGAGTCGGCATATCGAGTATAAATGTATGGTACTAACGTCTGCAGTCGCTCGTCAAACTCAACAACGTTGAATATGCCATCCAGAAGTTTGACAAGCTCGAGCATGATATCAATGTTGATGCTTGTGCCGACGTCATCGCCAAGAACACACCACCTCCGCAGACGCGCATGCGGAATAACAACTACGTCTTCACGATCAAAATCATCGAAGCCGAAGATATCAAAGCGTGTGACATCAACGGCCTTAGTGATCCGTATGTTGTCCTAGGCGATGAGTACCAGAAGCGTCTCGCAAAAACGCGTGTCATCTATGGCAGCCTCAACCCACGATGGGACGAGACGATTGACATTACTACCAACGGCCCGCTCAACATTATTGCGACCATCTGGGATTGGGACACTCTTGGTGACCATGACTGCGTCGGCCGCACATCGCTCAAACTCGACCCCTCACATTTCCGTGACTATATGCCCCGCGAGTACTGGCTGGACCTGGACACTCAGGGTCGATTACTCCTTCGTGTTAGTATGGAAGGCGAGCGGGACGACATTCAGTTCTACTTTGGCAAGGCGTTTAGGACGCTGAAGAGGACGGAGCGTGACATGACGCGAAAGGTTACCGACAAGCTCTCTTCCTTTATCAACCATAGTCTTTCACGGCGAGCACTCAAAGCCCTGCTTAATCGCGGCAGCATAACAGTCTCGGCCGTCACTGGCTTCTTCTCCCGTCAAGCCCGCCCACAGTCTGTCGCCCAGGCCGTCACACAGGAGGAAGTCACCAAAGCTCTCGAGCCCCTCTTCGACTACTTCAACGAGAACTTTGCCATCATGAAGGAAACACTGACAGATGCCGCAATGACAATGGTCATGACGCGTCTCTGGAAAGAAGTCCTCGCGACCATCGAATCCCTCCTCGTTCCCCCTCTCAGCGACAAGCTGTCGCAACAACGCCCGCTAACCCGCCAGGAAGTCGACATAGTCTTCAAATGGCTCCAGCTCCTCTTCGACTTCTTCCACGCTGCCGACGAAGACGGAAACTCGGACGGTGTCCCCATGGACGTACTCAAATCCGCAAAGTACCACGAGATCCAGAACCTCAACTTCTTCTACTTCGACCCTACTGATGACCTGATTCGCATCTCCGAGAGCATGGCAGCAGCGACACAGCTACGACAACAACAGGCTCAGCAGAGTAACAGATTGTCTGTCGGGCCGTCCCCCGGGCATCAGTTCGGCGGTGCGGCCGGACTGGCGGGCATGCCGAGTCGCAAGCACAAAACTATTATGCTGTCGAGGAACTTGGGCACCATGCGCAAGGCGAAAGAGGAGAAGAGGAAAGAAGCTCAGGCCGATCCTAACGATGATATGATTCTTCGTATTCTGCGTATGAGGCCCGAGGCAGAGAGATATCTGAAGGATCGCAGCAGGCAAAAGGTACGTCACGATTATAACCCCACTTACGTATGTATATTAGATACAGGAGGCTGACAGTTCGGTACAGGAACGTCTCGCAGCGGCACAGGCGGCAGCTATGATTGTGCAGCAGAGTTTAAATGCTGGGGGTGGGCGCATGACAGGCGCGATGGGCGGAGTGCCTAGGCGGTAGAATCGTCGCGGTGGTATGAGGAGGGTGACGACTACTTGATTCTGTCCTGTCCTGCCCTGTCCTGCCCTGTCTTGTCCTGTCCCCATTCTCTTTGTTTAGCATGGATGGCGCGGTGCATGCATGACTCTTTTTCTTCCCTTCTCTTCTTCTCGATTCTTCCCTCTCTCCTTTTTCCCCGATGATTCATTCGATATGATTTCATATGATATACCTCTGCTGCATTGTTCCTAGCCGGGTCTGCGGTCCCGGTTCCTACACGGCGTTGAATTTTTTATTTTATCATGAGAGATGTATGTTCTGGTGTTTTCGAGGGGCGGTGGTGTTTGTTGCTGATGGGTGGGTAATATCTGGCGTTTCGGTGTCTTTTCCTCTCTCCCTCTCTGTTGGATGGTGGTGGTGGAGAAGTGGGTGAATACGGCATGAAGGATTTTCTTCCCCCCCCGTGGCATAAGATGATGATATGGAGGGATGATTGCGGATGAGGGTAATGCGCGTACATGTAGAAGATTGGCTGATTAATGCATGCATGATATGGAATTTCATATGGAATATGTTGACTAGATCGTCGCTCGGCCTGTTCTTGGGATTTCTCGGATGTGATGTGATGGGGGGAGGTTTGGTTTAACGGTTGATTGGTTGAACTGTACATCTGCTTCCTCTCGCTAACATTCTGGAATTAGATCTACGATCGCTTTTTCCCCCGCTCTATTTACGTTCGTGTATCGTGTGTATCGCGCAAGTAAGGTAAGGATAAAGACATCTGGAGGGAGGGGTATATAACAATGTGCTAGCTAGGACGGGAAGAAGAAGGTACGGCAAGACAAGATAAGACAATACAGGACCCATACTCTAAACCCCTCTAAAAACAAAGAAACCGAGACATTCCCCCGAGGGAACCCGATAAATACGCTCAAGTACACTCTACTACCAACTCTCAGCCCCGCATGAATCTAAACCAAAAAGAAAAAAAAAGAAGGAATAAATCTCGTCGCTTCCAGTCTATATACTCCCACTCTATCCCTATCTCTACTTACTCCCACTACCACTACCACACCCACCCTTCCATCCTACTTCCCCCGCAACAAAACCCATCAGCTCCTACCTCCCCACACTATCCGGCAACTCCCTAACCCCCGAATACTTGCCATCAGCCGACAACCTCTCCATAGCCCTACGAACACTATCCCTCTCATCGCCCAGCCTCTCCCCCCTCAAATCGCGAAAGCCCTCCAAACTCTTGCTAATGATTTCGATATGGTACCTCAGCGGGGTGTCACCGCGATAGCCCAGGACCTCCGGCCTTCCGACATCGGCACTCAAGTGATCGAGACCGATGGCGATTTCCTGGAGTTTACTGAGGGTGCTGGAGACGTGGTCGAGGGCGGAGTTTTTGTATTTGAGGATGTGGCCTAGGAGGATGAGTTGGCGTTCGTTCGCCTTGCGGTTGGAGCGGTTGCCGCCGAAGAAGGTCCAGAGGCTGGAGAGGAGTTCGTCGTGGTTCTTGGAGATTTTGATGTTGTCGTGGATGACCGTGTCGCCGACGACGTCGAGTTGGGCTTCGAGGCCTTTGAGCACTTGTTTGAGCGCCGTTGCGATGTCGATTAGCGTGAGGATTTCTTCTTTGATCTGGGAGAGGTGGGTTACGTAGCGGTCGAAGATTAGCTCGTCGATGGTGCTGGGCGGCGCGATGAAGACGGAGAGCGGGTTGATGTAGGAGAGCGCGCGGGAGATGGTGCCTGTGGTGGCTTCGCGGTCTGCGAGGCTTTCGAGATCGCGGAGTGTCCAGTCGTTGGTTATTATTACTTTGCTGAGGGTGCGCCCGATTTTTACGTTGTATTCGATCAGTTGCTCCGACGCTTCTTTGCCGATTTCCATGAACGTGGCCAGCTCGACGTCGAGGAGGTGCCGCGAGGGAAGCTCGGAGTACTTTACTAGGGAGCGCACGTCGGCGACTGAGTTGGTTCCGGCGAGGATGTGCGAGGATAGGTCGTTGGCTGCCTTGGATGCTTGGACCACCTCTTCAAAGGTCGATTGCACATTGACGAGGGTGTCGAAGTCGGGTTCGGAATGCGGGAGCCGCGGGGCATTGTTGCAGAATGGGACGATATAGGCGGAGCCGGGGATTAGGCAGATGGGTGCGAAGGTACGCTGGGCGGCACCTTGGAGGAAGGTGGTCACGAAGTGGATTCCTACGGCGATGAAGAGGACGGTCAAGGCCAGTCCTAGGATGGGCGTGCCGAAATGGTGCATTGCGTACCGGAAAACGCCAAGGATGTAGTGTGCGATGGGAGAGAGGACGTGTTGCCATACTAGGTTGGCATAGTGGCCTAGCTTAGGCTCTTCCTCTGGCTGGGGAACAGGGGTCTCTTGTTTGATACGGGGATTGTTTAGATCTGCAGACCGACGCGGCGTCGATTGCCTACCCGCCCGAAAGCGTACTTGGGATTTTCGCATGGGAGATCCGGTGTTGAGCGTGCTCATAGATGGCATGATAAAACTTGGCTCAACTGAATCCGGGGTTCCTTGGTACCCCCGCTGAGGTTGCGGGTATGATTGGGATTTGGAGGAGCGCGAAGGAGCGCGCAGAGGTTTCATGGTGGCGGGCGTATCCTCCCGTGGTGTTTGTGAAGATGTCCGCGTAGCCCGAGTTGGAAGTGGCGTTACCTGGTCGTCCTCGGATTCGCTTTCAGTGTTCTCGGCGAAGGACGACGAGGAATGAACAGATGCATCGCCATCTGAGGAATATTCTACATCGCCCCACGACTTGCCTAGGCTACTGTGTAGCTTACGCGAACGCATACGACTCATGCCTAGTGGTAGACCAGGTAGTAGGGTAATGTAGGTCTATGGGTAGCGTATGGGCAGCGTATGGGTAGCGCTGTAGTGTGTTGGTATCAATATAGGGCGCACTGCCAGCCTGCTGCTATGTTGATGAGGTAGGTTCGAAGCAAAATGGGTGGAAAATTAACAGAAGGGCGACAAAGGTGGCGCGCAAGAGAGGACTCGGAATGCACGTGAGGTTGATACGTCAGTGTGGCGTCGAAGTGCTGTTGTGGCTAGTGGCGCTAAGATTATCCTTACAGCTCAACTTCCTTCTAGACAAACTGTGCGAGCGCCAAAATGTCAATGTCGCGATTACCGCTACTTTCCTCGGCCTTCCACACTGCCAAGCGCATTCAATTGCGCTCGGTACGTAATCGCGCGCATGGCCAGGCCTTCATCCGGGCCTGTTCGTGCTCGGCGCCGCAACCGCCCCCGCTGTCGGTGGTGAAGGAGGTAGAAGCAGATGCGCAGCTCAACCCCACCACGTCCGAGCCCCCCACTCCCCCTACCGATCACCGCTCCATCGCTTCAATCCATCATCTGTTCATAACGTCGCCGTTTTCCCCTGGATCACCGCTCCTCCTCCCAAACGGCGCCTATGTCTTCCAGAGGCTGCAGGCTTTTCTGCGCGCCCAATATCCACAGTTTGGGTACCAAGAGGTGATAACGCCGACCATATATAAAAAGTCGTTGTGGGAAAAGTCGGGGCATTGGGAGAATTATGCGAAGGACATGTTTAGTGTACACGGGCGAGGATTGTCGGTCCAGAAAAAAGATGCGGGGATGGGACTGAACGATGTCTTTGGATTGAAGCCGATGAACTGCCCCGGTCATTGTCTTTTGTTCAAAGAGAAGACGTTTAGTTATAGAGATCTTCCTGTACGGTTCGCTGACTTCAGCGCCCTGCATCGCAACGAGATATCGGGCGCTTTGACGGGGCTGACGCGGGTACGACGATTCCACCAGGACGATGCGCACATCTTCTGCCGACCAGACCAGATTCTCTCCGAGATTGAGTCAACTTTGACATTTGTCGGCATGGTGTACGACACATTTGCCTTGGGGCCGTACAAGTTGCTTCTCTCGACCCGGCCAAAAGACCGCTTCATCGGCACAGTAGAGGAGTGGGACCGTGCAGAGCAGCAACTAACCCAGGCCCTGAACAACAGCGGACGAGAATGGGCGACCAATGACGGCGATGGCGCCTTCTACGGCCCCAAGATCGATATCATCCTCAAAGACGCCAATGGTAAAGAGCACCAGACCGCCACCATCCAGCTCGATTTCCAACTCCCGCAGCGTTTCGGCCTTTCCTATCCAGGCTCACCACAGGAACTAGAGTCTTCGCCACCAGTTGAAGGTATGCATGCTGGCGAGCGCAGACCTGTCATAATCCACCGCGCCATCTACGGCTCCCTGGAACGCTTCATGGCACTCCTGATCGAGCACTACGTCGGAATTTACCCCTTCTGGCTCTCTCCATGTCCTGCCATCATTCTTCCCATAACCACCAGTCCATCTGCCCTTGAATACGCATCGCACGTCCAATCCGTTCTGACCGGCCTCCCTCCACCACCTCCATCCTCCGACACCTCGCCTACAAAACCGACACCGCAACCACTCTCGACCACCCACCTCCCCATCTCCATCGACAAGAGCGATCGTTCACTGCAGAAGAAGATTTTTGAAGCACGAACCAAAAAGTACAATCACGTCATCGTTATCGGGAACCGCGAAATGGAGGAGAAGTGCATAAGATTGCACCTCATGAACCTACAGAACGAGGAGAAGACAGTAGAGGTGTTGGAGGAAGTGCTGGGGCGGAAGTTAGGGGACGGAGATAGGTCGCGGGGAGGTGTTAGCGTGGAGATGGGTGTGCAGGACGCGAGGAGGTTTTATGAAGAGTTGGTGAATAGGTACCTGTAGATTATAGGCATCTGTAATACATGTAGGATATATGTATGGGGTAAATAAGAGATGTGTGTACTCTAGAGGGGGCGCTGATTCTACTTGGATAATCATGCACCTGGTGCCTGCCTTTGCAATGTCTCCGAGCCACCAGACGTCCCTCTGGACAGTATACCAAGGATAAAAGCTCACATCTACAATCCTACTCTTGTTCCTACCGTGTCCTGGACGGTCGCTCCTGCCTCTATCAAGTGGGGTGGGCAGTGGACTGCATTACGACGTATCGGTGAAGTGAAGTAAATTTCTCGTATAGGAGACACACTCGGGCATATTGATTCAATTCTATTGCAAAATGTGACATTTCTTAGCAAATGGTGGTTCTGGAGAAGAGAGTGGTAGAAACAACTATTCTGATGGACACATGACGGTGGAGGTAGATCGACATATCATGTGACTTTATTTTTGACATCTGATTTCAAATGCTGAGTAGCGTAGAAAGTGGGCGAGTTACGTTGCGTTTGCCCTTTATTCATGTTCAATTTTAATTACCAAGTACGCGTGCAAAGATGAAAACAAGTTTCATCTGATAAAGTGGTGATGAATTATGCGATGCATGTGGCGTAAAGACATCCGCGGCATGACGTAAGCGGTGCACCGCCACCTTGGTGGCAACCTTCGACTCCTTATAACCTCAACTTGACACGCCCATCAACCTCCATACCCAAAACAAAGCCTACCTTCACCATGGACGCAGAAGATATTTTCGCCGTCTTCATTCTCGGGGCTATGCTCCTCCTGCCCGCCGCCACCGGCATTGCAGTTACCGTCTGCGTCGCATACTCGCGCACCAAGAAATGGGACAAGGAGCGTACGCTCGCAGCCGCGAACCTCGAATCATCCTCGTCACTTCTTCCGAATTCCTCCTCTGGCGAGGACGATGAGTCTGACTTCCTCGACACCGACGACGAAACCGAATTCCACGAGCGCAAGACCGAAGAGGCTGCGGACCGCTACAAGACGTTTGGACAGATGTGGCGCAAGAACTTTAAGCGCGTGTGGAGTGGCAAGGGCGCGAAGAATCTGGCAAAGGAGAGGGAAAGGGAGGAGAGGAGGAAGTTGGCTAAGGCGGTGGCGAGGGAGTTGGAGAGGAGGGAGAGGCGCAGGATGAGGAAGGAACTAAGGGCGAGTAAGGAAGTGGAGGCTGAGGGTGAGCTTCCGCCGTATAAGAAGTAGACGGTGCGGAAGTGTGTGATGGTCTCAGGCTTTAAATTGTTTTCGGTGGGATAAGAATACATATACGAATTATAGAAAGGGAGGAAGAAAGAAACCGTTTCGAGAACATCTCTCTAACACCATGCCTAACTCACGTGATAGGAGCTTACCCTTTACCGTTGTGCATAAGAGGAAAAGGGTCACAATTGTCAGCTTTGTTGGTAAGCATCGCTGAACTCCGCAAGTCCCCGCAAGTTCCCCGACATAGGACAACATACCATTCGTGGGCTTACACACATTGAGACGGGGAGTGCACTTCTTGTCACTTGATTTAGCCGCCTCCCTTTTGCACTCCGTCGCATCCCCCATCGAAGTACGAGATATAAAGAGCACCAGTGCCCTGAGTATGTATCTACAAATACATCTCGTCCATTTTCCTCATACCAACAATGGCATCCTCACCCTCCGTCTTCCTCCTCGGCCCCGGCTACACAGGCCTCACCATCATCGATGCCCTCCTTGTAGCTAATCACCCAGTCACCACTGTACTCCGCAATAAAGACATTGCTGCCACCCTCTCTGCCCGCGGCGTAACCACCCTTCATGGCACACTTGATGACCATGCCATCATCACTGCCCAAGCAGCCGCCCACCCCATCACTATCAACACTTCTTCCTCCGACGATCTCCCTAGCGTGCAAGCCATCATTGCTGGTCTGCGTCAACGCGTCGCTTCTTCCCTCCCAACCACATTCATACACACATCGGGAACCGGCTTGCTCTGCGATGACGCCAAGGGCAAATTCAAGAGCGAGAAAATATACAGCGATGAAGGACCGGAAATGATCGACGAATTGCCTGACACAGCACTCCATCGCAAAATCGATCTCGCCATCGTAGCCGCGGGCAAAGAGTTTGGGGACAAGGCGAGACTATGCGTCGTGCTTCCACCCGTAATCTATGGGCTCAATCCCGAGCACAAGAGGCAGTCGATAATGTTTCCAAGAGCAGTACACTTTGCGCTCAAACACGGCTATGCGTGTTACGTCAACGAGGGCAAAAATGTTTGGGGCGGCGTACACGTTCTCGATCTCGCTCGCGCGTACATGATCCTCCTTACACACCTTTCCTCGCACTTCACCAACCCCCCCTCCCTCGATACCGTATCCAACCCGTACTTCTTCGTCGAGAACGGCACCGAGTTCTTAATGAAAGAAGTCGCCGAGCATGTTGCCCGCGTCCTGCACAAACTGGGTAAAATCGACACCAACGAGACGAAACCGATTCCCGAGCACCTCTACCATGATTTCCTGGGGCCGGTTACGGAAATTGCGGGCGGAGGAAATTCGCGGTCAAACGCTGTGAGGTTGAGGGAGCTCGGGTGGGTGCCGCGGGAGAAGGGGATTTGGAGGAGTTGGGAGGAGGATGAGGTGGATTGGATTGTGGAGTCCTTTGAGAAGTAGAAGGGAATGTAGGTGAAGATACTCTAGGTAGTTTCGTATTGAACGGATGCAAGGTGTTTTTGATGTTGTATTTATGCATGGGATAGTAGGGTGGTACGGGGATTGGCGCTTGACCCCGCATTCATCGTGAGCTGAGCTCACTAAGCTTTACGAGATGGTCCCACTTCCATTCGTTATAAGCAGTTACAGGAAGAATATTTCCAGGTTTTAGGTACATAAATCAAATGGACGCCTCTCAGCCACTAGATATGAGTAAGGATACATTGCACAAATCATCTTCCCTCTAAGCCCGAGAAGAAAACATACACTACACTAAACCTTTCCATCTTTCCTTCTACAAAACTCACACACACACCCTTATACCCAACATAAAACCAATCAAAAATGCCCGCCAACCAACCCATCCAAATAATCGCCTACATACGCCGTCACCCCACCCTCACCCCTTCACAATTCTACACCCATTGGAAGGACAATCACGCACCGATAGTAGCTCCCTGGGCGGACAAACACGGCATTATACGATACCAACAAGTTACATTCACTTCCTTCCTCCCCTTCCCCCCGTCCCTAACTCCTAACAGATCCACACATCCGGCCACATCCTCCCCAACAACAGCAACAACACCCCCAACGCCAACACTACAACAACTCCCGTCGCTTTCGACGGCATAGCTATCTTCGTTGTGCCTAGCATGCAGCACCTGAGCACCGCGTTCGCGGACCCGTATTTCGCGGCCGTGATCCAGGTCGATGAGGAGAGATTCTTGGACTATGGGGGCGAGTATGGGAGTGTGGTTGCGAGGTTTGAGGGGCCGGTGCATGATGTTGTGGTTGGGGGGAGGGCGGTGGAGGGGTTGGAGAAGAGTGTAGGTGGGGAGGGCGTGGGGGAATTCTGAGGGCGTGGGTGTGTGATTGAGGTGTGGGGTTAGGGGGGTGTGGAAGGGATAGGTTTGAAGTTTGGCATTGTTTTGTGAAGTATGTTTATTATGAAACAGCGAAGTATTTTCCTTATAGACCTCTTGTGGACATATCTCGTGATAAGACCTTTCTCAGTGACTTATCTTTAATATCGCTTCGACTAGACCATCTAGAAAATCTCCCTGGGGAATGGAAAGGGAGGCTGGCACTTGAGGAGGCTATCGGGCGAGCAATAAGACTACGCAAGCCCGTCGCAGTAACCTAGTCTTTTCACGTCGCTCGGAGAGGGAAATGTGCGATTTTCGAGAGAAGTAATAAAGCTTTGAGCGGGAACAATACTAGTAGGGTCACGGTATGTGTATAAAACAGTGGTTATATCGTAGTATTTTATGTATCAGTGATTTTAGATGTCGTCAGATAGGAAGTTTGCTGTCACCCATACATAAAGGCTGAACGAAGTGAACCGGGAGTTGACAGTGGGCGATTCTATATAAGTAGTCACATTAGTGCCAACCCCTTACTACATGTCACTTTGAATGATAAGGTGACTTACTATAGTTCTTTTTCTTCGCGAGCCTTCGGGGCCTTTTCAGTTTGTTCCTCAGGCTCGTCTTGCTTGTCAAGGGAGTCCCTATTCTTGCCCTCTTCTGCGGGAGCCTCCGGGGCCTTTTCAATCTGTTTCTCAGGCTCGTCTTGCTTATCAAGGGCGTCCCACTTCTCACCCTCCTCTGTGGAGGACTTGATGTAGTCCATCCACGTTTTCAAAGCGCTGTCATACTTCAGATCATCGGAGTATTTGTCCCAGGTGCCTTTATGGTGCCCGCTGGTGTTGAAGTTCATTTTGTTCCTATCATTGGGAAGATACCACTTGGAATTGCTACATCCATATTTCCGGAAGAATTTACCGGTGGCCTTAATCTGAGTCTCGACGTTGTTGATAGGCGCAATAGTAACACTCTTCTCGAGAACTGGCAGACTAGCAGCGGGGGCTTGCGCGGGTGCGTCTCTTGGCTCGCGTGCTGTGCGCAGAATACCACGCGGCTTGACCGCAGACTTGTGGGGATGGACTTTCATCGTGTCGGACTTGCGGATGATGTCGATATCGGCATCTTTGCGGATGGCGACCTTTTCGTTGAACTTGACACTCACATAAGCACGACGCTTGCGTACACGTAGCTGGGGAGCATTCGGGCGCATCGGTCGTAAAAGCTTTCCGACCCCAGTGGTATACACCGCGTCATACAGATGCGGTAAATATTCTACTGCGAACGCCCTGTTGTACGCGGTGATCCTGGTGTCTATGAGGACCCTCTGCAAGTAGTCTTCCTCCACATCCCAGATCTCCAAGGCGCGGTCGGCCGAGTATTTGCCGTATTTCTCCTTGATGCCCTTGTCGACAGAGTTTTCCGTGTCCCAGAGAACCTCACGCTCAGCCCATCCTTCACACTGGTCAATCCAGATCGAAAATCCGCTGTGGTATTTCCTCCAGTTCTTAGTGACTTCCCTGTAACCTTCATCCATGGATGTATTTCTGGTCTTACTCCACCAATACCAGCCTCGGTTCGCCTGGATCACGAATTCACATCGCTCAAACTCACCGATCATCCAGCCCAGCTCGCAGCAGGGGCACCTTTCGTAGGCGTAGTTGGGTAACGCGGGGTGGATGAGATGGCCGCATTTGCGTGCTTGGCGCACTGCGACATTGTCGTCCAGCGGAATGATCTTGTTCTCGTTGATCCCAAGACGGGATTCTAGATCTAAGGGCACTGTAGGCCACAAGGCGGCAGTCGCGATAAGATGAAGTCGAAAGATCTCATTTTGGCGGATTTCCTCCTCAATGGCTTCTTCGACCAGCAGAGCGTGCTTGATGATGGCCCGTCGACGGCTGCTCTGAAATTTCGACCAGCTCTTCTTAACTTGTGATTGGCGCCGCTTGCTGATTTTGAGGACGCACGGGAGAGGCTTCCAGAGAGAAAGCGTTCGATCCCGTTTCAGGCGCACGGCTGGCTTTGGGGGCGCGGCTGGATGGCGATGGATATCACGGGGAGCATCCACAACTATCTCCTCCATCGGAGGGATTTTGAGGTGGTTTAGGAGGGCCGCGCTAAGAGCTGCTGGCTCAGGCTCCTTTGGCGTCGCCATACCTTTCGCCTTCTTGAGCTTGCGAGCGGCGATGTGGATGGTGGTTTCCACATCGTCGGCGTGCTCCGCCTTGCGCTTGGGCGGGTGCGGCTGGGTTGTCGAAGAGGCAGGGGTATTAGGGTCTACCGGTGGCGGCGAAGATGCGTCATGCATGCTGGGGATAGGGAGGGTTAAAGTAGTAGTTGTATGCTACTCAGTGTTAGCAGAAATGTCTACTGTAGGAGGCTCAATGCTCTACTGCATTTTTAGATAACTTGAACAGTCGATATAGGGGAAACATATTGTGTAGAGACAGGAGGTGTAAGTCTTACCTAGAAGAGAAAGGCAGTGCGCGCGCTGGTCTTCAGTCTCAGCGTTCTGTTGTGTGTCGAGCTTGGGGACCAGTATGTGCGGGTGAGTGGGGGTATTCGCAGAATTGGTGAGAGAACAACAAACGGAATACGACGGTTCTGGTGGGCTATGCCAGTGGTTGCGTTGCGCGCCAAATATATTAGGTAGAAGAATACTAGTATACACCCCTCGTAATCTACAAACGTCCCCTTTCACCCATTACACCGCTCACTCCACACACTCCCAGTTCTCGACCGAATTCGGGTCGCCCTGTCCCTTGTATCGGTTGCTTCTCGGATACCTGCAATGGGCTCTCTTGTACTCCACGCCCAGGCTCTGCGTGCCGTTCTTAAATCTTGTCCCGGTCACAGTCTCAGGAGCGACTCCCTTCTCGATCCAGTCAACCATGGCCATAAGGATGTTCTCACTCGGATCCAAACTAGCGTACGAACTGATATCCTGACCGATGGACGACGCGCCGTCGCCCATGCCGCAATGCTCTGTTCCACTGACGCGGAAGAAGCGGTAGAAATCATCCAGCTCCTCAGGTGACTTCCCCATCGTCTCGGATACGTGCTCGTAGTAGCGAGGAGAGTTCTCGGAGGAGATGATGGAGTCCATCTGGCCATGCCAGTGTAGAATCTTCGCGCCGCGGTTTTGAACGGCGCTAAGGTCGCCCTTCCATGTCTGGATGTTAAAGGGGTTAATGCGTGCTGCGTTCTCGTAGTCGGTGCTGTTCATCGTGGCAGGATCCCAGGTAGAATCGTTGTAGATGGCGTAGCGGAAGAATTCGGTTGTGTAGACCCAGGGCGCACCGTTGTAGATGATGAGAGAGGCTAGGGCTTCAGATCCAGGTTGCATGCGCGGATACACGAGTGAGCCATCCGAAGTTAGGGTAGGTGAAAAGACCTGGTTCACGGTGTTGACTTGTTCCTGTGTCAGGCAGTCTGAGGAGTTTGAGCTGCTTCCACACAGAAGGCCTGACGCTGTGTAGTTACACATTGATGGATTCTCGAGGATGCCATCTGCGTAGTTGTCGAGCATATCGCATTGTTTCATAATGTCGCTATGGATGAGGGTGGACCATAGGTTCGTTGGAACAAAGGTTGACGAGTTGGCGGTACCGACGATGGGATAGAAATGTCCACTGTAGGAAGTGAGGTTGTCGAAGGCGATAGCTGGTGCTCCCGCTACAATGCCGTCAAAATCTTCCGGGAAGTCTTGGGCTGACTTGAACCCTTGACGGCCGCCGGTGGAGCATCCCAAGTAGTATGACTTCTTGTGCGCAGATCCGTAGAAGTTCTGCGTAATTTGCTTGCCGACGACTACGCCAGTGTGGATGCTATACTGATCAGCACTCATCCTCGATGTCTCAACATATTGTACTTACGATCGATAAGCGAAATCCTCCAAGATGTCAGAATTGCCGTTGAATGCACCCCCGCTCGTCCCATTGTGGCCATTGTTAGCACCGACGGTGGCAAACCCAAGGCTCGATCCGTACGCAAGGTCCTCGTATTGAATGCATCCGCCTAGACCACCGTTTCCAGTGCTCAGGAACCGTCCGGTCCAGTTCGATGGTAGCCAAGCCTCCATATTGATACCCGAACGATTCGATGTAGCAACATAGAGCGCGAGGCGACATATGTCCTTGGGTACGACTTGGTTGGGTATAGCACACGTTACATTGTTGTCGGGAAGGCTGAGGTTGGTGCCGGCCGTAATGTATTCGGAGAAGTAGACCGTCGCATGTTCGATTTGGAGTTGGGAGGCAACGGATGCGCATTTCGAATCGAACCCATCAGTGCTCATCGGTCGCCGCTGGAGTGCGCTTGCCAACGCACCTCCAGCATTGAAGAGAAGCAAATGCGACCACATGGTAAACATCATCGTGAAGGCTTTCAAAGACGTTGAAAGTGATGTGCGTCTCAACACCCTGGGGGTATTGCCCTTTTATATGGTCGAAGTTAGGATGTAGTTGCCCATGCAGGTGCCGCGACAGGGAGTTAGATCTTAGTGCTACCGTCGCCCGTTTCTAATTGAGAAAGAAAAGCGAATGAATCAACTAATAATAAGCATTAACACGTCGATGCTGGCCTAGGGTTCCCCGTGTTTTAATGCATGCTGTCCGGGGTTATTACGGTGCAGGTCCGTGGCCGCGTGGCGATCACCACCTAGGCATATTCCCCACTTGCGGTTAAAGTTTTCGGCATGTCAAAACGTCATCGTTTCTCGCAAAAGTATGCAAAACTAGGGTTCGGATAAGCATTCCCCAGATGCCATTTTAGTTGTCCAATCGAAGCATGATGGATGCGGAGGCAGATGAATGTCCGATCACGTGATACATGTGTTTACATCGACCACTGGTCATTTGGCTGCATGGGGACAAAAGGCGGAGCCCTGGGTTGGAAATGTTTCTGGAAACAAAACTAAGTGTTAGCAAAGACCCGCTGTGATTCGACCTCACACCAAACATCACGAAACTATTCGGCAGGACCCGCTGTGATTATATCTCACACAAAACATCACGAAACTATTCGGCAGGGCTCGCTGTGATTCGATGGTCCCGCACGAAACATCGGGAACCCACTCCGCGGAACGCTAAGGCTCCGTTCCGATGTGTAACCCATTAAATCCATACACACGAGTGCGGTGGGTCTTCTCGTTGACGCAAGGCTACATATACCCCTATCCGAGGACGAAATCAATCGAAATTGGCGTTATGCATATCGAGACAATGCCTATCTACCGTAGTATAAGAGATCTGTGCGTTAGTCTATAGCAGATCTATAGTCATTTCCCTAATTCATGCATCAAACAAACTCTCCTTTCACTGCTTCCAGTTCATGTGCACTCGTGCCTTCCAAGATTACCCTAGTATGTCGAAGTCACTGAAGACGGTGTGACGTACCTTTTTGTTCTTGTCACTTGCACCCCGCTGTGATACGGATGTGAAAAGGGTCCTTCAATTCCTCGGGAGTCTCCTCGCCTAAATAGGCCGGACGTTTTTTCCTACTAGGATTATTTGAGACATGGGTCCCGAAAAGGTAACTGTAAACAATTGGCTTTCTCCTGGTTGGGATGTGAGTAATATGTGAACACTAAGCGTGTTCAGGTCCCCTCCTGACATGTCACATGTGATGTCGTCGAAGGGGGCTGCTCCTTGGACGTTTACGATCCTTGCCACTTCATGTACTCTCCATTGCTTCAAAGGTCTCGGACGTCTACCAAACAGCGTCTTCTCGTGGAGGCGTTTATTATTTCATCATCTAGTAAAAACATATCACCGTGACGGACCGTTGCGATTGTAGAAAAAGGAGTGAAAGGTTATGGACAAGTTCAATGTGAAGGGTAGCCATTGATCGTTTAGACGACGCAGAAATGCTACCAATTAGCGACATTTTCGATTGCAGCTTTCAAACAATATATCCGAACCAATCATGGCAAGGCAAAGAATTAGAGCACGTAGTGTTCCGACTAAAGCACTATCATCAAGAGCCGCCATTCACAGCTATTCATTCACATGTCTAGCGTACGAACATGTCATTCACGTGTTTAGTTGGAAAATGGTACGATAGTGCTGCACCAGAGCCTCAAGAACAATCAAGAACCCAGCAATGTCAGAAGTAGAAGTGAATAAGGCCCCTTTAGGGTTATGAGGTATATCGTATCATCAAAGAAGTGTGAACGCAGTGGTTCACAAGGGTTAACGAGGACTACGACAGTCGATTCTCCGCAGAGCTATATAAAATGGCCAGAACCGCAGCAGAAAATACACAATATCCCTTAAACAGCATCATTGCATACCTGGTTTCCAAATGTCAGACCACGTCCACAATACTGCCGCCGGCGATGCTTCGCATCAGGCAAATCACGACCACAGCAATACCAAGAACAGCAAATCCAGTACTGGATTCAGTAATATTTTCAGCAAAAAGAAGGAAGCTCCCGAGGCCGGAACATGTGCAACTTGCGACCCAGAACCGACGGGGAAAACGTCTGAGCGTATCGAGAGACTCGACGAAGTGTATGTTCATTATGTATCCAATCAAGACGTTATAAAGCTAAAAAGGTTGCAGATTCGATAAGGAAACGCGAAAGAAGGTATTCCTGCCCACTGCTGAAGCTCAGAAGACAACCAAGAATCCGAAAACGGTATTGAAGGTGCGTCGTCTCATTGACGAGCACAGCCGACATCATGCGACTAAGGTCGATATCATTTCGGAGATTCTTCGTCAAGAGCTTTTGGCGATATTCAAGGGTGCTGCAAGCACCAACCTCAACTCTTCACCTCCCGAGGTGGACCCTGAGCTGATGTTCCATGCTTACGGAGGCTTGAAAGAGAAACTTGATAAGGAACAGACCAAGGCAAATTCAGATGATGAACTTGTTGGAGTGCTTTGTGTGGCGCTCCAATATATTGAAGAAGACTTTGGAGCCACCATGGAAACACTCAAGTCCCTCGAAGCACAAGACGAGATCACATTCGAACTCCTTTGGACTCTGTTTCCGCCCAATACGCACATCTACAGCAAGGCAAACGTGCTTAGCGAGGAGCAGTTGTCCATTCTATCACATTCAGCTTACGGGACACGTCTGGATGGAACGAAATACTATCAACTGGTTTTGCAATTGATTTCGCATGATAGAAGAAAGTTTGGCTGGGTGAAAAACTATCCGACCATTGCTACTTTTGAGGGTGCCACCAAAGTGCAGGACTTGCCATTTTTCCCTTTCAGTCGACATGCGAACCATGACAAGATTCGGGAAAGTCTCCACCAGCGTGGTAAGCGCTTCGTCGAGCTCTGCTCCCCCACATATCAAGAATACGTCGGCCAGAGTATGGGAGAGAATCGCAATGTCGTCATCCAAGGTGTATACAAGCAGGTTATGATACATGTAAGTGGATTCATCACACCCTGATTGCAAAGATCATCTGCTAACCTATATGTAGGTGGTTGGGCGAGTCATGATTGACCCCGTTATGTTTTCCCAACATGCTGGAGATTCAGATCTGGTTCAAGGAAATGTTGACAAGCAGCTTCATGCGCCATCCTTGATGGATGCGGACTTTATGTTCTGCGACCACAAGGTTGCTGGATTTAGTTTCCACCAAAAGATCTGGTGCCTCTTCGCTATCTCGAACATGAGCCCCGTTGTCTGGAACGAGGACGCCTTTTCCAAGTTGGTCTTAAGGCACTCGACGCGCGACCTTATTCACGCTCTCGTCAAATCGCACAAGCATGCCAGAAACACGTTCGATGACGTGGTGAGCGGAAAAGGTCTTGGTCTTGTTGGACTCTTGAGTGGTAATCCTGGTGTTGGCAAGACCTTGACTGCGGAGGTAATCGCCGAGGCCACAAAGCGCCCGCTGTATATGTTAAGCGCCGGTGAGCTCGGAACGGAAGTCAAGGAGGTAGATGAGAGACTGAGTATGGTGCTCGAGATCACCCGTGTGTGGGGTTGCGTGCTTCTCATCGACGAAGCAGACGTCTTCCTCCAGAAACGCGATGTTCTCCATCTGCAGCGAAACGCCCTAGTCAGCATCTTCCTAAGGCGTCTTGAGTACTTCCAGGGCGTGCTTTTGATGACTACCAACCGCGAGAGCACTATCGACCCGGCATTCGAAAGCCGCATCCATTTCAAACTGCAGTATCCCGACCTCACAGCTGCATCTCGCCGCGATATCTGGAGCAATTGTCTGGCTAGTGCTGCGGCTACTTCCGTGGACGTGCAGCTTCAGGAGAATGATATAACGGAGCTGGCAGGATTGGACATCAATGGGCGACAGATCAAGAACGCGATTGCTTGTGCAGTTTCGATCGCGGTTGAGGAGGAGAAGCCGCTGACGATGCGCGATGTTAAGGTCATGCTTGATATGGTTGCCCTGGATGAGTAGAATGGTGGTGTTGGTAAACTTTAGGAGGGGCAATTGATGATCAACTGTAATGCTAGCTTGATAATGTACACTTCGTGTCTTCGAAAACCAGTCAATACGAAATCTGAGGGGAAACGATATAGTCTTAGATATCAATGCCCATTCAGAACACGTCTTTCACATATCCCACGAACAAAAGTTGATTTTGGACCTCATAAAGCTTTTCCAATGCGTCGGTAACCGATGCATGTTGTCCAGCGCTCACGCCAGCTCTAAGAAATTCCCGCTTCCAACCTATTTTCATTCCCTTCGTAAGGCTGACAAGAGTGGCATGGATTTCATTGTGTCTTTTCCTCACCATGGCCACCATGAGTTGGCCAGTTGTTCCATTGTAGGTATTTTGATTGTAGGCAACAGTTCCTTGCGCTAGCGCTTTACATTAGTATATTCCGACAAGGAATAGTGTATAGAGGACGTTCTAGGAGGAGACATCACATATAATGAGTTCTGTAAGCCTTTAGTTAATCTTCAACTCTGTGAGCCGCTCGTTTAGCTTAGTATGCGAGGAAACGCCCATGTTGTGGGAATGGTATGGGGGCCGTAATTTCTCCGTTGCCATAACTAAACTTGCCTGTGGGCCGAGGAGGTTGAATATAATGTTCTAATAGGAAATTTTCAAATTGTGTCAGTTAATCAACAACTAGGGGTTCTTGTCGCGACGGTGGCTCTGCTAGGTAAGTGGGTACGCTCTCCTATGCTAGGACTAGCAGGGAGTAGAGCAGTTGTACGGTCCTATGCCAGGACTAGCAGGGAGTACTATACAGAGTAAAAGGGAACAATAATAAGAATAAGATGTATTTATTCTTTAGCCTGCCTCCTTCTCTGTACGAGAAGAGAAGCTTCTTATAGAGAACTACCCTTGTCTATCTACCTGAGTCTTATCTAAACACTGCCTAGATTTAGATACCTGAATCCTTTAGTAGGGATACCTAAATCCTTTAGCTAATAAGCTTGTTTTAACACTAAGAAACTATTCTGTACAGTGTATAGACACTAGAACTTTTCTCTTTTAGTATTAAATCCCTTTGTGCAGCTCTTTCTGTCGTGCAGCTCTTTTCTATTGTGCAGAATTTAGTTAAGGTATTAACTATCTGTTGCAAACCCGCAGCTAGGAGTAAAAAGATTAATCTTAATACTGCTGCGGCATTTGTAGTATATATACTCCTCTGCAACACACCCCCTAGATTACTAAGAAATCTCTACTTCTTAGCTAATCTAAAATACTGCGATAAGCTAGTATACTATACACCTGTAATCTAGCTACCTGCTGTAATAGGCTAGTAATACTGTTACACCTTAATAGCTAGCCTAGAAGGTTGTCATGTTAAGGGGTATCTTCTTTTTACTACTCGCTTAAACTCGCTTAAGGTTACCTACCTAACTAATAGTTAGTTAGGTTCCTGCTTGTGCGCAGTTAAGCGTCTCTAGGCTTATAACTATTATAAACCTGTAGCTAGGAGTAAAAAGATTAATCTTAATGCTGCTACAGCATTTGTAGTATATATACCCCTCTGCAACACTATCTACTATTTAGCGTTATTTCTTTTCCTTGCAGGGGTACAGATAGATAGGGCTCTATCTATTAGGCTGTACATAAGGCTAAACAGTAAGTGTAGTACAAAATTAAATTATAATTTCCTAATCTTTATGCAGAAGCCTAGAGAAAGCTTATATAGTAGTTTAAGTAGTAAGGTATACTAGAGGCATGTTACGCAATAAAAGGAAACCTACTTAGTACCCTAGCGTTCGTGCTAGCTAGCTATTTAGTTACTAAGCTTCTTAGGTCTCCTAGAGAGGTATAAGAATAGGCCTCTCCTGCCTCTGCCTTTCTTTTCTACTTTATCTAACTCTTTCTTCTTATATCTATGCAGGAAAAACTTTAGCTTAGCTTACACACTACACAGCCTCTCTATCTATCCTTTCTATACAGTAATTATCTAATCCTTAGTAATCTTTTACTAATTAAGATGCAGATTCTTTGTACAAGATAGCGCTTGTTACTTAGCCTAATATTGTCTCTAGCTAGATTTTTAGAGCTCTAGCTGTTTGTACAGTAGGTAACAAGAAGAGAATAATTCTGCCTACTAGCTTAGTTACTAATAAGGCTCTTTTAAGGATATTAGCTATTAATGTATAAACTTCTTTAACTACCTTGTAGATAGAGCTAACTTTGTGCGCATAGGATAAAGAGAGGCAGCTTTATAGGATGCCTTCCTAGAATGTAGAGGTAGAGGTACATATTAATACAGTTCTGTATAAGTTTATTACAAAGATTATTAGGAGAGAGAGTTATTTCTATATACTCTTAATTTACAGCTAGAGCTATGTAGATAAGGATAAGCCCTACTATTAGAGGTGCAGGGTAGGCAGGAGGTTAGGTCCTTTCCTAAGATGCCGTACAATTCCTAGTTTCTAAGGTAGAGCTTGCTCCTCTTATATCTAGCAGTCTCTAGGTAACAGGTGTAACTATTATAATAATAATAGGCAGTAATACTATATCGTGCGGGCTAGATTGCAGGGGTAGATAATAGAGTTCTCTTCTATTTAGTCTAAATATCTGTCCTTTTCCTTTGTAATAAGTGTATTTAGTTAGGTTTTCATGTAATAATACTAGAATTTTAGTTAATAAGCTTATTTTAACACTAAGAAACTATTCTGTACGGTATACAGACAAATTGTATAATTTTCATATAAAAGCAAGTTATAAATAAAGTTTTTAGAACGTGTGAGAGGATAGACCCCGTGACCCTCAGGCACAGCCCTTAGAGCCTGCCAAGGAAGTCTGCTAAAGAAGCCTGCTAAGGAACCTACCTAGAACTAGCCTAGGACTAGTATATAAACCCTCTATAGCACTTCCTGTAGACTCTATTAAATTTATCTTATCTTTAAAATAACATCTACCCTTAGGGTTAGTTCCCTTACATTTAAATTTAATCCCTTTAACCTCTAGTCTTATCCTAGACTTACTAGAACCTAGGAGAAAGGAATTACTAGAGGCATACCGCTAGGAACGTCTCTAAATAATAGACTTTTTAGCACGCACGCAAGTGCTACGACAGCAAGGTTAGAATAACTAAGAGATCTAGGAACAGCTTGTCTAGGACCTTATTAGTTTAGGTACCTAGGAAGAAGTAGCAAGAGAAACAGTTAGACAATAGGTAAATTAGAATACTTTAAGACCTCTAGAACAGCTAAACGTTAACGTAGGCATACTAGAGACCCCTAACTATCTATCCTATTAGCCTACTCTAGCTTTCTATAATAGTGTTAGTTTTACAGAGGCCTAGTTAGAAGTATTTATAAAGGCACAGGTATAGAAAGCGCTCTAAGCTACGCTAAGCGCTCTACCTACTAGTCCTACAGTAACTCTACCTAATATACCTACTACAGTTCTACTAGGAGAACCTGTTATAATTCTAGTTAGATAAATTAAGGTACTTAACCTAGAACTCTATTCTAGGAACTGTAAGGAATACTACTAATAGAAGTAGAATATAGAGTATAAACTAGAGCAAGACAGCCTAGCCCTTAGATACCTACCTAGATATATTTTTAATTGTCTAACTAGCAACGCCTCTACTATTACTATGTTATAGGTAAACTAGAACAAGAGTAGCTCTGTAGAAGATCTGTAGAGCTACCTTAACCTTAATTTCCTAGACTAGAAAGCAGGCCTACGCGCCTACAAAAATCTTCTCTAAATACGCTAAAGAGGCTCCTTACTTAATAACTTTAACGCTAAGTTCCTTACTTACGCAAACAACTTAGGAGAATACAAAAATTATTCCCTGCTAAAGGAAAGGTACTTAGAAGTAATCTAGGATAACCTTTACGAACTGTTAATTAACGTAGAGCTACTAGAAGAATACACAATCTAGGAGCTAATAGCCCGCGTTGTTAGAATCTAAGAAAAGCTAGATTGTACTTAGGGAGCTAGCTACAGCTATTATCCTAGCTCCTATAGAAGTAATTCCTGCTAAGCAGGGAACTCTAGCAAAGACCCTATAGATATTAATCTACCTAGGTTTACTAGTTAACAAGGTAACCTAAGCTTCTCTAGGAAGAAACGTGCAGAATAGGCATTGTTAGAGGAATAGGATAGGCGCTAGAAGGCAAATCTCTGCCTATAATATAAGAAGCTAGGGCATAAGGTTAGAAAGTACTCTCTAGAACCTGCCTAGAAACTAGTACAGGCTAAGGCTGCTGTTCCTGCTACTAATCTAGCTACCTCTAAATTAGAAGGTACTTTAGATTTAGAAAACTAAAGACCTCTAGCTAAAGGCGCTGCTAGGGGTATAAATGTTAGTTAGTCTAGAAGGGACGAGGATAGGTCCTAGGTGTAGGATTTAAAGAGTTCTATAGACACTAGCCTAATAGGGAGTTAATAACAATCTACTTGTTTGTAAATAATAAGTTTATTACAAAAACGCTCCTAGATACAGGCTACTTAACAGTAGCTCTTATAAGTAAAGGCTTCTAGAAGAAGACTAAATTAACGCGCGAATAAATGAATACGCTAATGCCTATTATAGAGGTAGGTAGAAAAGAGACGTACGTAGACTAGAGAGTCTACATATTCCTAGATATAGAAGGACACTAGGAAGAAGTTTAGGCTTATAAAGTACCTAGGGACGACGAATAGAACCTTGTCCTAGGGAACTCCTAGTGTATTAAGAACTAAGTAAGCTTAGCACTAGCGAAGAAGTCTGTTTATATTAGAAACATAGAGATCTAGATCTAATATAAAAAGAAATAAGTTACTACCTAGATTAGAGCTACTACGTTCTCTGCCTAGATTAAAAGGTTACAGAAGGACAGTAATATCTAGATCTTCTCTGCTTCCCTAAAAGAGGTAAATAAGGCAATCCTCTAGAAAGGAACTAGAGCTTACGCCTTATCTCCTAGGGACATTAAAAAAGCCCTTAAAACGAAACCCCCTAAGAGTCTAGAAGAAGTCTAGGGTGCCTTGCTAGAACACCTAAAAGACCTTTATAATAGCTTTTTCTAAAGGAAATCTAACATCCTAGCGCCCTACTAAGGTGTTAATGTAGACTACAAAATTAAACTTAAGAAAAAGGACAGTAAGGAAGTAGCCGCTCTATAGAGACCTCTCTATAGTATGTTAAAAGACAAGCTACTAGTACTCTAGAAAGAACTAAACTCCTACCTAGAATATAGGTTTATTTAAGTTAGTAACTCTAGCGCCTTAGCCCTAGTGCTCTTTGCTAAGAAGCCTAGAAGGGGACTCTAGTTCTGTGTAGATTATAGAGCACTTAACGCCCTTACACAGAAGGACTAGTACCCCCTTCTGCTTATACAAGAGACCCTCTAGAATATAGTAAAATCTAAATAGTTTACTAAGCTTAACGTTATACAAGCTTTCTACTGCATTAGGATCGCAGAAGGAGACAAATAGAAGACTGCATTCTAAATAAGGTTTAGCCTATATAAGTAGCTAGTTACTCCTTTTAGTTTAGCTAACGCTCTAAGTACGTTCTAACGCTTTATTAACTACGTTCTTAGAGACGTAATAGATAACTATACTTCTACATATATAAATAATATCCTAATCTACTTAGATAGATTAAAGGAAGACTACGAACAGAAGGTACGCGAAGTAGTCTAGAAGCTTAGCGCCGCAGACCTCTAAATTAATATTAAGAAATACAAGTTTTTAGTAAAATTAACTAAGTATTTAGGATTTATAGTAGAGGTAGGAAAAGGAATCTTAATAGATCCTGCTAAAGTTGTAGCTATTAGGAAATAGGAGACTCTAACCTCTGTAAAAGGCATCTAGAGCTTTGTTAGGTTCGCGAACTTCTATTAACAGTTTATTTTAGAGTTCTTAGGCATCGTTAAACCTCTTACGGAACTAACAGGAAAGGGCGCGTCCTTCTAATAAGGAGATGCACAAGAAAAGGCTTTCTAACGCCTTAAGAAAGAGTTTATTAAAGACCCCTTACTAGCTAACTTTAATCTAGAACTAGAAACAATTATAGAATTAGACACCTCTAGCTACAGTATAGGAGCTACGTTATTACAGCTCTACAAGGACAGCACTTTAAGAACTGTAGTATACTTCTCTGCTAAGAACTCCCCTGCAGAATGCAACTATATAATACACAATAAGGAGCTCCTTGTAGTTATTAAGTGCTTAAAAGAATAGTAGAACAATTTAAAGTAGCTCTAAGCATTTTCTATATACATAGATTACAAAAACCTATTATATTTTACAATAGGCTAGATCTTTACAGAACGTTATATACGCTAGGCAGAGGAACTTACTAAGTATAATATAACCTTCGTGTACTGCCTAGAGAAGTTAAATACTAGAGCTAACGCGTTATCTTACTAGGACTAAGACAAACTAGAACTAGAAGATAGTAAGGGCCCTAGGAAGTATTTCTAGCTATTAAAACCTGTTTTAAACTAATGTGCTGTGGCAACGTCGCAGGCTGCGGCGTGCTAAGTTAGCAGAGACTAAGCGAGTTCTTAGAGGTCTTGTATAAGATGACTAACAAGAACAAGCAACTATCTCATCTTATCCTATACACAACTTAATAAATTAATATTATAATTATTCTATCTAGTTTTAATAATTATAGTGTAATTCTTGTTTGTCCTAAGCCTAACGGCACAAAATAGCGAAGTCTAACAGCCCTAAACCTACGACCTACAGAGAATATAGGATAGAAGGAGGCTAAAAGCAGTAGTACAAGTATAAGTTAATAATGTAGTACGCTAAGAAATGTAGAGCAATACTTTTCTAGAGAGGGACTTACCTATAACGCTAAGTAAAAAAGCGTATATAAAACAAACTGTACATAAGTAATATAAGTAATAGTAAATATATTTCCTAGAGAGAGACTTAACACATTTCCTAGAGAGGGACTTACAACATTTCCTAGAGAGGGACTTAATACATTTCCTAGAGAGGGACTTAACACATTTCCTAGAGAGGGACTTAACACATTTCCTAGAGAGAGACTTACAACATTTCCTAGAGAGGGACTTAATATATTTCCTAGAGAGGGACTTAACACATTTCCTAGAGAGGGACTTATAACATTTCCTAGAGAGGGACTTACAACATTTCCTAGAGAGGGACTTAACATATTTCCTAGAGAGGGACTTAACACATTTCCTAGAGAGGGACTTATAACATTTCCTAGAGAGGGACTTACTATATTTCCTAGAGAGGGACTTACTACACTTCCTAGAGAGGGACTTATAATAATACTAAGTAAACTATAATACTAAGCAAACAGCGTATAAGAAACAAGACAAATTAGTAATAAAACTAATATTAAGAAAAAGGGCTTATTGCTAGTAAAATATAATTAGAATAACATAAGTAATAGTTATGCACATTACTAGAGAGGAGTAGGTAGCGTAACAAGTAAATTGCAGCAGGATAATAGGTAGCTAAAGGAGCTAGCCTATAAAGGATTAGATAAGAAGCTAAGGCTAGCGAAGGGGGCAAATAAAGAAGATAGAAAGGAGCAGAAATAAATTACAAGATTAGGAGATACAGGAGAAGATAAAGAATAATATAGTAAGCTTAGCACAATGCTTAGTGCCTAAAGCTGTAGAGCTAAAGGATAAAGATAATAAGAGTACAAGAAAGGCGTTAGAGAAGGTATTATAGCAAGCAGAACGATTACTTCCTACCTTATTAACTACTAAATATCCTTACTTTGTTTCCTTAAGAGCAGACTAGCCTTTAACACTATGTCTACTATTAATACTAGAAGGCCTACTATAGGAGAAGCATCTAACTCTAGTTAATTAAGACTATTACTTTAACTAAAGGCGCTAGCAACTATTAAGCTTTTTAGCAGGCATAACGTTATAGAATAGCTCGCTAGCTACAACCGCTGCGCAGGAACCTACAATTAGTTAGAGAGAGATAGGTTAGAGGTTCTCCTAGACTTCTATTTAGAGCCTTATAGACAAATAGTTAAACGCTTAAGTGCTTTTAAGTAATAAGACTAGGAGCGTCTGCAGGAGGATATAAAGGAGCGCTAGGAAGAGCTTAATATCTCCTATTAAACAGGGACGCGCTAATTCTTTAAAGTATACGTTAAGGAGTGTGTAGAAGGTAATATACTAATTACTAAGTACTATACTAACATATCTATATACACTAATACTTGCAAGGAGGCAGGTTAGATTATAGTAACAGAAGTAGGTTACTTCTTCTTTTAAGGACTAAATAGGTAAGATAAGGAAATAGTAATGTTCTATATGCTAGAGAAGGACTGCCCTAAGAGTAAGAGTAAACTAACATTTAAGATAGAAGAAATCTACACCTACCTAAAGATAGTTGCTAAACAGAGGCAGGGAATACAGGCTTTTAAGAAGGGAGAAGCAGAGAGAGAGGCGCAGAGGATAATAAGGATTATACGTAAATAGAATGCCTTAAATTTATTTATTACCCTATTATAATTAATTATTAAAGACTTAAAGCTAGACTAATACTTAAATAAGGAGCTAGCTGCAAGCGCTAAGGTTAATCTGCAAGTAAAGGAGCTAGTACGTAACCTAAATAGACTTAAGCTAGATATAGCGCATTTTACTTAAATTACCTAATATAAGTTAATAGCTAGTCTTATAAAGGACGTGCAGAACTACACCTACTTAGTAAGTAAGGTACTCCTCTAAGACACGCTAGCTGCTGCTGC